>CM019069.1:146554429-146814122 GCA_009667805.1 Leptobrachium leishanense
TACCAGCAAAGGACACACAGAAGGACCTGTTGGATAAATAGGAGTCAACCCAAGCAAGTGCAGTGTCACCGAGACCCAGAGAGTTGAGGGTCTGTAGAAGGAGGGGGTGGTCAACAGTGTCAAAAACAGCCGAGAGGTCAAGCAGGATGAGAATAGAATAGTGGCCATGTTTTTTATCAGTTAGGAGGTAGTTGGTGACTTTGGTGAGGGCAGTTTCAGTTGCGTTTAGGGGACGGAAGCCAGAT
Source organism: Leptobrachium leishanense (assembly GCA_009667805.1). Classification (NCBI taxonomy): domain Eukaryota; kingdom Metazoa; phylum Chordata; class Amphibia; order Anura; family Megophryidae; genus Leptobrachium; species Leptobrachium leishanense. Next base: position 146,554,675 of record CM019069.1, read on the forward strand.
TGCAGGGGGTCAAGTAGGGAATTGGAGGACAGGAAGAGGGAGAGGCGGTTGAAGACTAGTTTTTCTAAGAGCTTTGATGTGAAGGGAAGCAGGGATACAGGGCGGTAGTTGGATGGAGAGTTGGGATCTAGGGATGGTTTCTTTAGTAAAGGGGTATCTAGCGCGTGTTTGAAGGCGGATGGAAAGGAGCCAGTGGAGAGAGATAGGTTGAAGATGTGTGTGAGAGCAGGAGTGAGGGAGGAGGAGAGGGGAGGAATTAGATGTGAGGGAATGGGGTCGAGCGGGCACGTGGTGAGATGTGAGGAGGACAATAAGGAATTGACTTCCTCCTCAGTGGCTGGGAGGAAGCGGCAGAGGGTTGCAGAGGGGACCTGTGGGAGTGGAGGTGGCAGATAACTATCTTGCGTTGGGATGTTGCTTCTGATAGTTAAAGTTTTACTGAGGAAGTAATCTGCCAGGTCTTGAGCACTGAAGGCAGCTGAGGGGGGAGGTGCAGGTGGGTAGAGGAGGGTGTTGAAGGTGGACCAGAGCCGTTTAGGGTTGGAGGACAGCGTAGATATAAGAGATGAAGAAAAGGATTGTTTGGCCAAGTGGAGGGCAGAGGTGTATGACCGGAGAATAAACTTGAAGTGAACAAAATCAGCTTCAGAGCGGGATTTCCTCCAGGCACGCTCTGCGGCGCGGGAACATCTTTGCAGGTAGCGAGTCTGGAGGGTGTGCCAGGGCTGAAGCTGGCGGCGTGGGGCCTTACAGAGTCGAAGAGGAGCAAGAGTGTCTAGAGCAGAGATAAGCGTAGTGTTGTAGTGATTAGTGGCAGCATCAGGGCAGGTGAAGGATGAGGTATGAGGGAGTGTGTGTGCGGGGTGGGGGAGCAGGGTGTTTAGGAAGTCCAGATAGGTTGAAAGAGAGAAGGTGGTGGTCAGAGATGGGGAAAGGGCGACATTTGAGCTCAGAAATGGAGCAGAGGTTGGAAAAGACAAGGTCAATAGCGTGACCATCGTGGTGGGTAGGGAGGAGGGAGGATTGTGTGAGTCCAAGGGAGGACGTGAGTGAAAGAAGTTTGGAGGCAGCAGGGGCGGAAGGATCGTCAATGGGAATGTTGAAGTCCCCGAGAATTAGGCATGGAAGATTAGAAGACAGGAAGTGAGAAAGCCAGGTAGCAAAGTGGTCAAAGAACTGGGAGGTTGGTCCCGGTGGGCGGTAGATGACTGCCACCCTGAGAGCCAGAGGAGAGAACAGGCGGATGCAGTGTGTCTCGAAGGAGGAGAAGGAGAGGGATGGGGGTGGAGGGAGATGCTGGTAGGTGCCGGTGGGAGAGAGCAGGAGTCCGACCCCGCCACCATTTCTCTCACCCGGTCTGGGGGTATGGCTCAAGTGTAGACCGCCATGTGAGAAAGCAGCAACGGAGGCTGTGTCAGAGGGAGTTAGCCAGGTTTCAGTTAAAGCTAGGAGGTTGAAGGAGTTTGAAAGGAAGAGGTCATGGATTGCTGTGAGTTTGTTGCACACAGAGCGAGCGTTCCAGAGGGCGCAGGAGAAAGAGACAGGCGCTGAGGGATTATGGGAATGAGGTTGCTGGGCTTGCAGGGAGGTGATTTATGTGCGATGGAGATGGATGAGAGGGAAGTATTGGATGTGTTGTGGGGCCAGGGTTAGGGGATATGTCACCTGAATAGAGTAACAGCAGGAGGGTGAGAAAGAGAAGGTGGGAATGGATTTGTGGAGTGGGAGTGATTGGCAGCACGAGAGTTAGAGGGAGACCATGTTCTGAGGAAACAAAGGAGCTCATGTGAGGCCATCATGTGGGACGAGAGGAGGGAGGGAGAGATGCAGATAGTGTAGGGGTCGGTGGTAGAGGGGCAGGAGTTCCACTTAAGGAGAAAGGTAGAAGTAAAGAGTAGAAGCGTGAGAGAAAGCATGATATAGACGTGTGTTTACCCGGAGTAAAAAGTGGGCCTTGCAGTTCCTTCCTCCAGTCCCGCAACTCCAGGAATCAACTCTGAACGTCCACTTAGGATGCCACTGAACTCCAGGAAATCAACTCTGAACGTCCACTTAGGATGCCACTGAACTCCAGGAAATCAACTCTGAACGTCCACTTAGGATGCCACTTGGGGAGGTCACTGGAGCCAAGGCTCACTAGAGCCAGTCTTAGTGGTTATATAGGGCAGACTGATTGCATTCAGGCAGTTAGAAGGTAAACACCTGAAGCTGGATGGGCTGTGTCAATAGAGCAGGAGATTCACATGCTAATTAGCAAAGCAAATGGTGGAGAAAAACAAAAATAAATAAAAAACAGAAAAAGACCAAGGTAACGTTACAATGTGGGTGCCTGCGAATACTGGGTGATGGGGGCCCTACCAGCAAAAGTATGCAGGGGATCAGTTGAGATGTGGGTGTCTGTGGATGATGGGTGATAATGTCCTACCAGCAAAAGTATGCTTGGGATCAGTTGAGATGTGGGTGTCTGTGGATGATGGGTGATAATGTCCTACCAGCAAAAGTATGCTTGGGATCAGTTGAGATGTGGGTGTCTGTGGATGATGGGTGATAATGTCCTACCAGCAAAAGTATGCAGGGGATCAGTTGAGATGTGGGTGTCTGTGGATGATGGGTGATAATGTCCTACCTGTGGAGAGAGGAGACACCCCAAAACAGATCCCAAATGGCCATACAGTACTGCTGCAGGTATTGCTCACCTACAGACATACCGGACAGCGGTGATAATGGGTGTTAAAGCGGGAGGGAAAAAGCCCACAAACATGGGGAAGATAGCAGATATCGTACAGGAGCCTAAAGAATCCCCAAGCGCGTTTTTAGAAAGGTTGCTGGATGCGTACAGGATGTATAGTCCTATTGACCCTGAGGCAGCGGAGAACCAGAGGTTAATTACTTCTTCGTTTGTGGGTCAGTCACAGAGAGACATACGGAATAAAATACAGAGATTAGATGGGTTTTTGGGTAAAGGGATTAGCGAATTAGTTGAAATCGCTAATAAAGTGTTTCATAACCGGGATCTAGAAGAGATGAAGAGACAAAGAGGACACACAGGTGTGGTCCGTTATATGGGAAATGGTGGAGGACGGGGTGGCCAGGACAGAGGGAGAGCAAGGGGTAGGGGGGCTCGAGGAAGAGGTAGGGGAGCCCCTAGGGAACCCCTGGGACCCAACCAGTGCGCCTGGTGCCGGGGTGAAGGTCACTGGAAAAAAGATTGTCCTGCATTTTTGGCTAAATTTGGGGAACAAGGGGAGGCTGGGGAGTCAGGAGGAAAAGCCTCCAATGGTCAGGTAACGAACGGCCGATATGAGAGGAGCGAAGGTTCCGGTGCAGGGTTCGTGGGTTTGGCGGGAAGGGCAAGGTACATATTGACAAGGACCTGGGCCCATCCCGCTTGGTAATCACGAGCCCACAGTCACTATGAGAGTGGGAAATAGAGATGAAATTTTTATGGTTGACACCGGTGCCGAATATTCTGTTGTAACACAGCAAATTGCTCCCCCAGTGGGAAATGAGGTCGATATCATGGGAGCAATGGGGGTGTCTGCTAAGTACCCCTTCCTTGCTTCTCGAAAATGTAGTGTGGGTGGGCGTAATGTTGAACATGAATTTTTGTATATGCCCGAATGTCCCATCCAGCTCCTGGGGCGGGATATCCTTTGCAAATTGCAAGCCCAAATTACGTTCCTTCCTGGGGGACATGCTCAATTAGACCTGCCTGAGAGTGGCAGCTCTGCTCGGCAATACAACTCAGCCAGCCAGCACCCCCAATCTGTGAAAATTGCAGTGATTATGCCAAGAGAGGAAGAATGGCGCACAGCACCAACGCCGCCGGCAAGCCCAGACCCGCACACACTACTCCTTGAAATTCCTGGGGTGTGGGCGGAGGAAAGTCCGGACTAGCTGTAAATATTCCACCAGTGTACGTCGATTTAAAACCTGGTGCAACGCCTGTGGCGTTAAGACAATATCATATCCCACAAAAAGCCAAGCAGAATATCCAGACACATTTACAGAGACTTAAAAACCACGGCATATTGATATTCTGCATGTCACCGTGGAACACACCCCTGTTGCCAGTACTGAAAGAGGGCACACAAGAGTACCGCCCAGTCCAAGATTTACGAGCTGTCAATGAAGCCACAGTAACCCTACACCCTGTGGTTCCCAATCCATACAATTTGCTGGCGTTAATTCCCGGAGATACAAAATATTACACGGTGCTTGATTTAAAGACGCTTTCTTTTGTATCCGCCTGGCTCCAGCAAGCCAGCCCCTTTTTGCATTTCAGTGGGAGGAATCTACCACGGGAGCGCGCCATCAAATGACCTGGACACGCCTCCCTCAAGGTTTAAAGAACTCGCCCACGATCTTCGGATGCGCGCTCAGCCAAGACCTCCTCTCCTTTAACGCTCAGCCAGACAAAGTTGTCTTATTACAATATGTGGATGATTTATTACTGGCTTCTCCCACAGAAAAAGACTGTTTATCTGCCACAAAAGCCCTGCTACATCTACTATGCCAAGCAGGATACAGAGTGTCAAGAAAGAAAGCACAAATATGCAAACAAAGTGTAAAGTACTTAGGTTTTCAATTAACAGGTACCAAGCGTGCATTAGGGGCAGAAAGAAAAGAAGCAGTATGCCGAATACCCCAACCAAGGACCAGAAGACAAGTCCGTGAGTTTCTGGGAGCTGCAGGCTTCTGCCGCCTGTGGATCCCCAACTTCGTAGATATTGCCAAACCCCTTCATCAAGCCACAAAGTGGGGAGAACAGGACCCCTTCCACTGGAAAGAAGAACAAACAGCAGCTTTCCTAAAATTAAAGACACTGTTAATGGAAGCTCCTGCACAGGGACTGCCAGATCACAGCAAGCCCTTCCAGCTGTGCGTGCATGAACACAATCAAACAGCAACGGGAGTGCTGATCCAAAGTTTTGGTTCATGGCTAAGGCCTGTGGCCTATCTCTCCAAACAACTCGATCCAGTGGCCTGCGGCCTACCCCCGTGTCTGAAAGCCATGGCAGCCACAGCAATGCTGTTAGCAGAAGCAGACAAGCTGACCCTTGGACAAGTCCTTCATGTCAAGGTGCCCCATGCTGTCAATGCCCTGCTGGATGTGAAAGGAAGCTACTGGTTTAGCAACAGCCGGATGACAAAGTACCAAGCCATGATGTGTGAGAATCCACGGGTTCATTTGGACCGCATCGCTACCTTGAACCCTGCTACTTTACTGCCTGACTGCGAAGAGGATCCAGATCATGAATGCCTCCAAGTCATGGAAGAAGTGTTTAGTAGCAGGCCAGATTTGAAAGACGTACCCCTAGACAAATACGATCTACAGCTATTCACGATGGTAGCAGTTACATGGATGATGGGAAGAAAGTCTCCGGCTACGCAGTTGTCTCAGCAGAAGAAATTATCGAAGCAAATCCACTACCAGGCCATACATCTGCACAACTGGCTGAAATAACAGCTCTAACCAGAGCTCTAGAAATCTCTGAAGGCAAAAGAGTAAATATCTACACAGATTCCAAGTACGCCTTCATGACAGTCCATGCACATGGTGCACTCTACAAAGAAAGAGGCCTACTTACTTCCTCAGGACAACAAATCAAGTATGCAGCTGAAATCGCGGGCCTCCTAGAAGCTGTATGGAAACCAAGCGCTGTCAGTATCATGCACTGTCGTGGCCACCAAAAGGGTCATGATGAAATCCCAAAAGGCAACAGGCGTGCTGACCAGGCCGCAAAAGCAGCTGCAAAACCACTGCTAACAATTGATCAAGCCAAAGTTCTACTCTGCAAGCAAGAGCCCCAACCTCCCATGCCAAACTACGAATTCTATATGAATTGGAGAAGATTTGAACCCAAAGGCGAGTTCATTGAAATGATATTGCACAAATGGCAAGATGATTACGAACTATTAGAACTTAATCATGATTATATCCAATGGCTTTTCCCAACTCAGTCTCAAGGCCGAAATTTCTATTCCACTCCTCTGAATCCGCAGGAGACACGCCTAATGATTAACACCTCAGAAGTTCAGCAAAGACTACTCAGAGCCTACAAAATGATGCTGAAATTCTTCGCCGTAAAATTAATGGGGGAGTGTGAAGAAGACACAAAAGTAACCGAAGTTGAACGAGCTGAAAATTTCGCCTCACGTTTTGAAAATTTGACAACCAACCCTCATAATAACCTACGGATTACACGAATACTGCTAAGTCTGGGAGAATTGGGAGCAGAAGAGTACCAAGCCCCGTTGGTGAGGTTCTTCCTCAAGGAGATCCTTATCAAAAATAAGCTGCCAAGAATGAAGAAAAGTGCAATGAACTTTTTCATACCAGCAGTAAGAGATTCCCAAGACAGACAAGATCTGCTGTTCTTCGCATGGCGATACTATTTCCCGAAAGAAGAATTTGTCTGGGGAAACCATGGAGAATTGGCACGATACAAAGCAAAACCAGTGGTGGCTGCACTCCTACCGGCACCACTGAGTGAATGGACACCTGTGTATTCAGAGAAAGAAAAGAAATGGCTGTCAGGAGAACAAGGCGAATATGGAGAAGACGGGTGGTTCCAGCTGAAGAATGGACAAATAGTCCTCCCAGCAACATTGGCTCCTGAAATTGTAAGAACACTCCACGCAAGTACCCATGGAGGGAGAGAAATGATGGAACAGCAACTAGAGCCACATTTCTACGTACCAGGACTGACAGTGGTCTGCAAATAGCCCAGCAGTGCGTGAAATGTGCCAAAAACAACCCAAGAACAGGCCCATCTCAACCTCCAGGAAAACAGCCAATCGGGCTATCCCCAATGGCATCGTTACAGATAGACTTCACAGTGCTACCACCCTGCAAAGGATACAAATATCTACTGGTAATGGTGTGCACCCTGACAGGATGGGTGGAAGCTTTCCCAACAAGAACTGAAAAGACTGTGGAGGTGGTGAAGAGTCTGATGAAAGAAATAATACCACGCTATGGACTTCCTCTCGAGATAGGGTCGGACAATGGCCCTGCATTTATACAGAACTGTTTACAACAGCTTGCCTGTCTGTTGGGCATCACCTGGAAGCTACATACTGCCTACAGGCCCCAAAGCTCGGTAAAAGTCGAGAGAATGAACCGTACCCTAAAGCAGGGGTCAAGTCCTGGGAAAAAAAGTGAGGGAACTCACCCACGAATTCCACAACCCCCATCACCTGAAGAAAATATATATATATATATATATCACGAGTATAGCAGTGCGTGCCGGTGATACCATTTTTATTGGGTTAACTTTACATTTAAAAGACAAGCTTTCAAGAGTGTAAACTGGAAACTATACTGATCAGTGAAAGGTATCACTACGTACAGGTATACTCGTTATTGTGGCAACTGGACTAACGCATTTTATATTATATATATATATATATATATATCCAGGCACAGACCCCCAGAATAATATACACAACACTGTGCCCCAGAATAATATACACAGCACTGAGCCCCCAGAATAATATACACAGCGCTGAGCCCCCAGAATAATATACACAGCGCTGAACCCCCAGAAAAATATACACAGCACTGGTTATATGGATATATTTTCCCCAGTTCACATGGATATAATTGCCCCAGCTCATATGGGTATATATTGCCCCAGCTCTCATGGATAATGCCCCCAGGTCTCATGGATATGCCCCCAGGTCTCATGGATATTGCCCCCAGCTCTCATGGATATGCCCCCAGGTCTCATGGATAATGCCCCCAGCTCTCATGGATATGCCCCAGGTCTCATGGATACTGCCCCCAGGTCTCATAGATATGCCCCCAGGTCTCATGGATAATGCCCCCAGCTCTCATGGATATGCTCCAGGTCTCATGGATATTGTCCCCAGGTCTCATGGATATTGCCCCAGCTCTCATGGATAATGCCCCCAGGTCTCATGGATAATGCCCCCAGGTCTCATGGATATGCCCCAGGTCTCATGGATAATGCCCCCAGGTCTCATGGATATGCCCCCAGGTCTCATGGATACTGCCCCCAGGTCTCATGGATATGCCCCAGCTCTCATGGATATGCCCCAGGTCTCATGGATATTGCCCTCCCCCCAGGTCTCATGGATATGCCCCCAAGGTCTCATGGATATTGCCCCCCCAGGTCTCATGGATATGCCCCCCCAGGTCTCATGGATATTGCCCCCCAGGTCTCATGGATATTGCCCCCCAGGTCTCATGGATATGCCCCCCCAGGTCTCATGGATATGCCCCCCCCAGGTCTCATGGATATGCCCCCCCAGGTCTCATGGATATTGCCCCCCCAGGTCTCATGGATATGCCCCCCCAGGTCTCATGGATATGCCCCCCAGGTCTCATGGATATGTCCCCCCCCCAGGTCTCATGGATATGCCCCCCCAGGTCTCATGGATATGCCCCCCCAGGTCTCATGGATACTGTCCCCCCCGGGTCTCATGGATATGCTCCCCTAGGTCTCATGGATATGCCCCCCCAGGTCTCATGGATATGCCCCCCCCCAGGTCTCATGGATACTGCCCCCAGCCCAGCTCACCTTTGCTGCTCCTCCTGCTTCTGCCGCACATTGCCGGCGGCCGCGTGCTTCCTGCTTCAGCGGCCGCTGACAGGAAGTGCAGCCGCTCGCCTGGGATCTATGAAACATCCAGGCGAGCGGCTCCACCTCCTGTCACCGGCCGTTGTAACAGGAAGCACGCGGCCGCCGGCAATGTGCAGCGGCGGCGTTCGGGCTCGGGCCACAGCGGAAACGTTCCCGCAGCGTTCCCGCTGTGGGAGAAGTGCGGGAACGCCGTTCCTGCGCGTTCCCGCTCGACTCGAGCCCTGCCCTAAAGACTCTTTTGTCCAAATTGTGCCAAGAGACTTCACTAGGCTGGTTGGATGTGCTGCCGATAGTCCTCTTGCACATTAGGTGCAGGCCATCCCCCCAATTGAAGCTAAGTCCGTACGAACTCATGTTCGGGCGGCCTACCCCTCTGATTACTGGACTAAGGGGGGACCTTCGGGCATTGGAAGAAACTAAATTAAATGATCAGGTTGTATTGTTAGGTAAATCAATGCAGAAACTGAATACTTGGGTGGGAGATAATATACCTCACTTTTTGTATCCCCCACTCCACAAGTATTTTCCAGGTGATTCAGTATGGGTGAAAGAGTGGAAAAATGACCCACTAGGCCCAAAGTGGAGAGGTCCTTACCTTGTCCTGTTATCAACCCCTACAGCAGTAAAGGTTGCCGAGGTGGTCCCGTGGATACATCACTCCAGACTGAAAGTAGCTGCAGCCAGTCCTGAACCAGCATGGAAGGTCGTCGCCAACGAGACCAATCCGCTGAGGCTAAAGCTGACAAAGACCACAGCCATGAGCATCTGAATGATCCAACTGAAGGCACCCAAATGATTTCACAAGTGGGTGTCTTGATGGACACAATAAGGCCTGACCATCCACCAACAGGGGAGCAATGGGATCCCCCGGGGGATACCCCAAGTGTGCTTTTTAGGGGCCCGGCCCCCACCCTTGATCATCCGGAAATGTCTTTTATTTTTGAAATTCCGGTGGGGAGGGATTTGGTTTATGTGACTGTGAAAAGAATTGCCCAAGGGATTTTGACATTTGGGGCATTTGTGGTGCTGATTTTGTACCTTGCAAACTTGATCTATGGACTCTCGCATGGAGCATGCCCCAGGTGCCCAAGCACCACCGAGAAAGTGGATATCTCCCATATCTGGAATGGTACGCACCCGGTGATGGAGAATCGTACCATGTGGAGACAAAAAACGAGAGGCGACATCCGAGATTTTGCCGAGAGGACATTTACTTGTGCAATTTAAATATGATTATGCTAAGAAGTCTGGGCAAACAGCATGCTGGGTGTGTAGTAGGTTGCACCCAGAGACAATCCACATCCCATTTGCTTCTGTTCCAATGAATCTGAGTATGTTTGCGTCAGGAAATGTCACAATACATGCTTTTGATGCACCCAGGGAAAAAACAGAATCATTCAGTCCTGGGTATCCTATAATAGGGCCAGTATACCCACCAGAGTGGTGCTTCCAACTAGGACCAGATAGAGACACACATAATGAGGGTGCTACTCAAGCAAGTTCAACTGGACATCATACATCTACACATTCAACACAAAGGAGCAGGCAAATTTTCTATACATACGATGTAGAAAACTCACGAGTGAGCAAGAGGCAGTGATTGCGAAGGTGACGGATGGAAGGCAGAGTGCACAGGATATGATGAAACGGCTGAGACAACTGATGATAGAAATAGCAAAGGGAACACTACATTTGTCACCATTTATATTGAGAGGGGGATACCAGGTGTGTTATGGGAAGGTGTGTTACACATGGGTGCCACCAACGATAACGGGAATGTGTTATCTGGCTAAATTGATCCCAATTCAGAGAGTAAGGGGAGAAGACACTAATACAGACACAGAACTCCACCCTAGGTACCCACTGGTGTTTGAAAGACAGAAGAGAGAGATGTTTAGAAAGGTGGATCGAATATGGTCATGGCTGCCGGCGTGGACTGGATGGGGACGAGAGTTGATGGTAAGAATGAACAGTTATGCCAGTCTGATGGATGAAATTCTGAATAAGACCAGTATGGACATTCAGTTGCTGAATCTGGAGGTGCGTGAGATACGGAAGGTGCAGATGATACATGATATGGCACTGGAACAGATCAGTGCGGCTTTGAAAGGATTGTGTGAAATGACAATGCACTATGAATGTTGCACCTTCATCAGGAACACTACACATGATGTCCTGGACTATTACCAGGTGATCCAGGATCACCAAGAAAAGGTAGCACAGTTGCAGAACACAGCAAGGAGAATCGCCGCTGAAGACTGGAATCCACTTCGTGGGTTCGGAGCAATCGGAGAGTGGTTTGGATCCATCCTGAGATTTATCTCACAGATTGGATCCATGATTCTGATGATAGTGGTGATCCTGGTTGTAGGAATACTGACGTACCGCATAGGGCTATGTCTATGGCCACTATGCAAGAGAGCACTGACACTCACGCAGACACAAAAGATACCACTGATAATTCCACAAGACATGTTCCCAGCGAAAATAGGTCCCCTAAAGTATGAGGAACTCAAGAATAATACTAGTGGGGTGTGATGGCTACAAGCATCAGGAAGAGGTCCTGAGGCTTGAGCCAAGGGGGGAATGAAGTGGAATCAGGCTGGAAGATGGTTGCCATTATGAGCCAGGTGGCCATCTTGTTCAGAATATTGGTTCACTTGAAAATAACTAGGTATATTTAGAATGAAGCTTACATAGAATCTTAGGAATGTGTTGTATTAACAGAGAAGCAATTAAAATAAGGGAAGATCCGGGTTGCTCTTGGCACAGAGAGACAGGATGACAAATGGATACATGAAGGTCACAAAGGCCTACAGAGAGACAAAGAGAGCGTAGAAACCAGACCATGTCTTATCTGGAATAAACAAGCACAGCCAAAAGGGAGGTGGGCACGGCCCGGATTGAGTGCGGCAGCAAATCACGAACTGTCAGACTAACATAAAGTTTGCCAATTTACGGTCAATGTATGGAATGCCTTTGTATTAACAATGGGAGGTATTAACCCACGTGGGGTGGGATAAGTGTCACCGGGAGGTGGACTAATTGGGATGTACCTAATTATGTATTCGGGGTATAAAACCCCTCGGCGGGGTGAGAACGGGGCTCACTCTTTGCGATTTAATCCTGTGTGAGCATTGTGTGACGACACTAATAAAGTTTGCCTTTCCTGAAGAGACTCGTGTTCAGACAATCCTTGTTTGTGTCCGGTCCGGCTCCGTCTAGAGTGAACCTAGCAGATTCCGGTTACACTGTGAGTGAAGAAACACTCCACCAATCATTGGCAGTGTGGGGGTGGTCTGCAGTGACGTCTCCTCCCCTCTCTTCCTCCTCCTATCAGCCCCTTGCTCCCCACATTCTCCAGACCACGTGCTTGCTGGCTGTGACATGTGGAGCTGCTGGGACACGGAGGAAGGACTGAGGAGCTGCTGGAAGGAGCTGGGTAATACAGGCAGAGAGCAGGACTATGTCTCTTCCCCCTCTCTCCTCCTGCACCCCATTGCCCCTAGTCCTCCTCCCTCTCCACCCATCTCATCTCACTGTCCCCCTTTCCTTTTCACCTCTTCACCCTCCAACCCCCTTTTTCTCCTCACTTTCCCCCTCTCCCCTTTTTCCCCCTTTCCCTCCCTCTCCTCCATCTTCCCCTCTTCTCTCCTGTCTCTCCCCCTTGTCACTCTCTCTCCTGCCTCTCTTTCCCCCCTTGTCACCCCCATTTTCTCCCTCTCTCCTGCCTCTCCCCCCTTTTCTCCCTCTCTCCTGCCTCTCTTTCCCCCTTGTCACCCCCATTTTCTCCCTCTCTCCTGCCTCCCCCTTTTCTCCCCTCTCTCCTGCCTCTCTCTCCCCCTTTTCTCCCCTCCTGCCTCTCTCCCCCTTGTCACCCCTCTCCCCCCTTTTCTCCCCTCTCTCTTGCCTCTCTCTCCCCCTTCTCCCCTCTCTCCTGCCTCTCTCCCCCTTTTCTCCCTCTCTCCCCCTTTTCTCCCCTCTTTCCTGCCTCTCTCCTCCTTTCTCCCATCCCTCCTGCCTCTCTCCCCCTTTTCTCCCCTCTCCTGCCTTTTCTCCCCTTTTCTCCCATCTCCTGTCTCTCTCTCCCCCTTTTCTCCCTTCTCCTGCTTCTCTCTCCCCCTTTTCTCCCCTCTCCCCTGCCTCTCTCCCCATTTCTCCCCTCTCCTGCCTCTCTCTCCCCCCTTTTCCCCCTCTCTCCTGCCTCTCTCCCCCTTTTCTCCCCTCTCTCTCCCCCCTTTTCATCCTGCCTCCCTTTTCTCCTCACCCCCCTTTATCTCCACTCTCTCCCTTTCTAATCTGTATGTGTACAGTGTGAGGCAGTTTTGGGGTGAAAGGGGCTTATTTGCAGATTAAAGGACCGATATGTGGTTTAGAGAGGGGCTGATTTGGGGGCTAAAAGGTCTGATTTGAGGTTTGGGGGTGAAAGAGATTAAAATGTGATGTGAAAGGGAAGGACATGTATATGTGACTGAGTGTCTGAGCGTATACCCGTGAGCAGCAAAAATATTTTGCTACGCGTTGCTAGTGTTCGGGTTTGGCTTCTAGAAGAGGTGGCAACCCTAGTTCGTTAATTTGGCAAGTTCGCTCCCTGGGCAGAACATCTGCCCGGTCGCAGCATCACAACGCTGCGCCGGGCACCGGGAGGCACGTCAGTACAGGCACGCATAGTAGGACCCTGTGAATCACAAATTTTCCCTCGAATCGAATCATGAATCGAATACACTGTTAAGGTTCGAATTCAAATCGAATCTTGAATAGAATCAGTGCTTGTCTTATTTATTATCTCCCACACAGATTATAAATAAATATCAACAGCCTCCTCGCCCCCCCCACCTGAGTCTGGAGAGATGAACAAAGAGTGTAAGCTCTGCGTGCTAATGGCACAGCTCACAGATATATATTGGCCCCCAGCTCACAGATATATATTGGCCCCAGCTCACACAAATATATTGGCCCCCAGCTCACCAATATTGCCCCCCTGCGTTCTCTCCCCTCTGCCAGGCTCTCCTACGGGTACTGTTCAGTGTCATCCTTCAAGCGGCCGCCGGAAAAAGGCTGTAGCCCAGCCACTTGTTGGGAACCACGCAGCGCACAAGCCGCAGTCTTGCAAGATCCCGGAGTTCACGAGATCTCGTTAACTCCGCAATCTCACAAGATCGCGGCTGGTGGATCCCGACAAGTGGCCGGGCTACAGCCCTTTTCCGGCGGCCGCTCGAAGGATGACACTGACCAGTACCCGAAAGAGAGCCTTGCAGAGGGGAGAGAACGCACTGCCAGATGGAAACCAGCCAGCAAGCCAGCCCAGCGTATCGTGGCATCTGAGGCATGCTGCGATTCAAAAAAAATTCGAATCGACCTGCAAATTCGAATCAAATACGACCAGCAGTTCGTTTTCAAATCGAATTTCGAAGCTTTGCAGGTCCCTAACATATAGTGCGCTCGTCTAACACCTGAGGCCCGTTCAATACCTCAGCAGCTGCTGAATTGCTGCAGAGCAGCAATTCAGTTTGCTGCAGCAGTGTCATTGAACGCTTTGGATGCGAATTTTGAATCCAAAATGGCCGACGATTGCTTAAAGAAAAATTCAGATTGTTTTTCGGATCACTCGGACAAAATATGATAAATAAAAGCAGTCGGCACAATTCCGTTTTGTACGCACACACCACAAATGATAGTTTTTAATGAATAAACGCTATGTTTACTTCTGAAACAATATATAAATTGAACTGTAATACATGTCTATGTGCAGGGGGAAATAATAAATAAATATTTTGTGCTTTGGTGAACAAAAACCTCAAAATTAACATTGCTGTACGGAATTATTACTTGCTTCGTGGCGGCGGCCATCTTGCTGTACGGCATTGTTACTTGCTTCATGGCGGCGGCCATCTTGCTGTACGGCATTGTTACTTGCTTCATGGCGGCGGCCATCTTGCTGTACGGCATTGTTACTTGCTTCATGGAGGCGGCCATCTTTAATACGTCACACTCAGCTACACGCAGCATCTCCTCGGGTCGCTGCAAGTGCTAGGTTAGCACTGCTGAGCGCTGAGCGGTTGAACGGCGTTCAATGGCAAGTTGCTAACTTAGCACTTGCAGCGGCTGAGGTATTGAACGCGGCTCAGCTTAAAAAGCGCAATCCTCCATGAGAGGTTCACGCTTTGTAGCGCTGAGCGCACCGACTGCGCTCAGCGAGGCAGCAACATGGGTGTCAGAGTTGAAGGAACATCCACTCTCAAGGATGTTCCTTCCGCTCCAAGAAAGCTTGTGTGACGCAGCCTAAGCAGGTTTGTGGATGGGCCTCTGAATTGGTCCAGTGGCTCACTTGGTTAATGTGCCTATCTACTAAACAGCTGGTCCTGTGTTCAAATCTCAGGGTGTTTTTTTATGTATCTAACTCTGCCATAATTATTATTATACAATGATAATGCTGCTATTATTATTATAGTATTATATTGTGGATGATAGTAACTTAATCATATCATTAATAATTATGATTAGGGATGCACCGATACTAGTATCGGTATCGGTGCCGATAGTGCCGTTTGCTTGGTACTCGTGCCATTGTACTTGGTACTTGTGCAAATGGCCCGATACACCCCCCCCCACCTGATACCGGAAGCCAGCGCTGGGCCGGCTTGCCGATATCCGCGGGGCTGGGGAAGCTGGCCGCGTGCATGAAAATGACTCGGCCAGTGTACCCCTCCGGCGGGCCGCGATACTCACCCTTCGGAAGGTCCGGTCGCATTGCTGTGATGCGTTCACGCGGCTGCTGGGCTCCTCTGTGACGCTGCCTCTCAGCTGGAGGCATCGTCACAGAGGTGCCCGGCGGCCGCGTGATCGCATCACAGCCGTGCGACCGGACCTTCCGAAGGGTGAGTATCGCGGCCCGCCGGAAGGGAACGCTGGCCGAGTGATTTTCATGCACGCGTCCAGCTTCCCGAGCGTTCGGTCTGTGAGAGCTGGGGCATATCCATGAGAGCTGGGGCATATCCATGAGAGCTGGGGGCATATCCATGAGAGCTGGGGCAATATCCATGAGAGCTGGGGGGCAATATCCATGACAGCTGAGGCATATCCATGAGAGCTGGGGCAATATCCATGAGAGCTGGGGGCAATTTCCATGAGAGCTGGGGCATATCCATGAGAGCTGGGGACATATCCATGAGAGCTGGGGCATATCCATGAGAGCTGGGGGCAATATCCATGAGAGCTGGGGCATATCCATGAGAGCTGGGGGCAATATTCATGAGAGCTGGGGGCAATATCCATGAGAGCTGGGGGCAATCTCCATGTGAACTGGGGCATATCCATGAGAGCTGGGGGCAATAGCTGGGGGCATATCCATGAGAGCTGGGGCAATATCCATGAGAGCTGGGGGCAATCTCCATGTGAGCTGGGGGCAGTATCCATGTGTGCTAGGCACATATCCATGAGAGCTGGGGCAATATCCATGAGAGCTGGGGCAATATCCATGTGTGAGCTGGTCAGTGGCGTCACTAGGGTTGGTGTCACCCGGTGCGGTAACTTATGGTGTCACCCCCCTCCCCCGAGTTTTACGGATTTTTTTTAACTCCTCTTACTCCTAAATCAGTACTCCCATATAACACTGCATGCTCATACACAGCGCACATTACTGTGCTGAGGAGCTCTCTCATATGCTCACACAAATTTTTGCCAACTGCCAGCAAGTACGGTGCCTGTTCGAAGGCAGTGAAAGCACACATGGATATATATTGCCCCCAGCAGCTATGGATATATTGCCCCCAGCAGCTCTAGATATATTGCCCCCAGCAGCTCACCCATGGATATATATTGCCCCAGCTTACATATGGATATATTGCCCCAGCTCACAATTATATATTGCCCCCAGCAGCTCACCCATGGATATATATTGCCCCAGCTCACATATGGAGATATTGCGCCTCAGCTCACATATGGATATATTGCCCCAGACCAGGTCACACATGGATATATTGCCCCAGACCAGCTCACACACTGATATATTGCCCCAGACCAGCTCACACATGGATATTGCCCCAGCTCTCATGGATATTGCCCCAGCTCTCATGGATATTCCCCCAGCACACATGGATACTGCCCCTAGCACACATGGATATGCCCCAGCTCTCATGGATATGCCCCAGGAGCTCTCATGGATATGCCCCAGCTCCTCTCATGGATATTGCCCCAGCTCCTCTCATGGATTTTGCCCCAGCTCCTCTCATGGATTTTGCCCCAACTCCTCTCATTGATACTGCCCCAGCTCCTCTCATTGATACTGCCCTAGCAGCTCTCATGGATAATGCCCCCAGCTCATAGATATGCCCCAGGAGCTCTCATGATATGCCCCAGCTCCTCGCATGGATATGCCCCAGTTCCTCTCATGGATATTGCCCCAGCTCCTCTCATGGATATACTGCCCCAGTTCCTCTCATGGATTTTGCCCCAGCTCTTCTCATTAATACTGCCCCCAGCTCCTCTCATTGATACTGCCCCTGGCCCCAGCTCACCTCCTGCCGCCGCGTGTTCGGCTCCCTCTGAGCGTCCGGCGACATGGAGCTTGGGTGCTCGCCTGGGGGAGCCACTTGACCAGCCGCGATCTCGCGAGAACTCGGCTGGTGACGTGTTTCCCCCAGGCGAGTGCCAAAGCTCCATAGCTTTGGACGCTCACAGGGAGCCAAACACTGCGTCGCAGGGAGAGACACCTGACCCTTAGGGTGACGGTGTCACCCAAAGGGCGGGTGTCACCTGGTGCGGGCCGCACCCTCGTTGCGACGCCAGTGTCTGGGGCATATACATGAGAGCTGGGGGCAATATCCATGAGAGCTGGGGGCATATCCATAAGAGTCGGGGGCAATATCCATGAGAGCTGGGGGCAATATCCATGAGAGCTGGGGGCAATCTCCATGTGAGCTGGGGGCAAGCTACATATCCATGTGAGCTGGGGGCAAGCTACATGTGAGCTGGGGGCATTCTGTATATACAGTATATATCTCGGGGGGAATATATACATGTGAGCTGGGGGCATTCTGTATATATATATCTCGGGGGGATATATACATGTGAGCTGGGGGCATTCTGTATATATATATCTCGGGGGGAATATATACATGTGAGCTGGGGACATTCTGTATATATATATCTCGGGGGATATATACATGTGAGCTGGGGACATTCTGTATATATATATCTCGGGGGGGATATATACATGTGAGCTGGGGACATTCTGTATATATATATCTCGGGAGGAATATATACATGTGAGCTGGGGACATTCTGTATATATATATCTCGGGGGGATATATACATGTGAGCTGGGGACATTCTGTATATATATATCTTGGGGGGATATATACATGTGAGCTGGGGACATTCTGTATATATATATCTCGGGGGAATATATACATGTGAGCTGGGGACATTCTGTATATATATATCTCGGGGGGATATATACATGTGAGCTGGGGACATTCTGTATATATATATCTCGGGAGAATATATACATGTGAGCTGGGGACATTCTGTATATATATATCTCGGGGGGATATATACATGTGAGCTGGGGACATTCTGTATATATATATCTCGGGGGGAATATATACATGTGAGCTGGGGACATTCTGTATATATATATCTCGGGGGGATATATACATGTGAGCTGGGGACATTCTGTATATATATATCTCGGGGGGATATATACATGTGAGCTGGGGACATTCTGTATATATATATCTCGGGGGGAATATATACATGTGAGCTGGGGACATTCTGTATATATATATATCTCGGGGGAATATATACATGTGAGCTGTGGACATTCTGTATATATATATCTCGGGGGAATATATACATGTGAGCTGGGGACATTCTGTATATATATATCTCGGGGGATATATACATGTGAGCTGGGGACATTCTGTATATATATATCTCGGGGGGATATATACATGTGAGCTGGGGACATTCTGTATATATATATCTCAGGGGGGATATATACATGTGAGCTGTGGACATTCTGTATATATATATCTCGGGGGGAATATATACATGTGAGCTGGGGACATTCTGTATATATATATCTCGGGGGGATATATACATGTGAGCTGGGGACATTCTGTATATATATCTCGGGGGAATATATACATGTGAGCTGGGGACGTTCTGTATATATATATCTCGGGGGAATATATACATGTGAGCTGGGGACATTCTGTATATATATATCTCGGGGGGATATATACATGTGAGCTGGGGACATTCTGTATATATATATCTCGGGGTATATACATGTGAGCTGGGGACATTCTGTATATATATATCTCGGGGGGATATATACATGTGAGCTGGGGACATTCTGTATATATATATCTCGGGGGGATATATACATGTGAGCTGGGGACATTCTGTATATATATATCTCGGGGGGGATATATACATGTGAGCTGGGGACATTCTGTATATATATATCTCGGGGGGATATATACATGTGAGCTGGGGACATTCTGTATAATATATCTCGGGGGGATATATACATGTGAGCTGGGGACATTCTGTATATATATATCTCAGGGGGGATATGTGAGCTGGGGACATTCTGTATATATATATCTCGGGGGGGATATGTGAGCTGGGGACATTCTGTATATATATATCTCGGGGGGGATATATACATGTGAGCTGGGGACATTCTGTATATATATATCTCGGGGGGGGGATATGTGAGCTGGGGGCATTTTTATATGAGTTCTGTTCTTATTGAAAAGCGTTCACATGAAAAAAAGTATCGGTACTCGTACTTGGTCTTAAAAAAGTGGTATCGGTGCATCCCTAATTATGATAATGTTACTATTAATCACAATACAATTCTTTAATAATAATAGCAGCATTATCATTGTATAATAAGAATTAAGGCAGAGGTAGATGAAAAGCATGCAGAAACCAGGGTTCAGCATTATTGTGTTTATTGTTGTTCGATACATTAAAGTTGATTTCAAAGAAAAAAACCTTCGAGCGAGTGGGGGGTCACATGGGGGAGTGGAGGTCACATGTTTCCTCTGCAGTGGAGCTCCACTCTTCCCCATCCGACAACCCCGCCTTGTCCTCTCATTGGCTGTACGTGTATCACGTGACGCACCCTCGCTCAGCTGCCTGGAAACCCCGAGAGTTCGAGGTGTGAGGAGGAAGAACTCCGGCCGCCATTAGCGTCGCTGCCTTTGGACCTACCTTCCCCCCGCCGAGGCGGCCCGGGGTAGACTTCGAGGATCGTGTGGCCTCCGGAGACCCTCCAGCGTGCTTTCCTAAGGAAACGTTCCCCGCTCGGAGCGTGGCGACTCGGCTTTTGTCGCCATTTTTGTCCGTAGTGGATTCGGAGCCTGCCGACTAGGCCTCGGCCGGCCTATTGTGTCTACCGGAGCGACCTCCAGGAGCAACCCGGATAAGTAGGACTTTTGGACTCTTCGAGCCCTCTCTGACCGGACTGTGCTCACAACCTTGCGGACTTTGGGCCCTGAGGACCGGCTTTATTTGCCGCCAGGATTCGGCGCTCACGGACAAGGGACTATTTGAGGCCCTCAGGCCTTTGGAACTGTTTGGACAGTTTTACTGCGGAGGATCTAACAGTCTTTGGACTTCTTGATATAGGGACCCTCCTATCAAGGCCGTTCTTTGTGTGTGTGTGTGGGAAGGGCTAGTTTCGGGTTAGGGGCCCCACTGGGGGCCCCCTCCCAACTAACGGTGTACCCCCTTTATGTGTTTGTGTGGTGCTATGTGTATGTGCCTCTATCCCTTTTTCTCTCTGAGACATCGCTGTATTTAGACTGTTATCCCCACAAATAGAGCTGCTAACATGTCGTGTGTCCATTACAAGTTTTCCTCCAAACTCAACTATGACACGGTGACCTTCGATGGGTTACACATCTCCCTGTGTGACCTGAAGAGGCAGATCATGGCCCGGGAGAGGCTGAAGGCGGCCGACTGCGACCTGCAGATCACCAACGCGCAGACGCAGGAAGGTATGTGCCTGCACACGAACCTCTTATGTATATGAATTCCTCCGTATGTGGCGATGGGGTCCTGTGGCACGGCGGCAGTGTCTGCGTCGCCCAGTGGCACAGCGGCGGTGTGTGGGTCGCCCCGGCGGCGGTGTGTGGGTCGCCCCGGCGGCGGTGTGTGGGTATGTAATCACTTTTAATAAGCAATGTGCTGACTCGGATGTTCTATGGGTCCAATAGGCGGATGATTTGGGTGGTTTTGGAAGCCAGCAATGAGGTGCAAGGAGCATTGTGTTGGCTTTTAAGTTAACCATCACCCGAATCCCTTATGTTTAGAAAATGCATTTTCCTAATTCCCATCCATTATGTGAGCCCTACCTAAAGCGAGTCGATCCTGTTTAAAAGGAAAAGTCCGCGGACTTCTCCCTCCAGTCATGTTAACATGCTGAATTTATTTCGGGGATGTTTTTAGCAAAGGAGTATAAAAATACTTCTAAATCAATGTCAAAAAAGAAATGTGGTGCCCGCTGCTGATGGTATACTAATAGTATCTTTTAGATACTATTAGTATACCATCAGCAGCGGGCACCACATTTCTTTTTTGACATCGATTTAGAAGTATTTTTATACTCCTCCTTTTGCTAAAAACATATTGGTTTTGATTTTCCTCTATACTGAGGTACCTACACATATATGTCTGGTATAGCTTTACTATCTGTATTTACTACCCTGTTTGGGGATCTAGTCTACATAATTGCATATTTTTGCTAAGGTGGTACAGTCAATTTAGGTCCTAATAGGACATGTTGCTAAACTACCATAACGTATAACTTTTCATCCTTATTTGTGTTTATATATATATTTTGTTTTTGTGTGTGGATTGTTTACATTATTGTTCTAAATAAAATTGTTTCTTCGTTTTCATGTATTTGATTGTAACCTACAAATCCTCTCCTATATGATTACACATTGGTTTATAATCACTTGGTATGGATATGGAATGCTTTGAAGTTTCTTTGCTTTTTGGTTATTCTAGCACATTATAGGGTTTTTTGTTTTTGTGCCTTTTTTCTAGTCTCGGGTACTGCATTAGGTTGTTGTTTTGTTTTATCCTATTAACTTCTGAGCAGTTTCTCAGCCACAGACCCTGTTTATATTTAATCCCTAATTTCAGCCATCTCTAACATAAGCACACAAATTATACCTTTTTTTCCCTCTTTCAGCAGACTGTCAAATTGTGGGTACACTCAATGTACCCACAGTTTTATAGTTGCGGCACCAGGATTCCCTTTTTCCTTCTGTATCCGTAGCACATTTTTGTTGAAGTTTTCTGTTGTTCCTTGTTGGCAGCATAACCTATTAACATTGCCCCACATCTAGTAGCACTTCCACAAGTCTACCTCTTTTTGATAAAATAAGTCAAGTATAAAAACATTGGGTGTTTCGTTCATACACTCTCACTTCTACAATTTGATTTAGCCCATATAAAAACTTATACTTTAACTCATCACTTTGAAATTCATTTTGGCAGCTACTGACATGTGTTCACTATCACTATGATTATCACTTGGCAGCTATACGATAATGAACGCCTCAGTTGAATGGTGAGAAAACCCTTTCAAATAAGGGATCATGTGAGAATGCTGTAAGGATGGTGATATACACCTCTTTAAATTACATATAGTACTATTTTATTTCTAATTTGGAAGGTATTTTTCAGTGTTATGAAAATCGCCTGCAGTTGGACTGACACAGACCATTGTTTCAAAGAGGAAAAATGCTTTAAAATAAGTGGTCTCATGCCCCTCTGTTTTTGGGAGGCTGCAGAGGTGATACCCATCCACCTGCATTTTTAATTTATATGCATGTGGCGCTATTAAAACGTGACTCTTCTTGCAGTAATCTCATTAGTCAGTGTGATTTTCCCCCCCCCCCCCCTCCCTTCCTTCAGAAAGAGGTGGTTTTCCTCTTTCCAAAATAATTCTGAGTGGAAAACGAGTGCTAAGTCATTCCCCTTGAAACAACATCCCCAAGGTTATCACTATTACCATGGTAATTGACTGCAAACTAGACAGTGATGCATATACAAAGGTGAATTCTTTCAAAGAAGGGGGTCTAACTCCCCTCTAAATACAGCACAGGATATAATCTGTGAAATTACACAACCCAGCTCCATAAACTATTCTCTGCCATCCATAGGGGGCAGGCATTAACCTTTTTTATAGTGATCACCTTCTTAAGGGGGCAAGTGAGCTCTCATTTTAAAGGAAATCCGGTACTACTGATTTTGCAGTATGCCGTCTCTAATTCTTTGGGTAAAACAGACCCGGAGTTTCAGCCTTGCTAAACACCAGATAAACCATTGGTTAACTCTTCCTGCATGTTTATTTGCAATACTGTAAAATCTGCTGCTTTCCATATTAACATGTCATTAGAAAAGGCAGACTCACCTTTTCAAAAGGGTCTTTTTTAATGTCTTATGGAAAGGGAAATATTTTAATTGTGGACACCGTAACCACTGTAAAGACTTTGTTTGTTCCTGCATTTGTAGCATTGTTTGCTTTTGTGACTAAATCCTATAAACTTTGGGGATGATTATCTTACATAATGTTGTCTGGTCAATGTAAACAAGTGTAATTAGTAGGGATGCATCACAGAGTAAGAGAAACAATTACTGTTACTTTTATTTGATGTTCTGTGACTTCTTTCCAATAAATAATTGGAAATTTAGTTTGAAGCCTATCCAATTTATGTTTCTGTAATTAAACTGTATGGCCAGACGCCCCATATACCCACTGCACAGGCCTGCACACACCAGACCTCTGATACATGTATACACACTTCAATATGAAAAATATATGCATAAAAATGTTATTCCTATATATCAGGGCTTGACAAAGCCTGGTAGCCACTGGCTCCTAGAATTTTACTCCTGGCTCCTAAATTTCCAGTTTATTTTACACCATTCTAAAAGCAGTCTTTGGCATCTAAAAACATCTACCGGTAGTTGGCTTCAATGTTTTCATTTAATGTAAATATATCCAGCCCTGGTGTATGTATTTATATGTATGTGTGTGTATATAAAACAATATCACAATGTACAGACGTTAACACAAATAATAAAATATATATATCAATGCGGCCAAACTGATATTAGAAGCAACGGTCTACACTTCTAGACTCAAAAAAGTAGCCAAAAGACCACATGCACAAAAAATACCTAATAGCAAAAAGCACCAGGTAACAAAGTGATAAATAGAAGAGGCTAAAAATCATAATTTGGGTCAGCACAAACCAACTCCACCATGCAGAGGCAAGATTCCCAACGTTTCGGTGAGGATATACCTTGATAAAGGCGAATCAACGCCGAAACCTTGGATCCTAACTTTTGTAGCTGCCTCTTAGATTCAAAGAAAATTTGTCAAGCCCTGCTATATATATCTATATCATGAAAGGGCAGCTGTAAGTCAAGTTTATATTATGTAATCACATTAGGTGAGTATCCAGACACCTTTTTGATTTCAGCGCACTACTGCATGAATAACATTAACTAAAGCAGGGGGTCTCATTCAAATTGCCCGTGGGCCACTGGACAAGTTTTCATATCCCATGGGGGCCGCATGCAAAATTTCAAACTTGTTTGAAAGCAATTATATTTAACTTTAATAAATACATTTTGATAACGTTAAAGTATATTGGAAATAATTGTAATAAATAAAATTATTATTTTATTTATAATATATTAAGTTAAATTAGAATTCTATAAAAATAAATTCAGCGGCATTGATAATTTTATAAGGCAGGGACAATGCTGCTTTTTTTTTTTTTTTTTTTATACTGTATTTAATTTTACTATTTAATCATTTTTACACAGTACATTTTTACACCATTAGTGGTGATGGGTATCATTGTATTCTGGCCTTTCCAATGACACCTCAACCATGTTGCTCGGGGTTACCGCTTCCAACATAGGAGTTTAACCCCGAGCAACACTCGGGATGCCGCGGGGGGGGGGGGGGTTTGTCCTCTGTTAGACCAGAAATTTCAGAACAAATAGACCGCCGGGGAGGTTAAGGAATTGTTCCATTTTTAACTCCTCAGACCTAGTTTTGAGCAAGTTTTTGAATAACACCTTTATAGGAAGGAGATAAACCATGGCTATTATGATAATGCAGGTTTTGCCATGACAAATTAAGAGCAGGGGGTCATCAACCTAGGCCCTCCAGATGTTTTGGATCTACATTTCCCTGGAGTCTTTCCTAGCCTAATGAGTGGCAGAGCATCACGGGAGATGTAGTTGCAAAACCTCTACCTTCCATAATGCTCTGCCACTCCTTAAGTTAGCAGTGACTCATGGGAAACGTAGTTCCAAAACATTTAGAGGGCCTAGGTTGCTGACTCCTGATTTAGTGGATTTTAAAACAATTAGTCTCCCTTCCCTTTTTTTAAAGAATAAACACAGTGCTGGATTCCAGGTCAGATGTAAACCTAACCAGATGTCTGCTAAACCGAACGACTCCATACACTGGTTAAGATTGCACCCGACCTGGAATCTAGCCCTGTGTGTTTATATGTCCGTCTTTGTAACTGGTTAATGCGGCCATATCTTTTGCTTTGATTTTTTTCCTGCTGTTTCATTGTTTGTTGTAGGGACAGGGGGATATTCCAGCATCTACTTCCTGTTTGGGTTTCCTGGGACTTCCTGCTCCCAGTTGCTGCAAGGGGCAGGGATGTCATAGCCCGGTCACAATTACGGTTTAACAGTCAATCCTTTGAGTCCACGGAAGCAGTCAGAAAGCGATGCGTATCAGTGTTCATTAGAGATTCGTGTTTATTCATATCTTATGTTCTTTTCTGTATCTGGAACAATGAGACAGCGCCCTGTGCAGCGCCACATATTTCTCTTTCTGCACATGGCGGGTGGCTTCCTGTCCTGGATGGTTCAGGAGTGAGGGGTCACCCTTGGTAATTTGCATTTGTAGGAGTCCTGTCAATCAGTAACTTTTCATAGTAAACTGCTATACACAGAACAAAGGATGGCTTTCCTCATCATAGCACTGTCTCTTTAAGAGATGAGCTGAAACAAAGGGAGGAAGACCAATATGGCCGCCGATGCTGGCTTGTGCTGCCACCTTGTCACTGTGCTGAATAACAAACAGCAGGGGAATGCTGTAACTGGTAAAGCTGTAAATACAGTTATTCAATTCTCTTTGCAGCTAGAAAGCAATAAAATGGACAAATCAGCAGGATACACTGAGGAGGGGGGTGCGTGCTGTGCTTCCAAATGCTGGCGCAGCATTTTGTCTATTCAGTGAGTGCACAGCTCATGGAGGGAGGGAACACTGATCTGTCTTAAGGATCACATGGCTCTTATCTCCCAAGAGCATAGGTTCATCAAGATGGTGAGAGAAATGTTATGTGTAACAAGAAGGGGGTGATTAACTCACTATAATTATGTGCCTTGAGTAGAAGTGTGTTAAATACACACAGATGTGAAGAAGCTGTGTATGAAATCTTGAAAAATACCAGAAAGGAGGAACAAAGCGGTATTCTCTTACTGGTTTTCACACTTTTTTTTTTTTTTTTTTTTTGTGCTGTGTGGAAACCAGCAAAAATAAATTCTCTTGCTTGTTTTTGACTTTATCAGTATGGTGGTGCACAGGTGAATTCTTTGGTACGTGCATGTATTTTGACAATTAGAGAGAGAACGAGAACCATGAAAGAAGTAGCGGATTTTATATTTGTATTTATGAACAGGCACCTAATATCCCGCCTGTGGGGTTCTGTTCATTTGCAAATGTACATACTGTGTGACCGGTAGGGCTCAGCACCCTCGGCCCTCCCAGGTTTTGTAGAGATGCACTTTATGAATATTCATGGGGAATGTATATGTGTCATACAGGTACAGTATAATGCGACTTGAAAATCCAGGTGGCTGCCCGGCTTCTAAAAGTTAAATTTGCAAAGTGTCTGGATCATGCTATATTGCAATTACTATTTTCTATATATTAAAACAACTCTATCTTTGCCTGCCCTGGCTCCCTCATTTCTTTACTGGATCCTTACAGTTCCCCTGTCATACCCGTTGGACATTTGCCCTATTCAGTGTGTTTATTATCGTTTTACTTTGCTTTCAATAAATTGCTGTCTCTTCAGGTAGCTATGGGAGCGGATTTGATATATAAATATATTGCAGGGTAATGTCACCGGCCACTGTATGCTCACTTTGTTTGACATAAACTCGTCAAGCACTGATCTATATACTGTATGGGTGCCGGTTTTGCTTTCCTCGAACATGACTCTCTCTCTGACAACCCCCCCCCCCCGTGAAATATCTGTTAACGGTCATAAATGAGAGAAGACTGATGGGACAAGTCAGTACATGGATTATGTACTCATACCACCTCAACTCATACCACCATAAAGCCCTACTGGCCAACAAGGACCATCCAAAAACATGTGGGCTGCAACAACTCATATCCACCCTGATCATCCAAAGCCCCCATGAAGGCAACCTGACAAAATATCAAATAAAGGCCCTAATTAACGATTCCAGGGAAAACTATATCAGAGAATGGAGACATGATATAGCAAACTCCAAGAAACTCACCATTTACCAATCCTTACAGAGGGAATACAAACTGGCCCCATACCTGGAGGTACTACAAGACCCCACGGACAGACAGATCCTGAGCCGGTACAGACTGAGCGCCCACAGCCTGGAAATTTAATCAGGGCGGCATAGACAGACCTACAAGCCCAGGGAGAATAGACTGTGCCAGCATTGTGACCAGGAGGCCCTGGAAGATGAGGTCCACTACCTCCTACAGTGCCCCAAGTACTCAGCACTGAGGGAAACTCACTTCCAGAGACTCTCCGCTCTCATCCCGGACTTCACCTCTATAGAAGAGACGAGGAAACTCCACATCATACTGGGAGAAGAGGAGCCGGCGGTGAAAATATCTGCCCAATACGTCGCAGAATGTCACAGACTGAGAGATCCTGGACTTATAAATCACCAACACGGACTCGCCCCATCCCCCTTCACATTATCTCTTACCCCTGATAATGTCCATGGACTTGCCCATTCCCCCCCATATATAGGTCCCACTACCCCCCCCCCCTCCTCCCCATATGCTTTGGCAATGCTAAAATGTATTTGGTCCTGCCAATAAAGCTTATTTTGATTTGGATTACGATCAGGGTTATTCAAAGAGAATCAAAGTCTCCGCACGTTCGGTGACTTTTCGTTCTCTTCAATTCGGTGCGATTTGGCGATCCCATTTCGGTGACTCTGTGGTGTATTCAGCAAGCACCACAGGGACGTCGTAGTGCAGGGAACAGCCGCCGCAAACCCACCGAACACTCACCGCAAAATCCGGCGAACGCACACGAAACCTGAAACATCTGGATTAACCCCGCCGAACACGCCCGAGAAACCCGAGCAGCCGCCGATCGCAGAGCAGCTGCCGGAAAAAGCCGACACCGCAGACGAATGGAGTGAACAAAAAACAGTACGCTTGAATGTTTGAAAAGTGAAACACTGTTTGCAAAGAAACTGCAGAATGAAAATGTCTGAAATTTACACATAAGATCCAATGAATGATAATAAAAAGGGAAGTTACAGAATAAAGAACTTTAAAAAAAAAAACTGAAATTATTTTCGCGAAAAATGCCTAAAAGATCCAAAATAATAATTCTATAAGACTTTTTACTGCAGAATATTATAATAAACGGTTTATTAGATATTGAATTAAAACGGGAATATTTTTAACATTGAAGCCTATGGGATTCTCCTGAATAAACCTGTCGAATGAAACCTCCAAACAGCAGGGCAATTCTGCAACTTTTCACTGCTGGTTTTTGCTCTTTGAATAGCCGAAGCATTGCTTCTCTATGGAGAATTCACTGCCCTCTAACAGGCACCGTATGTGCAGGCAAGATTTGGTGAACTGCCTGCTCTTTGAATAGCCGCATGGCCAGGAAAGGTAACCATACGCTGAATTTCACTGGTCGGTTACCTTTCGGCCACAATTCGGAGCTCTTTGAATAACCCTGAATGTGTACTTTTACCTCTTCTACCTCAGGCCCATCACACTTCTGAAGCTACCAGCACACTGAGTGCTTGCATGTGTCCGCACTTCCCTGCGTCTGCCGTTTTGGCAGGGAGGGCCAACCACTGGACTTGAAAAAGCCCTCCCCGTCAAATTGCTAGACGGGCGCTGACGGGGCTACAAAACTTTGTAGTGCTGAGCACACAGAGTGGTTGGAACGTCCACTCTCACGGATGTTCCTTCTCTGATAAACGCTCGTGTGCCGGTAGCCTTACTGCTTAAAATGATGGTTAATGTGGCATGTATTTTCTCCATCACAAACTTTGTTCTCATTGATTCTTGTAGACATGGCTCATTGCAGTGTACAATTTGCTCCTTATTCATCTGTGTCACATTGACTGGTGACGTGTCTAATCTCCTATGAGAGAAACTCAAGCACATGTTGCTTTTGAAGTTAATGATGTTTTGACAGGTTTGGTTTTTTAAACTTTAATTAGTCAAATTGGCTTGCTGCAGTCGTGACACACAGTCTTGCAGCTTTGCACCAATCCAGTGTATATCTGGGGCTTCTCCCACCGGAGGCTGACATCTTGCATATCGGTCCTCGCTGTAGGACGTCCCCTGCCCACTGATATTTTGCATGAGCATGATGTCAGAAATAGGGCATCCTTCTCTTCTGGCAGGGAATTCCTTGTGCAGGGATGCTGGGGTGTTTGAACCCCTTGTTTTTTCCAGTACCGTATGTCCCACAACAGGGGTCAGCAACCTTAGCCCTTCAGGTATTTTTAAACTGCATTTTCCATGAAGGTCTTCAAACCTAATGTATACCTGGGCATCGTGCGAGAAGAAGCTCCAAAGACCTGGAGTGCTACGGTTGCGGACCCCTTACCTACAGGGTCATGTAAGATATCAATGTAAAGGCCAGAGTCTCGACGTGGCCATGTTGTTTGTGCTTAGTACAAAAAAAGTGTTTAATAGAAATTTATTCAGTTTAGTATACACATTCTGTTAATGGCATAATGTCAGATTTGAGTTTTTCACAACTTTAAATCTACAGCAGGGCTTGACATTTGCTTTGAATCTAGGAGCCAGCTACAAAAGTTAGGAGCCAACGTTTCGGCGAGGTTTCGCCTTTATTATAAAGGCGAATCCTCGCCGAAACGTTGGGAACCTTGCCTCTGCATCTGGGAGTTGGTTTGTGATGACGCAAATTATGATTTTAGCTGCTTCCATTTATTTATCACTTTGTTAATTGGTGCTTTTTGCTGTTAGGTATTTTTTGTGCATGTGGTCTTTTGGCTACTTTTTTGAGCCTAGAAGTGTAGACAGTTGCTATTTATTATATTATTTGTTAACATCTGTACATTGTGACGAAGTGATATTGTTTTGTTTGGACACTACCCACTACAGGCACACACACACAACAGACCTCAAATATAAATACATACACCAGGGCTGGATATATTTACATTAAATGTAAGAGCAGGAAGAAAACATTGAAGCCAACTAGATGTTTTTGGATGCCAAAAGGCTGCTTTTAGATTGGTGTAAAATAAACTGGAAATTTAGGAGCCAGGGGCTACCAGGCTCCTGGGTTTGTCAAGCCCTGATCTACAGAATATCCGCCGTTGGCCAGAAAGGCTGCTGATTGTTGGTATCGGCTCTGAAAAACCTATATTGTTCTAATCCCTATTAAGAATTTACTTGTGGGCCTCTTTGTGTTATTTCTATGCTCTGTCTTCAAAGCATGATCAGCATAACGCTGGAGTTTGTTACAAAATTATATGTGATACTCATTGTTTGGGCTTGAGTTGCATTTTAGTTTGGGTAAAAGATGTAATCGGCTTGGACCGTTTTTTTCTTCTTTCCGATTTTGCCATCTGCTCTAACTTTTAATCTTCTCCCTCTTGTTGTAGAGTACACAGAGGACGCAGCCTTGATTCCTAGAAATTCATCAGTCATCGTTAGAAGAATTCCCTTTGGTGGAGTGAAGACCTCAAACAAAACCTATGTCATGTAAGTACTCCTTCCTTCTTCTCTCCAGCAGAGCCCCCACATCGCTGAGTCTTTTTATTTTGTGACTAGCCATGCTTGATTTGTGGTGGCAGTGGCTTGTGTTGCTACTGTTTGCCGGATTAATCTTTTGTGTTTTTTCAATGAAGAGAAAGGATCAGCAACCTCAGGCCACATGTTTTGGATCTGCATCTCCTGTGATGCTCGGCCACTGGCTAAATCTCACGGGAAGTGTTGTTCTAAACCATGGTGAGGACCATGGTTGGTGATCCCCTGGTTTAGAGGGATCCTCAAAGCCAGGGATGCCAAACTCCAGCCTCCCAGATGTTGCTGAACAACAATTGCAACCATGATTTTCTGGTCATCTATTGCCACTTTTCCCCAAAGATATCTGGGAATTGAGGGCCATCATCATCTAGTGGATCAGAGCTCTGCCTCTAGCGCAGCTAAAAATAACAGGGTGAATGGTGTTAATAATTAACCACTCTATCCCCGCTCCCGTGTTTAGCTTATCCCTGCCTTTCTTCCATTCGGACAGCACCTGCTCCATGATGTAGCAGATTCTGTCTCCCTGATTACCTGCGTACATGGGCTGGATCCAACATCTCTTACTTCAGGCATTCGATCAAATGTTCAAGGTTAAATAACCTGAAAACTATTGGTCCTTTAAAGCCTGTCTGGCTGGAGCAGGTTGGCCTCTTCTAGGTTGGCCTACTTCATAGGTCTGTCATAGCAGCCAGTGACTGACTGAACTGACACGTAATCTAGGTAGGCTCAAAGATGGCTACCTCCAAAGATTTCTCGCTGAACAGGAATGCTGAATGTTTTGTTCCTTCTAGTTGGAGGAACTTCATAATAGCAAGATTTCAGAATACACTGTAAGCATCAGTGAAGCACAATGCACATTTAGGGTACTTCTAAACAGCTCCATAGCAACACGGAGTACTTGACACAAGATTGCATTGACCGGCTGATGCACCTCAAGAGTCAGGAACTGTTTGGATCAGGGATGCTGTCTGTTCTCTGGCCCCCAGTTGATGTTGTACAATTCCCAGAAGCCTTGGATGCGATAGATGGCCAGAGATTCATGGGAGTTGTAGTTCTGCAGCATCTGGACGGCCAGTGTTTGACACCCCATTTCTAGAGGCTTCTCCTTAACCCTGCTGTCATGTTTTGAGAGTATAGGGTGTCACCTCTTTAGGTGGTCTTTTATGTATGATTAGAAATGCACGGGGACCCCTGAAGTGGTCTGAATTATTTCTAGATTTGCTTCATAACCAATTATGCCTGTCAGAATATAGGCCGATCTTAGATTTTTTTGGAGTGAAGGAGGGTCCTATGTAGAAGTAATGTCTTTGTGTATACACCCCAAAAATGCAGTGTATCCCCTCAATCCATTTGCTTCCACACTGGTATATGAACATAGTGTGTCCTGTAAGTGCGCACCTTACGTGAGCTTTAGGTGATATTGTATCTGTTCTTGCTGTTTCTTCTGAAATCCTGACGTTTCCTTCTCTTTCTGTTTCCTTGTGTTCTAGAAGTCGTTCAGAGCCAGTGAGTGGAACGTCGAAAGCAGTATGTAACCACACAATCACACTTTTCCTTATACTTTGCTCTTAAATTACTGAGACGGCAAGATTCCTGCTCATATTTTTCTTTTCTCGGTTTTTATTTTTCCCTTATCAGTTCAATGAACTTGTAAAATGTAAATGCCATGTATTATTAATCCGATCCATGCCTTACCTGCACTTTGTAAGTGCGTGCACGTTAATGCCCTGTATTTCACATTGAATGCTTGCCTATATAATCCTGTACCACCGCAGGGAGTTGTACCGTCTGTATGATCGGTCGCAGGTCACACTTGTGAACATGACGTCATGTTCTTTGCCAGGATCTTCTTTGTACAGATCTGTTTTGTTGTGTACTGCAATAAAAGATTTCCTGTGTTCTGATGTTTTTTACACTAAGGTTTCCATCTTGCTATATTACACACAGGCAGTGATTTAAATGCATTCCTGTTTTTTATGTGTTAAGTGCTGTTTTTTTTTTTTCTTTCCCCATTTTAATGATCTACTCATTACTTTGACTTGCAAATATTCTGATGTTGAATGTGCCCTATGTGTTAATGATTAAACAATGACTAGGCTACCTGTTGATGTTTTACATGCAGTTATCCTAACAGTTTTCCATTATCAGTCACATGTGACATCTCAAAAGCATAAACAAATCCCATTCGTTTTAGTCCATCCGTATGTGTGCAGCATACCAAAGAGGTCAGGCTAACTCGGTGATCAGCAACCTAGACGGTTTGGAAGAACGTCTCCCGTGATGCCCAGTTATCTTATTGAGTGGCTGAGCACCATGATAGATGTAGTTCTGAAATATTTGGAGGGGCAAGGTTTTTGACACCCCCCCCCCCCCCCATTCTGTTAAAATGACGTGTCCTGTGTCGACGGACTAGCCATTTTAGGCTGGCATCCGACGAGTGCACTATGTGCGCCCGTACTGAGGTGTCTTCAGGCGTCTGTCGCAGCATTGAGACGCTGCGAAGGGGCCAGCCACATGCTGTTGCATGCACATGAATTGCGTGCGCAACATAGGCCGTGCTGCGTCCGTGCGGCAGCCCTCTCCGTCAAAGCTCTAGGATGTGTGCTGACGGAGCAAAGTGCGATCCTGGATCGAGCCTTGCAGTGCTGAGTGCACTAAGTGCGCTCAGCGATGTGGCCAGACGGGCGTCGAGTGGAAGGAACGTCCACTCTTACGGACGTTCCTTTCTGCTCTTCAAATACGCTCTTCTGACACCAGCCTTAACCTTGACAATCGGGGGATGTTTGTATCTACCTCTCGATGTGAGTTTTATCAACTAGTGGCCTGAGTCGCCTGTATGACGGCAATAGGAACACTGCACGCTCTCTAGCTGATTGGCAGCCTAATGGAGCACAAATTATTCTTATTTTTTAATCTGTTTACAAGGATTAGAGCGCACACACACACATTATTAGGTCTGCCCCCCCCCCCCACTTACATAGTTTTTACATCCTTGTCTGCCTGGAGTGGCATTACAACCCATGTTCTTAAGAACTTAAAAATACATATATGAAGTCAGCAGGTGACTATTGCTTACAGTGTCTTTTTAATTGCAAGGGCTTGACAAATGTATGGTACTGGGTGGCCACTGACTTTTTTTCCTCTGACTCCTACATCTCTGGGTTTTTCCATGCATAGCTCAGTGCAAAATATTACCTGGTTCCTATATTTGTCATGTCCTGCTAAACACCATAATAGGACAGATTTCTTGTCATTTGTGATCGTGAACTAATCAGGCATAAAAATAACTACCTATAACTCCATTGTATTTTCCACTGAGTCCTCCTATACATCCTGTCTCACCTCCTTCCTCAGCATTTTCCGAGAGGTTGTATTACAGTGTTGATGTGAAGACAGTCCCCTATCCATCAACTTCTAAAATTGCTGTATAAAATATTAAGTTATAGTTGCTGAAGAAGCGTCTTAACACGGCTCTATTTCACTGATGTATAGTGGACTTTCTTCAGTGTAATACAACTCCTCTGGTCATCATGAGCAGGAAAATGGGATACATGATGTGTTGGAGTACTCAAAGGAGGGACTGGGCCCTGCAGGAGGCAAGATGCAATGTGATTCTAGTTTGTCCTGTTTCTGCAATGGCTGAACAGAGCTTTGACGTCATCCAAACTTTTATTATTCAAATAAAAATATTGGTGTGAGTTACAGGTTGTGTTTTTAATGCTTGATTGATGGTATAACTTCTGGGGAAAAGATCTTCTTTATACCTTCCGTATTGGTTTGCTGAGGCCTTGAGCCATGCAGGTTCCATGTGCGTGCATGAGCCCAGTGAATTCTTGAACATCCTTCATAAGAGATCTACCTAAGGCTGGTGTCAGATGAGCGCATTATGTGCGCCCGTACTGACATGCCTTCCGGCGTTAGAATTGTGCATGTGACAGCGGCCGTGCTGCAGCTGTGTTGCAAGCCTCTCCGTCGACGCGCTAGGGCGTGCGTACGGCAGGGCTGCAAAGCGCGATCCTCCATACAAGCACTAAGTGCGCTCAGCGAGGTGGCCAGACGGGCGTCAGAGTGGAAGGAATGTCCGCTCTCATGAACGTTCCTTCAGCGCTTAAAAACGCTTGTCTGGCACAGGCCCAAGAGTCTCAAAGCTGCTGCACAGGTGTGACGTCTCTTCTTGAGCCACATTTTAGAAGCGGACCGTCCAGTCCATACATGTTAGCCATAAATGTGCACCTGCTGATTTGGCCCCTAGCTCATTAAATCAAATGCAGCCCTGTCACTTGGCTACCATAGACCGTAAAGTGTGGTTCGGGATTAACTGAGCACATTTCTGGTCTGTGTGAAGCTGAACTTCAGAGGATGCAAGGGTCGTCCCTATGAATGTTTCGTTCTCTCCTGAGCAATAGATTCGGGAAGCCCCTGTGTTAAAAATAAAACCTAAGCATTTAATAATTCCCCTCATATCCTTATGGTTTAATCTCTGGTTTCCCAGGTGGTCTGTCACCTTTTATGAGCCTCTACGACTATGTAAGACAGGATTGCTTGTCCTGTGCCCTCCAGATGTTTCAAAATTACTTTTTGCATGATGATCAGCCACTCCTGTGTCGACAAAGCCGTGTGGGGAAATGTAGTCCCAAAACATCTGGAGGACCAAGGTTGAGAAGCCCTGCTGTAGAGATTTAAGAATATAAAATATCACTAGTCTCTAATTCCAGAGAATTCCTATAGTGTTACACCTATAAAAACCAATGGGTTAGGATTTTCTTTTCTTTCGGAAAAGGGGGGGGGGGGGTCAGACTTTTTCTAAATCCTTAGTGTCAGCATTTGCTGCAATTTTATTCAAACCCCCCCCCCCTTAACATGTGACCAGGTGATGTACTTTGTTTAACACATGGCTTGTTGTGCCTGTATGTCTAAGGAGATACGATGACTGCTCACTGGTGTCCTAGTATAAAATAAGAAACACTGCAGCATGTTACCTGTATGTGGATACTGTATTGCCAAATACTCTTATACTGATCACTTTGTCACGATATTACATGTGGGGGTTTCCACTTGTTGAGGGGTAACTGTAATGCATTATTATGCAAGTGTTGAAACGTGATTTTTATCCAGTATCATGCAGTATTTACTTTGCCTTTTGTTTTTTTTTTCGTTTTGGTTTTTTTGTTCACTGGCATGTGTAATATACCAAATAAGTCACATTTTTCATAAATAAAAACAAATCTTTCTTTTAGCCCACCTGTGTTCCCTGGAATGTCTATTGCCTCTGTATATGTGTTAATGCCACATTCTAGGAATCGGACTTGAGAATTTTATGATTTTTGCTACACATTGAGCGCCTGGAATTCTTTGTTTTTATTTGTGAAACTTGCAGCACATTCAAACACGATACAAAGCGTCTCTGTTCACTGCCTGTATCCAGAGGACTCGCCTGATGTCATTTAACTGGAATCTGCTAGGACGGGGAAAGGCAAATGGGAACAACATGAGCAATACAATCAGGGCATTTATTTATTTTTCTTCAATACTGCAGCGTGACTGAGGGATTGACAAATCCAGGAGCCCGTTCAGTCACTGACTTTTAGACTAGCAAAGTCAAACACAGCGTAGCTAACACAGGGGGACTCATCAAATGCCGGGTCAGCGCCGGGGTGCTCCACTGTCTGGGATCTGCAGTCCACCATAATGTATACCAAAAATCAGCAGGCCGCACCAGGAGCTTGACCATATAAAAATATTTATTGTGCAGCGGCCACAGGGGTACCCACAAT
This sequence comes from Leptobrachium leishanense, assembly GCA_009667805.1. Lineage (NCBI taxonomy): Eukaryota > Metazoa > Chordata > Amphibia > Anura > Megophryidae > Leptobrachium > Leptobrachium leishanense. Next base: position 146,591,172 of record CM019069.1, read on the forward strand.
AAATATTTTTATATGGTCAAGCTCCTGGTGTGGCCTGCTGATTTTTGGTATACATGACTTGTAGACTAGAATTTTACGAATCTATATATATTTTATTTTTTTATTGTAGAAATATATACATATTTTATTTTGGAACCTTTTCAGAATTTAAGTCCGCTAAAATTTCTATAGAACTTCACCTGGCTCAAAAAAAATAGTTTGATACACTAATTTGGTGTTCAGTGTTGGTTACATTGTTGTAAATGTATGAAGCTGACCTTCACTGACACCAAAAGCCAGACCCTCTAAATTGTTGCAAAATTACAGTTCCCATGATCCTTTGTTTATCTTGAGAGTCCGTTTCTACCTCAGCAGAGGGTCTGCCATTTAGCGTACCCGGGCCCATGGTATTCTGGAGAGGGACTCCTTGTATTTTACACGTTTTTAAAGAGCATTTGGCTCCACAGATTACAGAATATACACCTGTTAACATGCCAAGTTTAGTCGAGCAGAGGCCATGACGGGATGCTTTACCTCAACCTTGGCCCTCCAGTTGTTTATGGAACTACATTTCCCATGAGGCTTTGAGAATCTGCGTACCTGAGAATGATGGGAGATGTAGTTCCAAACCATTTGTGGGTCCGAGGTTGATGAGCCCTGGATCTGCTGTTCCTCGTCTGCTGAGTTGAGATGGGGAGCCCAAACGAGCCACAGATAAACACATCGTGCATATTCCTTAATGAACACCGCACTATCATCACAGCACATTGTACCCATCTCAAATCACTCTTTATTAAGAGGTTGCTGTCTGCAGTTACCAAATTCAGGATCTTTTAATGGCATTAATATATGCTATGATTTTTACCTCCAGTTGTCTATCCAGATCCCAGACGTTTTATCATTTTAAGGCGGTCTTTAATTTTTATTGTGTTTTATTTTTTTTATATAAGCATTCTGGGAAACTACAAGACAATAGTGTCTAGAATTGACTTTCTGGATGTGCCTTCTGCACTACAACTCCCATCATGCTAACCTTAAAGGCCAAACGTCATGGGAAATCTATTGCAGAGGCATCTGGGGTGTCAAGGTTCCATATTACATTGGTTATTTTATATTTTTCTTTCCCAGATATGGAAAGGGGTTGTATTTACCAATATCTAAAAAAATAAGCTTTTTTTTTTTTTTTTTTCCCCTATAAATAAACACATTCATTACAAGCCCAGTGTAAATGACGCTGTTTGCATCCTGGGAAAATTTGGGTATACCCTGGAAAGCATGTTATTTGCTTAAAATACATTCTCTCCCCCCCCCCCCCCACATTTTATTTTTTGGCCTTTGAATTTCTGGCTTAATTTTTGCACGGCGCAGTCAATACTTTAAACATAAAACCTAGACCAACACACATGGAAAGCTTAACTATTGTTAACGGAGCCGTACAAGATTTCAGGGAAATCACTTGTAGATATTGTCAGACAGCTGCCGCTAGAAACAGCTAATTTATAACCGCAAACAAACAAACAGCGACAAATATTAACGTGGAACTGCATTCACCTGGGACGTCTGTACGTTTGTGAAAGCCCCGTGTTGTACGTGGCAATTGGCAGAAGACCACATTCATTGCAGGAGGTGGGGAATTATTACTCTTAATTATTTGTTAATTGCATTCCCATAGAGGCTTTGTCTACCGAGGTTTATTAAGAAAGCTAAACTGATGGTGAATATTTCCTGTTCTGTGTCTCCGCTCAGCACGCTTGCAGATAAGCTACACGTGTGGAAATACACATTGGATGCTTCTCCAAAAATACAATTTTCTTTTATATGAATATTCCTGGGTTTGTGTTTTTACACAGATAACAATTCCTCTCCTACTGCAAAGATTTGTACAGAGCTCTGTAGAGCGCACCACAACACCCCCCCAGCTTGTTTTGCCTAAATTATAAAGCTTATACATTATAAAGCTGATTGCTGTCTGTAATTATTTCAGCGACACTTGTGATTGTGTGACGATACAAAATTTCAATTTTTTTTTTTATCCTAAAATTAAGTCCATTGCATACAAATAATCCACAAATCACATGTCTATTATGGCACATTTCACTGCCCCAACTTTCCATGTACCTGCTGGTGTTTTTATTTTTCTGCTTCATACAATCCTCACTACAGTTTATTTTGATATTAAATAATGGAGTCCTGTATGTGAATAGCCACACCATGAAACACAATGGAAATTACACCAAAACATGTGCTGTGTTGTGCCCCTCCCCAACAGGTTGAGTACCCCTTATCCTTAATTCTTGGGACCACACATAAGACCAAAGTCTAAACATGACATTCATTAGTTTCATACACTCCTTATACACACAGCCTGAAGGGTGTTTTTATACAGAATTTTTAATCATTTTACGCCTTGTTATATGAGCTCAGGGGTGGAATTTTACACTTTTTGGTTTATCGATACTCATAGAATTCTGTGTTTTGGAATTTCACAATTCAAGATAAGGGATACTCAACTTGTATATAGATAATAATTGTAATAAAAATGATCACATAGGCATTAAATGCTGGTATATAAAAATTGCGAGGCTTCTAAATAACTTACTGACTGGGTTTACAGATTGTGTACTTTGCATAAAAGATCCTGAATGTTTTTCATTAACCATTGTACAGGTGGGGGATGTTTTAACCCTTTATTTCAGGTGGAGTTGTATGACTGCTTTTGAGTTACATGTGGCAGTAAGGATTCTGTAATTGATGTATTGTTGTGGGTGGGCTCTAAGTTACCCTTTGTGTTTTATGGTTTTAATGCTTGAATGTGTTCTCATTTAATTTCCTATAAACAGATTGATGAGCCTTCTCCATCTATTTCTCTGGCCAAGCTTGCTAAGGTATATGTATATACGTTAATGCATAAAAATAATTTCAATGAATACTTCTGTAATCTGCAATGTTGTAACTGTTGAACCGTGATACTAGCGTGTTGCATTCTCCTGTAAAGAGACGCACCCCCTGCCCCTCTCCCACAAATTTCCCAATCTGGATCGGTTGGGAAAGCCCAGGCAGCCTCGACACATTGTAACGGGGGTTGCTGTCAAGGAATACAAAGAGAAGACGGTCTCCTTCACACGAACGGAAATCTCTGTACATCACTAGCCGATGAATTGCCTTTCACATTCATCATATATTCTCTTCTTGACCCGAATCGGTGGGAAAAAATGTACTGGTGATCAACGCTTGGCTGTAAATCACGTGGATTGTGACAGCTTTGCCGTAATCGATAAAAAGGTGGCCGCCATGGACGCACAACCTGAATCCTACGTGCAACTGATATATTTATTATTTCTTTGTGGACGTGTTGTGGTTCGCAGCCTGCAAACGTGCTCAGTTTGGTAATGTGTTTTCCTGTGAATACACCAAAGCAAATCTAGCATTGTAATGACTCAAAAACTTCATATTTTAACCCATCTGGTTTACCGGCCTTTGTTACATTGTGAACAATGGAAATTCCGCATGTAGCTGTGTTTATTTCGACGAGCTGGACGCCCGATGGTTACTGGATCATCAGAAACGAGTCAAACAAGGAACCAAAAGAATCACTTACTGGACACTTGTATCTGTGAGATCCTTAATCCGGACCTGTCCTCATACGGCTTTACCTCCCTGTGCGGTTTAGTCCCATATATGTGGAATTATTGGACACTATATAAATCATCATAATTGGCTCGAGTATTACCGAAGCATGAAGAATATTTCTTGATGTAGATGTTTGTGACCCAGACCCTTTGTGCATTGACTTTCAGCTGAACTCTGACCCTTCGGTAAACACATTTGGGTGCATTCTTGTGGTTTTTGAACGCTCCCTGAATCGATTCAACCCGTGATAACAAACATTTTCCTCCTCCTTCGTCCATTACTTCCATCGTTAGCGAGTTATTTCTGTGTAAATGAGTCTGTAGACGTCTCCCTCCTGACCTAAACACATGCGATTTACTTACCAGCTGATTCCTGATTCTGCCGTGCTATGCTATGCTGTCTGGTAAGTAAAAGGTGAGCATATAGATCAGGAGGGAGAAGTCTCAACTTAATGCTATAAATCAGGCCTGGCAAAATCAGAAAGTGAATCAGTTTCAGGGCCTGCCTAGTATTATCCTGTTACTGTGTTTTGCCATTTTGGGTTGTCTATCAAAAGAAAAACAATGTATCGCGTTTAATATTATATAATAATGAGAAAATGTATTCGACTTTGCCAAATGTTTAACTTTATTCTATTTAGTGTATGAAGCCGGCCTGTCCTGTTTAAAACCAAAACAAGCTTCATCAGTCCACACCCTCACCGCCGCTCTATCGTTACATTGTGCAAGCTGTCCTGTTTTATCCAGTGTTTGTTTTTGACGTGTTCTGAGCATTATGTGATTATGCTTGTATCGCATTACCCTTCAAGACGTATTGCTATACCTGGTGTACTTTATACAATGTGTAAGATATCCACATTTCCCAGCGTGACACAGACTGTGTTTTGAAGGCTGCATTTGTCTTGTTTTTGTTTTTACAATTAAAAAGGTAAATAAACTGCTTGCTTGTTATTGTGAATGAATGCGGAGCGATCAACGTGCAGATTGGAGTTAACTTCTACCCTTTTTAATTTCATTTGGGCCATGTTTATACCTGACTAATTAAATCCCCACCCCCCCACAAGTGGAAAATAATTAATACTAAATCATGTTATAGGGTTATTGCCTCGATTTGTGCTTTTGTTTTGAATGGTGAGCTTACATGATGAGCCGAATGTGGTGACAGGACATTTACCTCTGAACAAGACGCTGCTTTATTCCGACCATGAAGTTTCATCTCTGGTTACTGTGTAATCTGACTCGTAGAGGGAATACAGGAGCTTGTAAATGCATTATATATGGTTTTCCCTTTCCTCCCAGAAGCTGGCTAATTAAATAATTTGTTCAAAAATATAATAGGGAGGGGGGGGGTTAAAAGATTATCTTTTGATTTCGTTGTGCGGAACAGTCATTCCATTTTTATTTTAAAAAAAATTTCACTTTTTGGCCATTTTTGAACAATGCAGAGGTCTCAAACTCTTCTCCCCCAGATGTTTTTGACCTACAAATCCCATGATTCTCTGGCCATTTACTGCATTAGAAGAATTCTGGTAATTGTAGGCTAGCAACATCTAGGGGGGGGGGCTGTGAGTTCGACTGGATCTCGGTGCGCCTGGAGAGCTTTTCCTAAATGTAGGGCCATGAGCCCGGCCATTCTTTTTGTGTCATGGAAACAAAGTTGGGAGTCTAGAGGGGTTATTCAAGAACCTCCGAATAGCACCGAATGGTGAATTTCACCATAGGGGCAGTTTGTCTATTCTCTTAGCTGTTTGCCAAATACAGGCGAATTGGCCACAAATACAGTGCTATTCAGTGGCAACGAAATTATCCCATAGAAGACCATCGTGTCTTCTATTCGCAGAATGCTGAATTCCACCGACATTCTGGTGAAATGCCCTGATTTTCGTGTTTCAATTTGACAAGTTTAAACAGGCGAATCCCATAGGTTTCAATGTAATAATGGAATATTTTTATTTTTATATATTTTTTTAAGATCGTTTTATCCTTTTTATTTTTTAGCAAAAACCCATTTTATTAAGACTTTTTTGTATGTAATTTTTAGACTTTTTATTTATTTTGAAGACTTTATTTAGACACAATGGGGTCAATTCACAAAGCTTTTTTTTCTTCATTTTGGACGTTATTTCATTGATATCGCTTGTTATATAGTTGCTGTGTGAAGGTAGTCAATTCACAAAACTCAATAACGCTTATTTTTAAGAAGTAGTAAATTAACTATTCAGATGTTATTTTAACAACTGGAGTGATAAAATATGCTTGAAATGCAATTCACGAAAGGAAAAGGTCCTTTTATCACTCGTTATTGAGACGTAGATTTATCACCTCATTCAGGGTGGCGTTTTTCTGATACTTGTTGCACTGAGATGAGGTGAGGTATATAGAAATGGAACCTTTTTTTTCTTCATTTTCACATTGCTTTATGCTTTTGCGTACAGAAGAAGAAGGCGACCTGTAGTTGTCATTTCTACAGTTTTTATCCTTCTACAAATGTGGATGATTTTTTACAGTTAGAGGTTAGTGGCAAATCTCACGTGACACGAAAAATCAAATGTCCCTGGACATACTTCAGTGGGGTTGTAGAGCAAGTGGATTATTCCATGCAACATATTTAATATCAGACAGGCTTTATAGGTGGTAAGGAGAATTGCTTGCCCTCATTACACTGTCTGATTGTCAACAGATGTAGATCTAAATAAATCTAATGTTCCATATAGTCATTCTGTTCAGAAAAATGTTATTTCAATATGATTTTTTCTCTACCAAATTTAAAATTAGTGCATGTGGTGAATATGGAATATATTCCTTCCTTATGTCTGGAATACTTTTGTGTGGTGAAAGTAAGTCATTTAGGCATCTGCTCCACCCCTTCTACCAAAATTTAAAATGCACTGTAAGTGTTAAAATAACGATTTTGGGTGTTATTTTATCACTTTCAAACGTTCGGATAAAGATTGGATAACGAGTCAGTAGAAAGCCATAACGACTATGTTAAATAACGATTCCAGCTTTCGTGAATACCATGTTTGCAAACGTTAAATATGGGGCGGTAATTTAACAACTGAAGGAAACCAATAAAGTTTCTCTTTGTGAATTGACCCCATTATTATTGATTTTGAAACTCCTATTGGAAGAATAGGAGACTTTATTATTTATTTTTTACAGTTCGGTGGAATTCGGTTAGTGGCTTTTTTCCATTTAACTGCTTCAGCGACTCCTATTTCGGCAAAATACATTGACCATTCGCTATATAGGGAATTCACCGTATATACAGCATAATGGAAAAACATGCAATTTTGATGCTTTGTGTATAGACCCTTTGGTATCTCTGCCATTCTCCTGCGTAAAACCCTCAACACCCCTTTTTTAAAATGCTAATACTGATCTCATGGGTTCAACGTTCACTCACTGTTAGGGATTCTTTTCACTAGCCCATTATTCCTGACCTCCAGTCATCCATGGGGTCTCACTCATGTATTTTTTTTTTCCTGCATCTGTACCCAGCATAGCAGTATTGGGCATCACACCCACACATGCCCATAGGGTTACTCTAGCAGCCAGAGCTTAAACGCAGTCACCAGCTGCTCCGAACTAATCCAGTGTTGCTTATGGGACAGATCCACAGCAAAAACGACTAAAAGGGCAAGCACTGGAGTTTCATTTTTATTTTTTCCTTTAATTTATGTGCATTGACTAAGCCACTCAATTCCAGCACCAGTTCAAGGACTACTTTACTTTATGTGACAGTCTTCCTGAAAAAAATCATCTAAAACTGGTTTCCATTGGCTGCTGTTCTCATCTCATGCAATTTATGCTTTTTGTTGAAATCTGACTATTTGAGAGTAGCCACGTTTCATAGCAAGTGCTACTGACATTTTGATATTGGCACCATACCTAAAAATCCACTCTCTTCTAATCATAACCTCTAAAAGGAGATTTTTTATATATATATATATATATATAATTATTTTTTTTTAAATCCGGGCAATATTTGTTGGATTCAGTACTGGGTTTCTTTTTTTTTTTTTTTTTTATACCCCATTTCACTTCTATATTAAATCTAGTATTTTTTAAAATTAACCTCTTTTTTTTAAAACTATTTAAGTTTAATTAATATCCCTGTAATTAATACTGGATTTCGGCAAGGCCCCACATCTATGCAGGTTTGGAGTGCACTTGATAATCCAAAAACCGACTAGGCCACGGGGATCACGTGTCTCAAGAATGATTTTTATTTTTTTTTAAAAAAATCTGTAAAGTTTACTTTTAAAGTGCAAACAACATAATCATGTCCTCCCAAATAAATGAATGGCATGGGGGTGCGGTTTTTGTGTATACGTATACACATGTACCTACACACCGACACTTACACCCACTCACGTACAAACAGTTATTCAGAAAGCGCTGGCGTTTGTCAAAGCTGCCAATGGCTACAAAGGTATTTTCACAAAAAAGAAAGCCGTGGCAGTAGAAGATTCACCCATAATGCTCCTGGTGTCTTCTGAATTTATTTTTATAATACTCAGGCGTTTGTTGCCACGGTTTACAACATCATCAAATATCAGCGCTTTCTGAATAACCCCCAGAGTGTCAGGAGTCTGAAAAGAATGCCAAGATTGCATACAAACTCCCGTGTCCATGTGAGTGTATATACATACATAGATATATTTGTGTTCAATCCTAAAGCCGTCTGGAATAAACATGGCCTATATTTTTATTTTATTTTCCAAAAATCGAGTCGCTAATAAAATTTTAAGAGTCTGGTCTGAGTATCCACTAACTCTACTCCCCGCTTCCCCTCACCTGTGTTTTCCTCCATCGGAGCTGGGTCTGTGGCACAGCAGAGCTTTAGTGGCAGTGCTGCTCTTTACAGGATTGAATGTGTGAGCGTGTGTGATCTTATTTTGTTTGTGGCGGGTCTTACACACTCTGCCTTCTGTCTCGCTAACCCGTCTCCCTGAACGATTGCCTATTACACAGACCGGCAACCTGGCCGAAGCGGACGCTTCTGAGGAGGACAAAATCAAAGCCATGATCAGTCAGTCTGGACACGAATATGACCCAATCAAGTAAGTGCCAAGGGTTTCTAGTTTATTGTTCGCTGTCGTTGCCGCTGCAGAAGTAACACGCTATACTTCTGATTTAACCCTTTTAATCTCTTCTTTAATTATCCCCAGCTATCTGAAGAAACCGTTAGGACCTCCACCTCCGTCGTATACGTGTTACCGATGCTTAAAGCCTGGGCATTACATAAAACAGTGCCCTACCAATTCGGTAAGCATATATTGTCTGCTGGGGCTTTGGCTCTTGTATTAAGATGCATTTTCTGTGACTTTTTAGCGACTTACTATTTACGGAGTAAAAACCTGGTGGGTTGTAAAGGGTTTTTACCCAGTCAGTGACTCCCACCTCCATTTTTCATCGCTTCATCTGTGAGTGATAACACAGGCCTGGAGAATTTGAGAGTTTTAAACCGTTTTTCAAAATTTCTGGCGCTTTTATGGGATTTTGGGGCATCGAATAAAAACAAAAACAAAAAAGAAAAGGGCGCAAGATAGGTGGAAATTGAAAAAATACCTCTGGAGCACCCCAGATACAGTTAGGGTACTCCTAGGGTTCACAGTAGATTGATATCTTTAAAGAGCGCTTTTGCTGCTTAGTTGGTTAATATAGCATGCACTGAAAAATCAAAAGATTTAGTGCATGGTATATTAACCAACTAAGAAGCAAAAGCGCTCTTTAAAGAGATCTACTGTGAACCCTAGGAGTACCCTAACTGTATCTGGGGTGCTCCAGAGGTATTTTTTCAATTTCCACCTATCTTGCGCCTTTTTTTTTTTTTTTTTTTTTATGTTCTTATTCTGTCAATTAAGGGTTAACAAGGTACCCTCGTTAAGAGGCTGCAGTGGGAAAGATTCTACCTGTGTATTTTTTTGGGGCATCGAATGCAGACACTGCCACAGCTATGCTCCATCACGTACTGGTGTGTTGCACAACAGGCTCTGACGTTTTTATGTCTGATTATGAGACTGAATGAAATCCTTGCAGAATTCCCACACGAAACCTGTTCTGTGTCCAGCGCTGAATATATTTATGTACATGAAATATACACGCTGGTTATCTGGACTGCCAGCACATGCATGGCGAACTGTGTGTCGCAACCGACTACAGCAATGTGAACACAAGAGCCAGCCCTTTCAGAATCTTAAAAAGAGGGAAAAAATGGAGGGAACGTCTTCTATTAGCCAGTTGACAGTAGAAAACATGCTTGGCGCGTCCTCCGCTTCCTTGTTAGGCTGTGAAGGACGTGCTCAGCGCATCAAAGTCCCACGGCTCTGCGCTGATCCCAGGCTTCTCCTACAGCAGGCTGTCATCTTGGATGTCAGCCTGCCTGTGGTACCTCCCCCTGTCCACTGACTTCATCGCGCATGGGCATGATGACGTCTGAAACAGCACCACCCCCCACCCCCCTTCCTGGCAGGGCATCCCCTGTGCAGAAGATAAACGGGTTGTAGGGCTAGAGGGACATATGAGGTATCAATTGAAAGGCCAGAAAATCACCTTTACAGTGATCCCAAACGTGACCACGTTTGGTGGAAAAATTAAGATTATGTAAATAAATATTTATTTGTTTTATTGAAAACCTACACCGCCACACGGTATCAAGGGGTGCCGGGGGTCTTTTGGTACCTGAATCTCATAGATTTATACTGCTGGGGGTCAAGTGAGTTGACATTGGAATGGTCAGAGTAAATGTGGAGATGATGGCGCAATGCGTTATTACGCATTTGTCCACCTAGAACACAAGCTGACGCACCACTGCGAGGAGAGCGGGGGTATTTCATACCCCCATAGCTCCAGTATTTTACGCTCCACAAGGTCAATCTAGGTGTCGTAGGACAGACCCGAGTCTGGCCTTTTCAATGATACAAACACGACTATGTAATGTATCAAAGAATAGAGATAAAAAAGGGAAGGTTGTACCCCCACGCGTGCACACACACTTTTTGGAATTTTCCAATTCCTTAATCAGAATTTTTATTTATTTATATATTTTAACGACTCAAAGTTTTATCCTCTTCACAGACCTGTGTTTAAATTTACATTTTAGGTCGAACCGTAGAAATATGGAGTTGGGAATTTTTTTTCAAACTCCGCTATTTTGGTGTAAAATGTTCAATTCTCCACCAATTTACAGTTTGCTATATAAAGGCGTTTAGTGTTTGCATGGTGCTATCGGGTATCCTGCCCCTTAGTGCTGGCATTAATTCTATGACTTTTTTTAAAAAATATGGCCCAAAAAAAAATGGATATATTCTTAAAAGCGATTAATCTCTCAAGATTTTTTTACAGGACAAATCTTTTGAACAGAGTGTTAGAATTAAGAAGAGCACTGGAATCCCCCGTAGTTTTATGGTAGAAGTAGAGGACCCCAATATGAAGGGGGCCATGCTTACAAACACTGGGAAATATGCCATTCCCACCATCGATGCGTAAGTATCATCAATGCTAATGACGTTCACACAATGTGCTGCTGATAACGGAAAACCTCTTACTCACTCCGTCATTCTCTTCTTTTTGCAGGGTTGCATATGCTGTGGGTAAAAAAGAAAAGCCACCGTTCCTTCCTGCTGATCCTTCGTCGTCATCAGAGGAAGAGGATCCGGTGCCAGATGAGCTCCTCTGCTTGATCTGCAAAGACATGATGAGTGATGCCGTGGTTATCCCATGCTGCGGGAACAGCTATTGCGATGAATGTAAGAGTGATCAATTAATTACACAGACTGAGTATCCGTTACACGAAACTACCCTAAAATCCCAAACTATCTGAGGCTGAGCACAGACATGACACCAAAAGTATAAAATCCCACCCCTGACCTTGTGACAGGGGGACAAAATTATTAGGAATCCTGTATAAAAAGCCCTTCTGGCTGTGTGTATGAAACGTAAATAGATTAATGCATAGGCATGCGTCCAATCCCCAGAATATCTCATTATTATATGCAAATATTCTAAAATCAGAATTTTTGCACGTTGTAATAAATGTGTCTTTTTTTTATTTCCCGGCAGGTATTCGCTCTGCACTACTTGATTCAGAGGATCATACTTGTCCAACCTGTCACCAGGCGGAGGTTTCTCCAGATGCTTTAATCGCCAACAAGTTTTTACGTCAGGTATTTGACACGACACGCGCTTGTTTATGGCTTAAAGGTTTACAGTATGTATTTCGCCTCGAATTGGGCAGTGATACGTCACACATGTTGGGCCCATTGGATCTTTGCCCTTTCCACATATTATGTCATTAATTTTTATTCTTTTGCATCACATATGGGTTTTTAATGCTTGTCGTTGGGAATTCATGGACTTGCCAATTTTTATGTCATCTGCGCTCATTTCTATATATTTCCATGTACAACAAAACACTATCAGGAGGTTTTAGTTTGTTTTAATGGCCATTGAAACGTAAGCTCTCACACGCCCCATTAAGGCACCTCTTTCTAGAGTGAGTCCTAACCAATGTACCAAAACCTGCTCTTCTGAGCAACTACATGCTCTCCTGCTGCTTTTCAGCTAAGGAGAGGAAGAAAAACGGTGGGTTTATTTATACACGCACCAAGCACTTCCCATTTGGGGTTGAAAACAAAAACATGGAAAAAGGAACAGCAGCAAAAATGCAAAAGCTGTTGCAGCCGCTATGGTGAGTATAGGCGCGACGCCATTTTTTCTGTATGTATGCATATTATGCTGTAACACCAGTTAGTCGTTTTGCTGCTGTTCCTTTTTCCATGTTTTTGTTTTCAACCCCAAATGGGAAGTGTTTGGTGCGTGTATAAATAAAACCCACCATTTTTCTGCCTCTCCTTTAGCTGAAAAGCAGCAGGAGGGGCATGTAGTTGCTCAGAAGAGCAGCTTTTGGTACATTGGTTAGGACTCACTCTACAAAGAGGTGCCTTGACGGGGCGAGTGAGCTTACGTTTCAATGGCCATTAAAACAAACTATAAAACCTCCTGATAGTGTTTTGTTGTACATGGAAATATATAGAAACGAGCACAGTTGACATCTTTTTCTCTTGCTAATTTTTATGTTCCTGGTATACAGCAGCGACCAAACATCAGCCCCTTTCTATTGCATCACAACTGCTTTTATTCATTGCGGGGCTTAGGTTTTGTAACCAGCAAGTGTTACAGCTTTAAAACAGCTGCAATCTGTATCAAACGAGTCCCAAATCACAATACGAGGCGTGCAAACACCTTTTGAGTGACTCCCAGTGACCTGTACAGCAATTCTGTCAAACTCCCGGCCCCTTGGATGCTGAGGCCTACATACCCAGCAATGTGGCATGGGTAGTATAGGTTTGTATGTTTTTGGAAGGTGCATGTAGGGTGATGTGTTTTTCCCCTACATTGCCCCCCCCCCCCAGCCCATTTGTGCTTTTATGATTTTAAACGTAATCTTTATTTTACGATTACTAAATTCAAAGATTTTTTTTTTTTTCTTGTTGTTTTAGAGGTGGAACCATCATTCATTTAAAAAATTTCAAATCCACAATATTTGTAAAATTGAGGCCGACCTTAAATTCAATTTTAATCGTGCAAATGGATAAATATTGCACCGGCTCTAGGTGCACAGGTCACCCCTCACAGCCAGCTTGGTTTGCTTTAATCCTTACAATACGTCTTCACTTGGTGATGCGAATTGATTGTGCTCATTTTGATGCTTTGATTTCAGGCTGTAAACAATTTTAAGAATGAGACCGGTTACGCCAAACAGTTCTGTAAAAAACAGACAAAACACCAGCAGGCCGCCCCATCGCCTCAAAATACACAACAATCTTCACGGCAACTGCCATCTCGACCGCCGGAGACCCTCGCCACTCCTGCAACTACAGCACCGGTTGTCAATCCAAGCCCTCCTGCCACTGTTCAGAGCCGCCCAACGGTTGCACCGAGCACTGTACCTGCAATCCCTCCTCCTGTGTCTGCACTTAATACGGAGCCCGCTCCTTCACTGCCATTACCTGTGCACAAAGAAAGACAAAGACCAGACCCTGTGTACCAGTAAGTCGCTAGTAGTGTCTAGTAGTTGTTTTGCCTGTACATCTGTCCCATCACCTTCTCTGAGAATTCTGGACCTGCAGCCACTACGGGTCCGCAGCTTTGACCCTTCAGATGTTTTGGGACTACAATTCCCATGGGGGTCTGCTAACCTTTTAAAGGGGCCGAGCATCATGGGAGAGGAGGTTCCAAAACAACGGACGGGCTAAGGTTGATGACCCCTGATCCACATTAACTTGTGTGTAAGCGTGGTGCAATGTTTACTATTTGTGATTTTATTTTTTGTGTGTATTTGTGTTTTATTTTTTCTTCTTTACTATTTATTAAATGTTTCCTTTTTTCTCTGGACCCTTTCAGCCACCATGACAAAATGAACCCTCGTTCCAGCTCTGCTCCTTCCATCCAGATCAATTCGTCCAGCTGCTTGCCCCCATTGCATCATATCCCTCATCTGGGAGAGAAGGTAGCTATTTCCGTTTTGTTTATGTGGCTCTTTTATCACACTTCATGAAATTATTATAGTAAGTGTAAGTTGTTTTTCCAGGGGTATCATCTACCGATTCTTGGACCGCACCCTGGCCTTCCTCACGGACACCCTGCCCCAGGTAAGTACAGAAAGAAGTGGCTTTGGTAGTCATAAAAGTGGCAAGGGTGGGAGGTTTATGTATAACCACCTGCAGAACACTGACACGTGCTATAAAACGTGGGGGTTAAACCAACAAGTGCACAAATGAATATACAAAACCTCAAACTTTGCTTGTTTGGAAATGATTCAAGAAATTAGGAAGTGACCCCACAGGTATCCTCCCGTGGTGGAAACGGTGCCCCTGCCCAGCGTGTTTGTTTTGGATGTTTGGTTAGCCCACTTAAGGACCCTTGACGGAACCGTTACGTCATAAATGCATGGACTTTAGAGGCCCTTGGTCCTTAAGGGGTTAAAATAGCAGCATCGCTGAGTTGCTCATTTGGCCGATGTGCTAGGACACTGGGCATCAGCCCTGCTTTAAAAACACAATGATTATTTTTTCAGATTTATTTTTTCACCCCTAGTAGTGTTCCGTGTATTGCGTTTCCACATGTTATTCCTGCTCCTCTTGAATGATGGATAACGTGTTTTATAATAGATGTTCATTATTTTCCTAGCGCCGCTGATGAGGACGAATATTCCCAGACCGGCTGGACCCAGACCTCTGTTAGGATGGGACGGGTATGTTTCCTTCTTGGTTTCTGATTATGGATGGGGGATGACGGTAAAATAACAATTTGTTTTGGGTGACATAGAAACCGCGTGAAGCTCTGTTAACCTAAAGCTCTATAGTTGTTTCCCCTTTTTGTTATGGGATCTGGAAATACCAAGCACAGTTGCCCAACATTATCTGAAGAGAATATGCAGCCAATCCTGGGAGCCACCGCAGTATGATTATCCTTAAAAGCGTTTTCCCTCACAGCTTGTGGTCCTGTGAGTCGCTTTATCTGGCAGAGAGATTATATTTAAAGAATTGTTCTAGATAAGAACTTAAAAAAAGTGCAACTATCGGCGTGGAAACAATTTTGTTGTTCAGCTGATACATTTGTAGCTCACTCTCTCTTTACTGATACCTCCGTGCATGACATGTAATGACAATGTATCGGAGGAGGCCTGTAGGGTGTTTGAAAATCCGTGCATTGTCATAAAAGTGCAGCTTTCTGGTCTCATGTTATTTTGCATATTTTGCAATAACCACTATATTTGTTATATTTTTCCTCCCCAGCCCAAATCGTGGGCGCCATCCACACAATGACCGCCCTCCGAGAAATCTGGGCCATTCCATGGTATCTTCAGGACCCGTGTATGTCCATCCGCCGCCGCCTCCAATATTTCCTCCGCCTCCACCGCATGGTATCCAACTACCTCCAGGACTCCCTCCTCCGCAGTTCCCGCCTCAGTTCCCTCCAGGCCAGGCTCCAGCTGCCGGCTATAACATTCCTCCTCCCGGCTTCAATTCGGTGCCTCAGAATGTGTCCACACCATGGGCTGCGCCGGCCGTGCAAACGGCGCATTCCAATCCTCTCCTAGCGCACAGCACAGTCCCGCCACTGTCAAAGGACGAGTTCTACAGAGAACAACGTCGTCTGAAAGAAGAGTAAGTCTTTTCTGGTTGCAGTAATGAAAAGCGAAGGTTCTGTTCACTAAACGACTGCCCTGCAGCCGCCTAGCGCTACTCGAGCAATCAAATAGACCTTGACTATTCAGCCGTGACCCCTGACATTTCCTTAATCAAATGGTCTGAGCTGACGCTGAAAAGTGCATCTTATATCTTTTTTTTTTTTTTTTTTAACAGTCTTGGAAGTGCTACGAGAGTGTTTAGTGGAAGTCTTCTTTACCGCTTTGCTACCCATGTTTATCCGAGGCATTTTAATGTCTGGGGCAGAATAGGCTAATTGAATTCTTTTTCCATCCTAGAGAAAAAAAGAAATCTAAACTTGATGAATTTACAAACGACTTCGCAAAGGAACTGCTCGAATATAAGAAACTACAAAACGAACGCAGACGGTCCTTTTCCAGGTAAGACAGGTGGGATCGTAAGCTTTGTGTATATTTGCTGCCTATATCTTGCAGGAGGAGGCCGTGGTCTCCATCCCTTGTCGCAGCAAATGTTTGAAACTACATTTAATTTTCTTTCTATTCACCTGTCTGCACAATCCAAGACCACCTCCAGTTTCCAAAGTGTAGGTCCAGCAATAATTGACGCGGCACATCCAGCATCTTTTAAAGAAGTGTTTTATACCAACACGTTATTTCCCAACCCTGCTCCTCAGGTCCCTCTAACAGGACAGGTTTTAATTATTACCTTGAAGAAATGCAGACTGAATCCTGCATATCACTGAGCAGCAAATCATATCACCTGTGCTGTCAGCTATCCAGCAAACCTGGCCTGGTAGGGCATCCCAAGGACTAAGGTTTGGAACCAGAGTTCCACCGTATGTGGACGTTTGCAACGTTTCAGCCCCATGGGGTCTTTGTCAAGCCTTGGACGAAACATTCACAATACGGTGGAATGAAACACTTATTTAAAAATTTAAAAAAATCCCGGTGTGACCATTATTGCTGAATCTTGCTCTATATAGTTTGTTGTTTATGTATACAAACTATTTTCTTGTTTCACTATCCCTGCAATATATTTAAAGGTTGGAGGGGGGGGGGTATATCTTCTGATAACTCTGTATATACTACATATGTTTTCTGCCAAATTTATGAGCTACATGGGTGAAGTGGAATGGATGGAGGGTTGCAGTAAATGGCTTCTGTATGGCGTAGACACGGAGGAGAAATTTCTGTGGGAGCTGAAGTCTTCCCAAAAGAGAGAGTTTGTAATAATTGGAGACCCTGGAGGAAAACGCAACAATGAGGGGTGTTTCAGGTGTTCGGTGCAGCGCTGCAGAATTTAATAAGGTGCAAATTATTAAGACCTGTCATTGAACTGATGCAAAATAAAATGTTTTCCATTTTATTTCCCCCAGATCGAAGTCTCCATACAGTGGCTCATCTTACTCAAAAAGCTCCTCCTATTCCAGGTCAAGATCCGATTCGTCACGGTCGCCTTCTTACGCCCGATCCTTCAGCCGCTCCCGCTCCCGTTCTTACTCAAGGTCGCCTCCTTACCCGAAGAAAGTTTCATCGAAGGGTCGTGCCCACCGCTCTAAATCACGATCTCGTGGATATCCACGTTCCAGATCCAAGTCCCCGTACAAGCGTTATAATTCGCGTTCCAAAACACCTCCTCAACGGCACCCAGCACCTAGCAAGAGACCAGTTCCTCCCCTGCTTGAAAGAGAACGGATCGACCGGGGGGATTTCTTCAACAGATACCGTGAAATGCCTCCCTATGACATAAAGGCATTGTACGGTCGGAAACCTGACCTAAGAGATCCCTTGGAAAGACAACAATATAGAGAGTGGGAGAGACAATACGCTGACTGGTATGAGAAATATGGCAAAGCGGCTGAAATTATTCCGGTGCCAAGACACCAGTCGCCTGTAAACAGGGAGAATTTCTCACCGAAACCCTACACCTTTCCTCCGCAAGGACGCAGGGATAACTCTCCATACAGCCGTATCCGGAGGGAGGAGTATCCTCCTTTGCTACCACACCGTGGTCGCCCTGCAGGTGGTCCCTATCAAGAAAAATTGCCCCTGCATGATCCTCCTTACAGCATGAAGGATATGGGCAAGCCAAAAGAAAAGGACACCATGATGAACCCGCCTCCAGATCCGAAAGTAAGCAAACATAAGAAACACAGAAAGAAGAAAAAAGGGGATGAAAACGAGGCAGTGTCCAAGACAGAATCAGAAAATTCCCGTAAACACAAAGACCAGCATGGCGAAGCTGTTAAAAAAATTGAGCCCCTGTTGACACTCTCAAGCAAAGACGACTCCACTCCGGTAAGGGACGAGCCCATGGACGCAGAGTCGGCCTCTCTCAAAGCCGTTTCAGAGAAGGAGAAGAGAGACAAGGCCAAGGGAAAACCAGAGAAGATGAAACGTAAGATTGATGGGAACCCACCCAAGAAAGAAACCCTTTCCAAGGTGGTTAAAGTAGAGAAAGGTGGCGATGGAGAGGAGAAATCGGCAAGTTCTGAACCAGTGTCCAAGAAGCCAAAAGAGGAGTCCCAAAAAGCTGACACCACCAAGAAAGACGACAAAGCGCCCATGCTGCCGCGCAAAGTGCAGCTTAAAATGGGGAAGCAAACCCCAGAGAGCAAACCGCCAAAAGATGACAAGCCCAAGAAAGACCTCCCTAAGGAAGTCAAACAGGAGAAAACCGCAGCGAAAGAAGAGAAGCCAACAAAGGTGGCGGAGAAGTCCAAAGTGGCAGACGTCAAGCCGGAGAAACGCAAAAGGAAGATGGACGAGAAGGTACAGGGGAAGGAACAAGAGAAAACTCCCACTGCCAGTTCGAAAAGCGACGCCAGCGAACCAGCCAAGCCTCCCCCATCCAAAATCAAGTCGGAGATCGAGGTGAAGAATCCCGAAAAAGTATCCGAAACCGAGAAACCCACCGTGAAAAAAATCAAGCTGAATCGTGAGACTGGAAAGAAAATCGCCACTGCCGATTCCGCAGGCGCAGCCGACAACCCTCCGGAGAAAAAGATTCCTTCTGTCGTCACCAAGGCTAAACTGGACCGGACGAAGGGCAAGGTCAGGAGGAAGGTCACCGTCCAAGACGGCTCCACTTTGGTGGATTACACCAGGTAAGCCAGATACTTCCAAACCCTCCAATTGCTACGAGTGACTTTGAAGCCTTCTAAATGACAGGGATATATGTATCCGGTATTGTGCAAAACCGTATTAGGCAGGTGTGAAAAAATACTGTAAAGGAAGTATGCTTTAAAAAATGGAAAGTAAATAAACGGAAAAGAAATACCAATCAAATCAATATATGGTTTGTTCTCCCGTTGCTTGCAAATCGGCATCCGATCTTCTAGGTACACTTGCACACGGTTTTTAACGGAACTCGGGTAGATTGTTCCAAACATCTTGGAGAACTAACAACAGATTGTAACGGAAACTGGGTTTTACTGGTCTACGGCTTGAGGACCAGACCCGAACCTATTACAGCGGCCGTCCTTTCTCTCCAGTCAAGCAGATCTGCAGCAGCTTTCCCTCCTTCACAAACCTGAGCCAGAAGTTAATCCTTTAACTTTAAATTAATCCATTATAATTGTAAACTAAATAAGAACAAACTGGCTAAGTCTGTCATAGCCCTAGAATTAAATCATACAGCGTAAAGCCGCAACACATCTTCTCCATTTAGCTCCAAAGCAGATTAAAAAGTTACAATGTTTAACTCAGTCTGACTCTAAACAGTGTGTGCTGTACACATCGATTAATCAACAGCCGATTACTTGTTGATTATTTTCATTATCGATTAGTTGTCGATTAATCCATTAGTTGTTTCGGCTCTAATTAAAATATATATTATTGAAAGGATTTTTACTTTACAGCATTTATTCACACCTGCCTAAAACCTTTGCACAGTACTGCATGTTTGAACATTTTAACCCCTTCACTGCTGAGCAATTTCACGTCTTAAAAAAAAACACATTTTGCTTTTTTCTTTTTTTTCTTTACTGTAAACATGGTCATATTTGGTATCACTGGAAAGGCCATGCTCTGGCCTTTCTAATGATACCAAACATGACCCTGCTAGCTGCCAACAGTCGGTTGGGAGATATTGGGGTTCAAAGGAACCCCCTATCTTTCCTTAGGAGTCAATGAGGACGTTCCCCACATGTCCTCAGCAGTGAAAGGGTTAAGCGGGTCTGTAAGGGAAAGAAAGAGAGGAGAAAAAAATTGATAGGGCCTTACGACTCTGCCTTTTTTTTTTTTTTGTCGTTGTTTTCATCTCGTGTGTGGCTCCAGGGGACTTCAAAATAACCGTCCCCAGAGCTCACGGACAAGTCCCAGCATGTCACCTCGCCGAAGAAAGATCTCGACATGGTAGCGTGCATGCCATGACTGAGTGTAAATGGTTATAATGGCTTCTCTGGGATAAGGAAGATAAAACCTGTCCCCTTTCTCTACATTTCCATGCAGCCGATCGCTTTTACAGGCGCATTAGGTCAGCAGACATTGGCAACGGTATCATTGTCACTCTTCCGTACCCACCGACTCAAATCGCTTTGTATGAACGAGTGGTTCGGTTGCTTTTCCTTGAAATTATTCAGTGTGTTTAGGGCGGGGGTCAACCTTGGCCTTCCGGATGTTTTTGGGACCATCTTCTCCATGAGCCTCATCAAATCTTATGGGTGGCTGAGCATCATGGAGATGTATATCCAAAACCTCTAGTCTAGAGCATCATGGTAAGATGCTGCCCCCTGATTTAGGGTTTATTCACTGTTTTTGGAAGAGGGCTTCCCCCCATGTTCTCAATCTTGTTGTAAAGGGACTCGTAGGTCGCTCTATAATCTAGCAGCAGGGGGAAGGGTGATATCAAAGTCCATTCATTCGGGGCAGAATTGGACCCGGGGCATTTTCTTATTCTTGCATATGGTGACGATCTCTTGAATTTGTTTAATATTGATGTACTAGCTTAGGTGTTTGTAATTATAAAATTCTAATCCCCCCCCCCCTCAATATTCTTTCATCCCTCTCTCAGCACGAGTTCCACCGGAGGAAGCCCCGTCCGAAAAGGTGATGAAAAACTGGATATCAAGAGAACCGTCATTAAAACGATGGAAGAGTATAACAATGATAGCACCATGCCTGCAGAGGACGTGATCGTAATGGTTAAGATTCCCCAGTCGAAATGGGACAAAGACGATTTTGAGTCCGAAGATGACGAGACAAAGGATGTGCCTGCCGCGTCTAGTGCAGGGAAACCAATGAGCGTCATAACAAAGCCCATGACGTCTGTCGTTCTTGCCGATAAAGAGGCTGGTTCAGTGGAGAAGCCGAAAGCCACCCGGGAACAGGGAGAGGAAGTTTCACCGCGAGACGCCAAGAGGTCAAAGGAACCCTCTGCTTCCCACACAAAGAGCCAGCCGACTGGTAAGGATAGTCCTGCAGACTTGAAGGACGCATCTGGCAAGAGAAAAGGAGGTTCCCAGACCGACAGCAGCTCTGAGCGTTCAGGTCAGCACTCTTCGAAAGAGAGGTCATCTGAGAAACCAGATTCTATCAGAGGCTCCTCCAGTAGAGACTTCACACCCAACCGCGATCGAAAGCCAGAGCGGTCAGACAGCCGCGACCGAAAGCCAGATCATGAAAGCAGAGACAAGCGACAAGAACACGACAACCGCGACAAGAAAACGGACTACGAGAGAGAAAAGGAAAAAAAAGTTGAGGCCATCGGTAAGGATCGAGAAAAGAAGCCGGAGCACAACAGCCGAGATCAAAGTGCGTCTAAGAGGCGAGACGAGAGAAGGAAAGACTCTCCGGTTAGGAGCAGAGACCCTTCAAGTTCTCAGAAACCTAGAACCAGAGACACGCAGACAGAACCGTCCAAGAAATCTTCTGGTGACAGAAAACGCAGTAGCCGCAGCCCCGTGCGAGAGCAGAAGTCAAAAGAGGATCTGAAGGCTCCAGACAGTAAACGGCCACACGTTGATCAGAAGCCATCAGAAAAATCAAGAGAAAGGGAGAAGGGTGCACCAACTCCAACTTCTGCAGAGGAGACCAACAGCACGTCACACTTAAAACAAACGTCGACAGAGACCAAGGCGGACAAAGACCTCAAAGAGAAGGACACGGACATAGCAAAGGTCCCTCAGTCGGCACGGCTCTCCGCTGACATCACGCGAGAGACTGACGAGGCTTCGTTTGTTCCTGATTACAATGAAAGCGACAGCGAAGGCTCCTTAAAAACAGAAGAGCCTCCGAGCCAGGACCTACAGGAAACCAAAAGCAAGGACGTCGAAAGCACAGGAAATGCAGAACCTGCCGACCCGAGCTTACCCGCTACAGGAGCGAGCAGCCCTAGCGCCAGCCGCAGCCCCAGCCCTGTGGATTCTCAGACTCACAGCCGCAGCAGCAGCGTCAGCTCGGCAGGCAGCCAGGACAGCAAGAAGAAGAAACGGAAGAAGGAGAAGAAGAAACACAAGAAGCACAAGAAACACAAGAAGCACAAGAAACACGCCAGCAACGAGTCCGAGACCGAAAAGACTGAAAAGAGCCAGAAACACAAACACAAGAAGAAAAAGTCCAAGAAGAGCAAGGACAAAGAAAGCGAGAAAGAGGAGGCCAAATCCAAAGCGCCGCAGCCTCTTTCCACATGAACTACTCACGCCAAATGACTCAGTGAAAGGATAAAACTACACCCCCCCACCTTGTTATTATTTTCATTAATATTATTTGTTCCAACCCCGTGTAAACAGAAAAATGTGTAAATAAGGGGAAACCGTGCCACAAGTAATATATTAATTTGACTTTTACATCAGAGCTTTATAAAGTGAATGTTTTTGTATGGAATTCTGTGTGTTGTAAACATAATGCATTTTTTTTTTTCTTTTTCCCCCCCCTATCCCTTAACAATTATCCTGGGTATTTTTGCATTTGTCCGTCCGTCTGCAAGATGGATTTCAGTGTACTGTGAAATCAACCCCGTCTCCTTTATTACCTTTTTATTTAATTTCTCTCCTCATTTTAATTGCCTGGTAAATAGGAATCCCCGGAGACGTTTTTTTTCCTCTCTTGTACATAAGGACTGATAAAAACGGTATGGCCCTGCCTGACTTTACTTTTTCATATGTTTTTTATTTAAGGACAATGTGTTTCACAGAAAACTAAAAAAAAAAACTAAAAAAAAAAACAAAACGCTTCTTAAAGTTAATACTGACGCATAGCGCCGGGGCATAGAAAATGTTTCGGTCGGGCTGCTTCTTGACCTCCTCCCCTGGTCATGCGTGCGCTACAACAGAATGAAATAAAGTCCGCGTATCGCTGCTGAGATCCCCATGTCTTCTGGATATTAGTAGGCCCAGCATGACGTTATACGGGCTCTGACGCCACTCATTAAAACGGTGCCTGTGATGCAGATTTCAAAATATTCCCCAAAAATTCTTTAGTAAGAGCCTTTTCTGGGATTTATAATTAATTTTTTTTGTGAGTGAGGGGAGGGGCTTCTTTTTCTTTTATATATTTTTTTCCCGCACCCCACCCCTAAAAAGAAAACATAATGGATAATTGTTTTGTTTAGTAAATCCTGATTTTCTGAATTGACGCCCCAAATTTGTTTGCCCACACCCCGTGTCTCCAAACCTAGAACTTGCGCGAGGCACAGTGTTGTCGTGCTCTTGTACGAGCAGAGTTTAAGTCGCACTGAGGAATACCTTTTCTCTCTCCGCTTGACTGCCCTACTCACCGTTTTCTGCTTATTTTATTACATTTATAGTTTTTTTTGGGGGTTTTTTTTTCTTCTCTTGGCAGCGCCGCCTGCTCTCACTATCTGCTGTTAAAGTATAAAGGCGTGAGAGCTGGGTCTGGCAGATACTGTGTAAAATCCGCTACTAAATCTCATGGATAAAGGGTCTGTCATCTCACCAGTGCTCAAGCCTCACAAGGCACTTGTAAAATCCAGTGGGAGGATGAGCGAGGCAAAAATGGATCTTGCCATAGGGGAGGCCACCTACAACCCGTTATAAAACAAATCCCAAAATCACATGCGTCCCATTTTACTTAAACGGCTTTATTTTTTTCCACTGCAACAAATCAGTGATGATCAGGTTTTTGGCGGTTGGTTGTTTGGTATCATTTTATTTTACCATCTGGGACGCATTTTCTAATTTTTTTTCACATTTTTCGGGACTTCACACTTCATTTTACTCCCATTCTTTTCTTTTAGTTTTCCTTTTTTTTTTTTATCATTTGGGACTTGTTTTTTGTTTTTTGTTCCACCTTTTCTCTTTTTTCCCCATTTTTATTTTTTGGGTTTCTCTTTTTCTTGGCTTATTTCACCTTTCCCCCCCCCCCCTCTTCAATTTTACCACTTTTTTAGGGGTTTCTTTCTTCTGAGGCTTACTTCACCTTTTTTCCCTCTTTTAATTTTTCTCCAAATTTTTCTTTTTTTTTCGGGTCTTCACCTTTTACATTAACCCCCCCCCCCCCCCCCGTCTTTCCTTTTAGCTTTCCTTTTGTTTCCGTGTCATTTGGGACTTGTTTCTTGGTGTTTTTTTTCTTCTCCCATTTATTTTTGCATTTCTTTTTTCTTGACTTATTTCACTGTTTTGCTTCATCTTTTTTTCCCCTTTATTGTATATATTGCTCCGCCCGGATAGCCCAGATAACCAAATCCAGCGTAGGGCTTCTTTTATGCTGTGTCCCTGGTGAATGGTTTTTGACTTAAATTTTTGGTTTTTAAGGGACAAACGGTTTCTCTATCGAGCAGACTCATAGGCTGGGTTCACACTTGGGCGTAGCGCTGCGTCGTGCGCATTTTTTTACGCGCGTTCGCGCATACGAAAAATGCGGGAACGCGCATTGCAGCACGTTCGCGGCTATGATATGGCCGCGAACGCGCTGCTGTATGCCCGAAAAGAAGCTTCCGGACTTCTTTTTGCGTCGGCCGTTTTAAAGCGCTTTCCTGCGCGCTTTAAATGCTTTGGTGTGAACGGGGCCCATAGCAAAGCATGGGATTTCCCCGTTCATGCGTTTTAAAGCGCGGACGAACGCGTGTTAAAACGTCTAGGTGTGAACGGGGCCTAAGTGCAATCGTCACGAGTAGATGTATGGCTGTGCCGAGGTTGACCTCAGACGACCAGTCTGTACGAGCTGAGATTTAAGAATCCTACCATGAAGGTCATCAGCCAAACTCACTGAGCAGTATTAAAATTATCCGAAGAGATATATATATATTTTAAACCACCTGCGCCCCTTGATCTCTGGAGCTTTGTACCAGCCCAGTCCTTACGATTCTCACTCTCTGCCAGGAGAAGTTTATTATTTTTGGGGGCTTTTCCACTGTGTTCTTTTTAACTTTTTTTTTTTTTTTTACTCTCGCTGAGAATTGGCGCTATGCAGTTGAAGAGCTACAACGCGATATGCCCCATGTCTGAAATCTTTCTTGGCATCGTGTGCACATATATAAATATATATATTAAAGATGGTAAAAAAAAAAAAAAAAAACAGGCGACCCTACCTCAAGTGATGTAAATTTTCTTTTCCTTCTTGTAAATAAATGATGATGAAACAAACTCGCTCAGCCTGTCCCGGACTGAATCTGTGGGGGGGGGGTAAAACATACTAATGGTGATGTAAGATCGGTTTGTCTGTTTATAAACACTGAAAATGTTTAAAATAACTTTATCGACTTGTTTTTCCTTTTTTAAAGTGTTTGCAAAGCGTCGGGACCCTAGAACGAGTATACTTCAGTGCATAGCTTTGCGGGTCATAGGCTGGTGTTGCATCGTGGGTGTTGTAGTCCTACAGCTGCTGATAATCTCCACCTTTCGGTCGGGCCGGTTTACAATAAAAGCTGCGACCGTGCCCAAAAAAATGTGCTGTAATTGGAGATTTGATCGTTACGCTGCGGCTTCGGTTAAAAATAGATAAAAGCCTGCGTCTAGCTCTGCATTAATGAATCAGTGATGTCGCGGTAGATGTTGGGGGTCTGTAAATTGACGGACGTTGAGCAGCTGTAATGTAGCGATGTCCCGATTTGCGGGTTTTTTCGGAGATTAGCATTTTGAAGCTGATCTGATCCCCCGAGTTTGAGACCTGACGGGTAGAGGTAAGTCCCAGCCGCCCATCTGGCGACTCGCAGCGTCTTCTCTGTCTGCCGAACAGGAAGGGAAGACTACGAGCTGCCCTGTCGGAGTCCGGGTGCCTCTGCATTCAGCCGCGGCATCTTCCCTGACTGATGCATGACCCGCGAGCAGGTAGGGAAGATGCCGTGGGTGAACGCCGAGGCCCTGGGGTTCCTTTTCGCAGCGGAGCCACTCTCCGGGGTGTCCAGTATCATGTCGGGACTCTATATCGGCTTATCCCGAATACCACACGGCTCGGTTGGCCGGAAATAGCGACCTGGGCCATCCCTGCTAGAAAAGTGACCTAGCATTAGCACGGCCTTTTAATCCGAGTTGGGTCAAAGATTGGGTTTGTGAAGGTCCCGAGAAAGGGAAACGGCACAAGTGGCCTTCCCTATGCTGTGTCTCTGCTCAAGTCTCAAGGTTTTACTTCAATGGCTCCATTCCAGAAGAGGCTGAATCATATGCAAGTCAGTCTATCACCAAAAAAGAGCCACCAGTGCCGAAACGCCAAGAAAGCCTCCTCTGCACGAGAGCTGCATAAACCACCAATGATTGTTTCGGCCTTGTAAGACCTCCTCGTGAAGGTAAAGCTGCTAGTTTTTAATCCAATTTAATTCAAAGAGGACTAAACCAATTTCTTTGTTCTTACATTAAAATAAAAAGCGTCTCGGGGCCCCCTCTGAGCAAGTGCACACCCCGCCATAGATTCTCTCCACTCGCAAATACGATGCACAGCTTGTGCTGGTCATACATAAATATTATGGGCACATGCCCCTGTGAAACTCGAAACAAACGGCGTGTAAAGGCACTATATAGGAGGGATCAAAACCGAAATGGGCCCCCACCGGAGAATAAACTCCTCCATAGAATTGCGCTGGCAG
Source organism: Leptobrachium leishanense (assembly GCA_009667805.1). Lineage (NCBI taxonomy): Eukaryota > Metazoa > Chordata > Amphibia > Anura > Megophryidae > Leptobrachium > Leptobrachium leishanense. The sequence continues at coordinate 146,617,939 of CM019069.1, forward strand.
CGCGGAGAGCCGTGGCGCAACAATGGACAGCACCCGCCCTCCCCTCTTTGGAATATATAATATACGGGAAGCCATGATGATAGATTGACAGTGATGGTCCATGACACCTTGCATCTGTTTGACCGAGTCTGGTCCCCTTGGCTGGAGTACGAGCCCGGCTAGGGCGTATACAGTTAACTGGCTTGGGTTCTCCGGTGATGCCGCTTACGTGGCTGTGGTTAGGAATGTCGGTTTCCCCTCCTTTCCCCCCCTCTCCCTCCCCTTCTTTACCTCTCTGTTTTTCTGATCTTTGCTTTTTGGTTCTCTCACTTGATTATTGTTTTTATGTTCATACCCGAAAACCGATGCTGTACTCTTTGCAAGAGTGTTGCTCCCATTGGGGGGCTGTTCTATTGTCTGTACCTGCATCTTGATAAAAAAAGAATTATTTAAAAAAACAAACGGACCAAGCAGGGCGTATATTGTGCAGGATCCAGGACCTCTCGGTTTTTGCCACTGTTCCTGGACATATTTGGGTGGATCTGGTTCCTTCCGTGGTAGAAAGATCAAAAGTATTCAATCTAAATTATTGCCATAATTCTTATTATTGGTAAATTGGCATGTGAATGTATCACGTGTTCCAGGATCCTCCACCTTCCTCGTCACTCTCAACGCACGTTGTGTTCCAGCACCTTTTGACTTCCAAAGGAAGCACTGGTGCCGGTACAAGAATCTCAGCCAGTGCAGACACAAACTGGTGAAATCAGTGGGTGATAAATTTAAAAAAACACTTAAATTTCACTCTAGACCAGGGCTGTCAAACTCCCAGCTCCCCAGATGTTGATGCCTACCAGAGGCGTAGCGAGATCATGTGGCGCCCGGGGGCACGTGCCCCTCCCTGCCCCCCCTCGCTACGTCACTGATGTCTACAATTGCCAGAATTCTTAAAATGCAATAGCTGCCCGGGGAATCATAGGAGTTCTGGTTCATAAACATCTGAGGGGCCGAAGTTTGACAGCCCTGCTTTGGGCAGACTGGATTGTCGCCATTGCCTCACATGATGTTCGGCATGCTGTGCCATCTGTTAGCGGTAACCCTGTGCTCTTCCAAAGAGTAAGCCGTTCTACTCTGAGCACAGGTTTACTTCCAGCAAGATGGCGCCAAGCATCACCCGAGTCAATGGTGACAATCCAGAGTGGGGGTTTTTGAGGACCATGTCCATTCCAAAATCTCCGGCCGCTCCAGCCTCGTGATCTTAACTGCTGGGGCTTCTTTTTGTGAGTCTATCTGAAGGAGCGAGTGCACCGTAACACGCCCTGCATGACTGACGCCTTGGCGGATAACACGAGGAATGACATCCAAACCATTCATGATGCAATATTCAGACACCTTGGCAGCAACATCGACATCTGCCTATTGGAGGCCGTGTCCAGTATGTGCCGTGATGGGATGTGCTCAGCATAAGAGGAGGTACGTTTCCTGAAGCTTATTAATTTCCATTCATTTAAGATGCGTAACAAAAATTTGGGGTCTATGTGAAAAACCTAAACATTGTATACCGTAACCGCTCAGAAACACCCCGTATGTAGTCACACGGCCTCACGCCAGCGGACACATGTTGCTTTTCCTCGGTTGGCTGTGTGCTGCTGCCTTGTTTTCCCTACATTGCCTTTCTTAAAATGACAGAGGGGGATCTGTTTGGTAACCAGACAGCCGTGACGAGTTTATGAAATGTAAATAAATGGCGCGTGTCACGCTGCATCGAGAAAAGGAAGGTAGGAGAGCATCGATACGGATGTGACCGTCACCAAGAATTCTAAGCCAATCTTAGAAATCATTTAAACGACAGGTAATCCAGTCGTGGTGACTGTATAGAGGGGTCTGCGTATGCACTCGGTCTTTAATGGGTTAATCTCTTAGGAGCGTGTGCCTTAAAAGGTTCTAATTCTGTGTTTCCAGTATCCCATATCTTTATCCGGGTGGTCCACGTGGGATGCCTTCCTAATCAGTACATTCAGGGCTGTCGTCAGAAATATCGGTGCCGGTTTCCCTCAGCTGCCCGTTTCGGTAATCCAATTAAAATGCTCTTTACCCGGTTTTACAGGGGGTGGGCTACATCCCTGTTGGTCCAGCAAAGGGGGTCAAGTGTTCACTGGTGGGAGAGCTTTTGGTCTGCACCTCTATCCAGTACAATGTTCGTTGAGGAGTCAGAGTGCCCTTTCCGTACTCCGATGCTTCGGCCCACCAGCAAAATTTTCGGTATCTTGATGGGCCAGACCTGGGTGGCATGGAGGGCCAATATAACTGTGAGACCACTTAGACAACCCGCAGAGAGATTGGCAATGGCCAGGTTTGTCACCCCCTCATGGCTTCTGTAGGATTATAAAATCTGAGCCACTGGCGCCACCCAGTGGTGTGATTGCAAAAGTGACGTATACAATAAAACAATGTAGCTAAAAGACAGCACAAAATAACAGTAAATAGCAGCGAACAAAAGCAAATATTGTATGCAGTCCTGTCGAGTGTTGCTAGTGAGTACAATTAATGCAAGATAAAAGTTCACATAAGAAGTTCAGAAATAGATCTTGCAGTTTGTGGAGTCAGCTGCCTCTCCAAACCACTTAAGTGGTATATCCCTTTCCCACTAGAAATGATGGTGTGCAAGGAGAACATGGTGGAGTTGGCGCTTCTTGTCCTATTGAGGCCTCCCTTGTGGTGCACTCTTGGGCTCGCTACGCGGTTCCTTACAATGTTTTTCACACAGGCACCTATATGTCACATTCGGGATATAATCACTATAAGGTTTATATATACATGTTTTTGGTCCCTGATAAAGGCTCTTGTATGAGCCGAAACATTGGATTTTTTTTTAATGCCTAGCTAATTCTAAATAAATAAATGAATTTTATTTATAGAGACTGTGATTGCTCCTGTAACCAGATATATATATATATATATATATATAAAGGGTTGTGGTGGAGGACAAAAAGTGAGATAAAAAGCCTCCACAGTATAATAAGTGTGTTTATTATTGCAGAAGCCACTTGCACATCACAGCAATTCCATGAATTGCATCCCAGAGCTCCTGTGCCACATTCCCCATATGCAGCAAGGAATTCTGGGTAGGCTATGCAAATGACATCTGACTGGAAATTAGCAAATGTTGTGCCCATTTACAAGAAGGGTAGTTGGGAGGAATCGGGGAACTATAGGCCAGTTAGTCTTACGTCAGTAGTGGGGAAATTAATGGAAACCATGTTAAAGGAAAGGATTGTTGAACATCTAAAAACACATAGATTACAGGATCAGAAACAACATGGGTTTACCTCAGGGAGATCATGCCAAACTAATCTTATTGATTTTTTTGATTGGGTAACAAAAATAATAGACACAGGTGGTGCAGTAGACATTGCTTATTTAGATTTCAGTAAGGCTTTTGATACTGTTCCGCATAGAAGGCTTATCAATAAATTGCAATCTTTGAGCTTGGATTCCAATATTGTTGAATGGATTAGGCAGTGGCTGAGTGACAGACAACAGAGGGTTGTGGTAAATGGAGTTTATTCGGCGCAAGGTCTTGTTACCAGTGGGGTACCTCAGGGGTCAGTACTTGGACCCATTCTCTTTAATATTTTTATTAGTGATATTGCAGAAGGTATTAATGGAAAAGTATGTCTTTTTGCTGATGACACAAAGATTTACAACAGGGTTGACGTTCCTGGAGGGATCAGCCAAATGACAATTGATTTAGGTAAACTAAAAATTTTTTCGGAGTTGTGGCAATTGAGTTTTAATGTGGATAAGTGCAAGATAATGCACCTGGGACGTAAAAACCCAAGGGCTGAATATAGAATATTTGATACATCTGAGGGTTGGGATTTAGGGGTTATTATTTCAGAGGATCTAAGGGTAAGTAGTCAATGTAATAGAGCAGCAGGAAATGCTGGCAGAATGCTTGGTTGTGTAGGGAGAGGTATTAGCAGTAGGAAAAGGGAAGTGCTCATGCCACTGTACAGAGCACTGGTGAGACCTCACTTGGAGTACTGTGTGCAGTACTGGAGACCGTATCTCCAGAAGGATATAGACATCTTAGAGAGAGTTCAGAGAAGGGCTACTAAAATGGTGTACGGCTTGAAGGAGAAAAGTTACCAGGAAAGGCTTAATGATCTTAACATGTACAGCTTGGAAAAAAGACGAGACAGAGGAGATATGATAGAAACATTTAAATACGTAAAGGGAATCCACAAGGTAGAGGAAGGGAGTATATTTAAAAGGAAACAAAGTAGCAAAACAAGAGGACATAGTCTTAGATTAGAGGGGCAAAGGTTTAAAAGTAACATCAGAAAGCATTATTTTACTGAGAGGCAGGGGCGGATCCAGAGACTAGTCTCGGGAGGGGCACTGACAGAAAATAAGGTGTTTTAGCAGAGAGTCCGACTCACGAGAATTTACAGAGGGCCCGGCTCACAGGAGCTTACAATCTAGAGGAGCAGAGGGCCCGGCTCATAGGAGCTTACAATCTAGAGGAGCAGAGGGCCCGGCTCACAGGAGTTTACAATCTAGAAAAGCAGAGGGCACCCAGGAGCTTACAATCTAGAGGAGCAGAGGGCACCCAGGAGTTTACAATCTAGAGGAGCAGAGGGCACCCAGGAGCTTACAATCTAGAGGAGCAGAGGGCACCCAGGAGTTTACAATCTAGAGGAGCAGAGGGCACCCAGGAGTTTACAATCTAGAGGAGCAGAGAGCCCCCAGCTCACACATGGATTTGCCCCCAGCTCATGGATTTGCCCCAGCTCATGGATTTACCCCCAGCTCATGGATTTGCCCAGCTCATGGATTTGCCCCCAGCTCATGGATTTGCCCAGCTCATGGATTTGCCCCCAGGTCATGGATTTGCCCCCAGGTCATGGATTTGCCCCCAGGTCATGGATTTGCCCCCAGGTCATGGATTTGCCCAGCTCATGGATTTGCCCAGGTCATGGATTTGCCCCAGGTCATGGATTTGCCCAGCTCATGGATTTGCCCCCTGCTCATGGATTTGCCCCCTGCTCATGGATTTGCCCCCAACTCATGGATTTGCCCCCTGCTCATGGATTTGCCCCCAGCTCATGGATTTGCCCCCAGGTCATGGATTTGCCCCCAGGTCATGGATTTGCCCCTGCTCATGGATTTGCCCCCAGGTCATGGATTTGCCCCTGCTCATGGATTTGCCCCCAGCTCATGGATTTGCCCCCAGCTCATGGATTTACCCCCCAGCTCATGGATTTGCCCCCAGCTCATGGATTTGCCCCCAGCTCATGGATTTGCCCAGCTCATGGATTTACCCCCAGCTCATGGATTTGCCCAGCTCATGGATTTACCCCCAGCTCATGGATTTGCCCAGCTCATGGATTTACCCCCAGCTCATGGATTTACCCCCAGCTCATGGATTTGCCCAGCTCATGGATTTACCCCCAGCTCATGGATTTACCCCCCAGCTCATGGATTTACCCCCAGCTCATGGATTTGCCCCCCAGCTCATGGATTTGCCCCCAGCTCATGGATTTGCCCAGCTCATGGATTTGCCCCCTGCTCATGGATTTGCCCAGCTCATGGATTTGCCCAGCTCATGGATTTACCCCCAGGTCATGGATTTGCCCAGCTCATGGATTTGCCCCCTGCTCATGGATTTGCCCAGCTCATGGATTTGCCCAGCTCATGGATTTACCCCCAGCTCATGGATTTGCCCAGCTCATGGATTTACCCCCAGCTCATGGATTTGCCCAGCTCTCACCTGGATATTGCTCCAGGCCTCCAGCTCCGGTGTTCAGGGGACCCAGATGCCGCCGGGCAGCGCAGGAGCGCCTGCCCGGTCCTGAAGAGTGCGTCCTTGTAAAGGGTAGGCGGCTGCGTGCGTGCGCAGGTCACGCGGTCCGGCCAGTCAGGTGGTACAGAGACTCAGTACCACCTGATTAGCCGGACCACGTGACCGGCTGCGCCTGCACGCAGCCGCATCCCCTTTACAAGGACGCACTCTTCAGGACCGGGCAGGCGCTCCTGCGCTGCCCGGCGGCATCTGGGTCCCCGGCTCAAATCTCGGGGGGGGCAATTGCCCCGTTGCCCCCCCCCTGGATCCGCCCCTGCTGAGAGGGTGGTGGATACATGGAACAGCCTTCCAGTAGAAATGGTAGAGGCCAAACCAGTAATTGAATTTAAGCAGGCATGGGATAGGCATAAGGCTATCCTAAACAAAAGATAAATCCAGGTAAAGTATCCATGTAATTGGGCAGACTAGATGGGCCGAAAGGTTCTTATCTGCCGACATTTTTATATGTTTCTATGTCTCACATTTATGCATCCTGGGTCTGTTATTACACAGATGTCATTTGCATATCCTACCCAGAATTCCTTGCTGCATATGGGGAATTTGGCACAGGAGCTCTGGGATGTGATTCATGGAATTGCTGTGATGTGCAAGTGGCTTCTGCAATAATAAACACACATATATATATCTAGATGTGAACCTATTTTTAGTAAAATGATCCGCGTTGCTTTCGCCACCTAGTGGTAGTATAGAATATTGCAATCTTATGTGCAGATGTATAGAAGAGCTATAAACGAATGGATAAAACTGTAAATGAATAATATTAGTAACATTTCCAGGTATTCACAGTTCCGATGAATCCAGCTGTTGATCGCTTCAACTTGGTGGTATATCCCATTCCATTACCGATAAATGAATAATCCAAGAAAATGTGGTGGATTCGGCACTTCTTTCACATAAAGGTTGGAGAGGATCCTCTGTATTGGTTCGTCTAATTGGTCCAGGTGGTAGTCACCTTCTGGTAGCCACTCCCCAAGATCCCTCAAATAAAATAAATACACATACAGGGTTATTCAGAGAGCGGTGAAAAGCAAGAGAATGACAGGAGAATGGAAAATTCTAGGTGAAAATAGTCCATTTGGAAAGGGAGATGAATGGGAGATTTTTTCTGGTTTGGCTATTTTGACCTAGAATTTTGCATTCTCCAGTCATTCTCCTGCTTTTCACCGCTCTCTGAATAACCCCGATAGTGTAGCGGATTCCAAAAAAACTTAAGAGGAAAAAAAAAAGAGGGGTTTCACACTTTGTGGTGTCTCACAATCGGACACCGGATAGGCAGGCAACCGGTGACTTTAGGGAGCATCGGATCTCCTCTCTGCAGCAATCACCTCCTCCGCCGGACAATCAGATCAGGAACAGGATTGAAATTTAAATAACATAAATAATTTATTGGTTTACAATAATAAAAGACACCATAACGCGTTTCGCCGTAATTTGCTTCCTCAGTTGGTGTGTATATCCCTGCGTCTCCTTTAAATAGTCTTTTGTCTAGCGTTTTTTCTTAATTCTGTTCACGTCTGTGCAGAAAAACGAAAGTGCACTTATTTAAAGGAGACACAGGGATATACAGTACACACCAACTGAGGAAGCAAATTACCGTGAAACGCGTTTTGTTGCATTTTATTGTAAACCAATAAATTTATTTAAAATTTCAATCCTGTTCCTGGTTTGATTGTTCGGCGAAGGAGGTGATTGCTGCAGAGAGGAGATCCGGTGCTCCCTAAAGTCACTGGCTTTTGTGGTTTGCCTTATGCGTTTTTTTTTTCTTTTTGCATACGTCGGTGATGTGTTTAGTTTTGGGTGTATTGGTCCATTGCAGGTTTTGAGGACAAAGATCCCTGGAAGATGTGACCCTATTTTTGTTGTTTCTGACCTTGCAGCTCGACCTTAGTTTGCCGCTAGTTAATGTGTTTTACGATGCGCTCTTTTGTTTTCCCATGTGCCGCTCAATTGTTACATTTTGCATATATTGGTTCGTCGCAGGGTTTTGTGACAAGATCCCCGCAGGGTGTGACCCTATTTTTATTTGCTGTGACCGCGCTGCTTGCACTCTGTGGGTAGAAGAACAAACGGGGGTAAAGGTTAGAACTTTACTTGGGTTGTAACCCCCTATTAACCCTATACTTAGTATAGGGTTAATAAATTTATTTTTAGGGTGTCACTTTTTCTTTGAGGCTGGTGGTGTAAGGATACATTAAACTTTGAGGGCTTAATAATCCATAGGGGCACCCTATGCTATTAACCCCTTAAAGGCACTCTGTAACAAACCCTGAACTGCCAGCAACCCGACAATCCGGTAGTTCAGACAAGATCGCATGTCTTTTTAAACTGGACCATTTTTGGCGTCTCTTTTTTAGGTGTTTTTTCTCATTTGCTTTTTTTACCGCTCTCTTTTGAAGACTTGTCACTTTTTACTGTCGTCTGTTTTTTGGTGACTTTTTCATAGTGAAACCTGTGATTTAAGTATCCCACAGAAGAAAGTGCGCGCGGTGCTGTGGTTTACATATTCCGCAGACTGAAGTGAGCATGGTGCTGTGATGTGCATATTCCTGCAAAAAAGTGACTGGTGCCATGTTTAAGCATTCCGCAGAAGGAAGTGAGCATTGTGCTGTGATTTAAATGGCTCACAGAAGGAAGTGAGCATGGTGCGTTTTTTTTTAGTATTCCTCAGAAGAAAGTAAGCACGGTGCTGTGATGTACATATTCTGCAAAAAAGTGACTGTGGTGCCATGATTTAAGCATTCCGCAGAAGGAAGTGAGCATGGTGCTGTGATTTAAATGGCTCACAGAAGGAAGTGAGCATGGTGCGTTTTTTTAGTATTCCTCAGAAGAAAGTGAGTACGGTGCTATGGTTTACATATTCCGCAGATTTAAGTGAGCATGGTGCTGTGATTTAAATAGCTCACAGAAGGAAGTGAGCATGGTGCTGTGATTTAAATAACTCACAGAAGGAAGTGAGCATGGTGCTGTTTTTTTAGTATTCCTCAGAAGAAAGTGAGAGTGGTGTTGCGTAGAGCAGCGTTTCCCACCCCTGCTCCTCAGGTCCCCCTAACAGGCCTTAAGGATTACCTTGGGGAAATACAGACTGGATCCTGCAAGCACTGAGCAGCAAATCATATCACCTGTGCGTCACATATCCTGCAATCCTGTCCTGTTATGGGGAACCGAGGACCAGCCTTGGGAACCACTGGCATAGAGCAAGTACAATGCTTTGTATTGAGCATGCATGGTACAGCTGGGAGTGAGCATGGTGCTGTGTAACTCAGGTTTCACCCTTTCAGGACTGTATCGGACCCAATTTTAAGATTAAGGACGGTATTATCTCCCCAGCAGAGGGCGCTCCAGCACCGTGACACATTGTATTCTCAGGAGATCATGTAACCACATCTATTGTATTCCTAGGATTTCACTGCATACCACCAGCACTGACAGTCATTCCCAAAACATATTTTTGTGTATTAACCCTTTCTGCAGAGTCCCCAAGTCTAGATTTTAGCGATATTTTTTTTTTTCCCACGACTTTTGATATTTGATTTGGATTTCTTTTGTGTCTTTTAGCTGCATTTTTAGCAGTTCTTCCAGCGTTTCTGGCTGCCAGCGCCCGCCTTCTTGTTACAATTATCTCCTCCTGCTTATGAAGGACATTTTTACAGAGGGGCGGCTCTTCCCTAAAATATTTCCCATCGATCCACCACCTATCATGGATGAGGCACCTTCAACTGCCCGCCGGATCGCCAAGTCATTGCTGGTGTCATTTTGTTACGCGGTGGCACGCTTTAACATATGCTCAACCTACAGTATAACTCGATGTTATTAAACGTTAAAATGAACGTGAACTTGCCTGAGAGATTTCAAACTTGAATTTCTGGACCTGATGGTGCCCAGTCTGAGAGAAGCCGCCATGTTTTTCCAAGGTAGCTCCTGCTTGGACATTCTACAATAGACACAGAAATGCCTCAACGCATGAGAAAAGACGTTTGGCTTTACTATAGGGGAGATGAAGAATACCCGAATTTAAAAAAGGCTGCCATGTTTTCTTGTATGGTGAGATCCAGTGATGATGTACTGTTGATCCTGGCAATTTGGTTCGAGAGAGCATGCATTCTAGGCATTTTATGCTCACGTGTTGGTCCGACAGCCTTATGAATGATGGAGGTTCAACTTTGTTGTGATAGAGGGGCTGATTTATCGGTGAAATGGCCAGGCTAAATATTTTTTATAACATTTTGCCAACATCTTGGCTCTTGACCTGACTAGTGACTCGTCAAGCTTTAGTAATAACCCCACTGCTTCCTTTGGAAAGTTGCCACCCTCTACCGACATGAGTTTTATGAACGTTCTTGCTTAATGGAGGAAGTCAACTGGCTTTCATTGTGCAGCTCGATTTTGTTCACGACTGTAAAGGACCAAAGTCATCAGATAAGTCGATATTATCTGCTTTCCTGTACAATCGCGCTTGACTTCATGGAGAAGGCTGAATATGGACTCTAGATTCTGCAGTGATCGTTCAAGAGCTTCATCTCTCTCTTGGCTTACAGAATGACCTAAACACTGTGAGCAAAGACTGCGGCTCAATGGGAGGTACCTGTATGGCCAAGTCTATCTCAATTTATCCGTTCCTCTCCACCTCCATGCTAAAGGAAGGTCAACATGGTATATTGACTTTGTCCATGAAGGTGGTGCAAGTCTAGTGACAGCCAAACTATACAGTCAGATCCAGAAATATTGGGACATCAACACAATTCTAACATCTTTGGCTCTATACACCACCACAATGGAGTTGGAATGAAACAAACACAATGTGCTTTAACTGCAGACTGTCAGCTTTAATTTGAGGGTATGTACATCCAACTCAGGTGAACGGTGTAGGACTTACAGCAGTTTGCAGATGTGCCTCCCACTTGTTAAGGAACCAAAAGTAATGGGACAGAATAATAATCATAAATCAAACTTTCCCTTCTTAATACTTGGTTGCAAATCCTTTGCAGTCAATCACAGCCTGAAGTCTGGAACGCATAGACATCACCAGACGCTGGGTTTCATCCCTGGTGATGCTCTGCCAGGCCTCTACTGCAACTGTCTTCAGTTACTGCTTGTTCTTGGGGCATTTTCCCTTCAGTTTTGTCTTCAGCAAGTGAAATGCATGCTCAATGGGATTCAGGTCAGGTGATTGACTTGGCCATTGCATAACATTCCACTTCTGACCCTTCAAAAACTCTTTGGTTGCTTTTGCAGTATGCTTTGGGTCATTGTCCATCTGCACTGTGAAGCGCCGTCCAATGAGTGCTGCAGCATTTGGTTGAATGTGAGCAGATAATATTGCCCGAAACACTTCAGAATTCATCCTGCTGCTTTTGTCAGCAGTCACATCATCAATAAATACAAGAGAACCAGTTCCATTGGCAGCCATACATGCCCACGCCATGACACTACCACCACCATGCTTCACTGATGAGGTGGTATGCTTAGGATCATGAGCAGTTCCTTTCCTTCTCCATACTCTTCTCTTCCCATCACTCTGGTACAAGTTGATCTTGGTCTCATCTGTCCATAGGATCTTGTTCCAGAACTGTGAAGGCTTTGTTAGGTGTTGTTTGGCAAACTCTAATCTGGCCTTCCTGTTTTTGAGGCTCACCAATGGTTTACATCTTGTGGTGAACCCGCTTTATTCACTCTGGTGAAGTCTTCTCTTGATTGTTGACTTTGACACACATACACCTACCTCCTGGAGAGTGTTCTTGATCTGGCCAACTGCTGTGAAGGGTGTTTTCTTCACCAGGGAAAGAATTCTTTATTCATCCACCACAGTTGTTTTCCGTGGTCTTCTGGGTCTTTTGGTGTTGCTGAGCTCACCGGTGCGTTCCTTCTTTTTGAGAATGTTCCAAACAATTGTTTTGGCCACGCCTAATGTTCTTGCTATCTCTCTTATGGGTTTGTTTTGTTTCTTCAGCCTAATGATGGCTTGCTTCACTGATGGTGACAGCTCTTTGGATCTCATCTTGAGAGTTGACAGCAACAGATTCCAAATAGCACACTTGAAATGAACTCTGGGCCTTTTATCTGCACATTGTAATTGGGGTAATGAGGGAATATCACACACCTGGCTATGGAACAGCTGAGAAGCCAATTGCCCCATTACTTTTGGTCCCTTAACAAGTGGGAGGCACATCTGCAAACTGCTGTAAGTCCTACACCGTTCACCTGAGTTGGATGTACATACCCTCAAATTAAAGCTGACAGTCTGCAGTTAAAGCACATTGTGTTTGTTTCATTCCAACTCCATTGTGGTGGTGTATAGAGCCAAAGATGTTACAATTATGTCCATGTCCCAAGATTTCTGGACCTGACTGTATATCCAGAAGCCAAAATGATCGTCGGGGTTGCTGCAATGTGCAGAGATGACTACCTTGGTATTTCCATATTGGCCATCGTCATCTGGGTGACAACAGACTGATTTGCCTATGGAACTATCTCTGTACTGGCACCATATTGGGGACCAACCTTACGGCAGGCCGCTAGTGCCGATGTCCACTCTCAGGGCACTCCTAAACCTTGCTTTTCCTCACTTAAACAATATATCCAACCCAACTTCAACTCCACTAGAGGAACTTCCGCGCATAACCAACCTTCAACAGATTTATCAAGGTGAACCATCCAGCATTTTTTCCTTGGCGGCACTTGCCTTCACATTCAATTTTTCGATTAAATTTCTCTCCGCTTGGATGCCGTCCAACACATTCCAGGCCTGCCAGGACTTTCTTCTGCAAGAGTCTTCCATGGCACGTGCCAAAGCCTACCCGTTTCTTCATCGGCCCTGGCGATCTCACCAAAATCCTCAAGCCTCATTGTTCCTACTTGTTCTATCACCGAGTGTTCAGACACTGATGGCACTGCCAACTGTCTATGGTCTTGGCTTCTGTTCGGGATTCCTCCGCATTCCTCTCAGCCCAGCAACTGAAGTGGGTAATCCGTTATCGTCAACTGGAGGCGTTTTGCCAAAATCTCCTAATTAAGAGCGAGTGCGCAGAGATTTCCCTTGTTTACACCTAACGATGACGGCTACACCAGAATTCATCCCGCTGAGTGACCGTGTCTCGATGATAAGCCGTGCGACAGACATTCTGTGGGGTCTTCCTGCATCTCTAACCGTTTCTCATGTGCTGTTTCCACGGACTATTGACTCTGATCAAAGGCTTTTTTATTAGCGGTACAATCAGTGAGCGACACCGGCTGAAGATCCAGACTCGGAGTATACTGATGGCATCATGTAGAGACATTGTATATCCTAATCTGTAGTCCAGTCACTCTGTTCCTGTTTGGTTCCTGGTTTATTGGCTCAGCCATTGCATAATATGTAAATAGACTGGGTTTACAGCCTGGCCAAAACAATCACCTCCTCCCGTACTGTCCACTTACGATCTTGAGTTGCTCCACTTGGTCAGGTCTAGGTTCAATGACGTTCTGGGCCCAAAAAATTAGGTCATGTGACCCCCTGAATATACTGAATGAGCAGGTTTATCCATCAATGGGTTTTTCACCCCTGATGGCACAGCGGGCATATTCCAAGATGGCAATGCCAGGATTCATCTGGCTCAACTTGTGCAAGAGTGGATGAGGGAGCATGAGACATCATTTTCACACATGGATTGGCCACCGCACAGTCCAGACCTTAACCCCATTGAGGTTAATCTTTGGGATAATGTCCTGGAGAAGACTTTACGCAGTGCTGCGACTCTCCCATCATCAATACAAGATCTTGGCCACAAATTAATGTCGCTCTGGACGCAAATAAATGCTGTGACATCGCATGAGCTTATCGACACGATGCCTCGGCGAATGCATGCCGCAATCGCTCCAAAAGGTGACACGACCATATATTACAGCGGGTGACTTGTTTTTGGCCCGGCCGTATATATCAATGTCTGACTATTATATATATCTACACCATATATTTTGAATTTTATTACAATTTCATGAAAATGCAACAAAAATAACAATGATACTCGCCTTTGGGGTTCGTCAGGGATCACTGCTCAGAGCAGGAAGTGGCTCAGCCAATCAAAGGATTGCTACACGTTTGATGCACTGTGTGCAGGGCGACAGTGAGACGAGGCGTTTTTACGCCATAACGTTTATAGAAGGAAGGCATTAGCTTATGGCTCTCGGAGGGGGACCCCCATACCCTATAAATCTGCTCCTGCTTTTCTCTATTGTTAATGAGTCCCTCTGGCATGGGATTTGTTGGCCCACTGAGCCTTGAGTCATTTTATTAATTACACTAATATATTTTCTGTTTGATTGCAATTAGTGGCGGGGGGATGCCGGTAATTGAGCTTGGCACGCGCTCTTGTTTACACATACATTGGCAGAAAGCAATGGCTGCTGCGTGTGCTAAACACCGCACTGCTACACAACATTTACGAGCAGCAGATTAAAGCCCTGCACTTATTTCAATGGACTCTTCCTCTGAAATATCAATGGTTCCCAACCCTGCTCCTCAGGTCCCCCTAACAGGACAGGTTTGCAGGATTCCCTTGGGGAAATGCAGACTGAATCCTGCAATCACTGAGCAGCCAATCATATCACCTGTGCTGTGCTTAACCTATCCTGCAAACCTGGCCTGTTAGGGGGGGACCTGAGGACCAGAGTTGTGAACCACTGTTTTCGCTGATGACGCTTCCTAGGGTTGGAAACCGTTGCGCTATACCCACATGTGCTTGTTGCATGTAGAGCAGCTACTAGAAAAATTGGGGTACCTTACTCAGGATCCGAGTAGGGCCCCCCTGATAGTCTGTTTGAGTCACACACACACACAAACAGACGACCCTTGTAAGTGCCAAAAACAGGGTGCAATCATGGATGGTTGGGTCCCAAGCGCCTTCCACTTCCCAAAGGCAGCCACCCTCCCCACCATGTTTAAATCTCTAATGCGGAGAAAGGAACTGGAGGCTCCTCCCCATAACGAACTGGTGGGTCCCGTTATCCAGTGGCCATTGCATGGGTCCCCTGGAATCCCTATTACCTGGTCACATTTGAACCTGCTAAGGCGTTGACCCTACGCATATAACATATTTGATGGCGGTCCCAGGTAAAAACAAATGGAGGACCAGGATTGGCTGAATGAAATCAGCCGCCTCTCAGTCTGTGTTAAAAAGAATAACCAGATTTTGCCACATGCTGCTGGTAGCACTCCGATGGAAAGATATAATTTCAAGAGCTAAGAAAAATACCCGACTTTTTGTGGGGGGGGGGGAGTGTGAAATTGCACCCTCCATTTGCATATCATACCCAGAATCCCTTGCTGTATATGGGAAGTGTGACAAAGGAGCTCTGTGGGCAAGGCAAGTCTCTGATTTTCTTGGATGTATAAATGTTTTTCACATTGACTTATTCTATTCTCACTTTTTTGTCCTTTACCTTAATTTTAATAATTATATAAATGTGTATACACACACACTGCCTGGCCAAAAAAAGTCAAACTCTGTAATATTTGGTTGGAGAGCCTTTTGCTGTGATTACGGCACACATTCGCCATCAGGGCTGGATTTATAATTAGGCAAAGTAGGCATGTGCCTAGAGGAGTCTACCACAGGGATCATTTAGGCCCCTGTATCTCTGGACCCCTAAAGGCTAGAAGGTCGTGTGAGGTATCATTAGAAAGGACAGAGTCTGTCCTTTCCAATGATGCCTAACATGAGCAGGTGTATTTATTTGTTATTTTTTTTCTTCACACTATTGTTCACTTTTCAGTTACAAAGTACACAGAGACACTGCACGAACTCGCCTTCTCATTTCCCATACAGCAACGGCAATTAAAAAAATAAGTTTTGATATCCAATTGAAAAACTGCCGAAAATAAAGCGACATCAAAAAATTAAGTGGTAAAAAAAAAGTCACGTCGTGAAAATGACCCTTAGCCGCTTCTGAATTTTGATGGCCAGAATTTTGGTCGTTCCTAGTCGGAATGGGGCATCATTTTTCCATAGTTAGTCAGAAATTAAGATTGGGGTTAGGTAATCTGTGCTTGTTTTACGATTAATCCAATTCAAAACATTCTGCTCCATTATTGCTTCATTTTAAGCCAGCAGATTCTGCCCTTTCTTCTAAACAAAAATTAAAAAGTCTTTCCTCCAGTTTTGGCACTTTTTTTGGGAGGGGGGGCTGGCTCCAGATTTCTGTGCCTACAGGCTCCGGAGATCTAAATCTGGCCCTGTACGCCGCGGCATCGTTTGGATAAGCTCATGCGATGTCACAGCATTTATTGGTGTCCAGAGTGGCATTAATTTGTGGCCAAGATCTTGTATTGATGATGGGAGAGTCGCGGCGCTGCGTAAAGTCTTCTCCAGCACATTATCCCAAAGATTAACCTCAATGGGGTTAAGGTCTGGACTGTGCGGTGGCCAATCCATGTGTGAAAATGATGTCTCGTGCTCCCTCAACCACTCTTGCGCAATTTGAGCCCGATGAATCCTGGCATTGCCATCTTGGAATATGCCCGCTGTGCCATCAGGGAGGAAAAAAAAACATTGATGGAAAAACCTGCTCATTCAGTATATTCAGGGAGTCACATGACCTTATTCTTTTTGGGCGTATATAGGGTTGCTGAACCTGGATTTAACCAACGGAAGCAACACCTGATCATAACAGGCTGGCACGGGAGGAGGTGACTTTTTTGGCCGGGTAGTGTAAATTTGTTTATTCTAATGCACCAACATCTTCTGCAGCGCAGTACAAGAGTTACAATAAAGATTACATATCATCAGCTGCATTTTGTTGCATTGGCTTGCCCTTGTTGGTCTTTGCGCCACAGGTGTTTTTTGTTTGTGAGGACAACCTTCTCTCGCCGCCCCGAGCCCCCTCACGCCTAGTCAATAGGATGTGGAGGCAGAGGTATAGTGAATTAGGCCAAAATCCTCAAAAAAAGAGAAAAATGTGCTCGTGAAGCTGAAAAAATGGAAAGACGAGCGGATTCAGTGGTTTCTGAGACCTGCGATAAGACTGAATGAAGGCAAAAGGGGTTATTCACTAACCTCCGAATTGACCATGAAATTGCACCAAACCGTATGGTGCGATCCATCTATTTGGCAAATTGACAGCTTAGTGAATACAGCCGAACTGACAGCAAAATACGGTGCGACCCCAATTGCCCCATAGAAGACTATCGTGTCTTCTGTTCACAGTTACAAGTATTTATAAAGCGCCAACAAATGCCTTAGCGCTGTACAATGGGAGAAACAAAATAACAAATATACATAAAGGTTCAACACACAGAACAGTAGGAGAGAGGACCCTGCTCGAGAGCTTACAATCTAAGAGGAGAGGGGTGACACACTAGGTGAGGGCGAATAGGGTATGTGAAGTAATGGGTTGCATTGTGGGAAGAGGAGCAAGAAATGTGCAGTGGGGGATCATGGAGTGAGTCAATGGGTTTCTCTAAAGTAATGCGTTTTCAGAGACTTCTTGAAGGACTGGAGACGGGGAGAGTCTAATGTTGTGGGGAGGGAGTTCCATAGAAAGGGGGCAGCTCGGGAGAAATTCTGAAGGCGGGAGTTGGGTGTGTGGGTACGAGGAACTGATAGCATCAGATCATTGGCCGAGCGAAGTGGTCTGGCACCTGCTAATAAGGGAGATGTAGGCAGCGGCGCGGTTATGGAGACCTTTGAATGTGCGCACCTGTATTTTGAATTGGCTTCTAAAGTAAACAGGAGCCAGTGTAGAGATTGACAGAGGGGTGAGGTGAGATGTATGAGCCTGGCACAGGCGTTCATTACAGACTGCAGAGGGAGAATCTGGGATCTCTTAAGGCCAGAGAGAAGGAGGTTACAGTAGTCAAGGCGGGAGATAATAAGAGCCTGGATGAGCATTTCAGTAGAGTCTGGATTAAGAAACAGAATACCAAAGTGCGGCGAAATGCCCTGATTTTCGGTGTTTCAATACAACCAGTTTAAACAGGCGAATCCCATAGGATTCAATGTAAAAAACATAATCTATTTTATATTATTTTTTTTAAAAAAAATACCATTTATACTTTTCATAAGCTTTCTTATTTTTAAAATTTTTGTAAAGAGCTTTTTCAGTTTTTTTTGTATTTTTAAAAAGATTTTTTTATATTGAAGACTTTTTTTATTTAGACCTTTTTATTTTTCTTGAACTTTTTAATTAGACCCGTTTTTAATATTTTAATACTTTCATTGATTTAAATTGCTATTAGGAGGTTGTTTATTGTTTTTGTTTGTTGTTTTTTGCTTTTTCCAGTTCGGCAGAATTCTGCGGGTTTCGCCAGCGTCCGATAACTGCTTTGGCGACTCCCCTTTCTGTCAAAATACAGGGAATTCAACGTATTTTCGGTAAAATGGAGTCACCGAAGCCAGTCGAAACGCAAAGCACAGACATTGCGTTCAATTTCGGTGCTTTATGAATAGACTTTAAGAGCATCCATCTAGGGTTGCCAGGTCGGCCATGTTTTCCTGGACACACATAATTTATTCATGCTCATGGGCATCGCATGAAAAATGCCACCCCGCGGCGTGTAGTATCCATACGCTGCAGGTAAGGAATCCCAGGTGACCTGCCTTGATTTCCTTCCTTCTGCATATGAATTATACATGTTGCAGGGCAGCACTTTTCCCTGTGCTCCCCCTCTGCGTGAAATAGTGATACGTGTCCTGGAGAAAACGACCGACCTGACAACCGTACGACTCTCCCCTTCTTCAGGATTCAAATTGCACAGAGAAGCTTCAGGGATTTCCGGGTTCGGGAGTCCCTGAGCTGAGGAGGAGGAGCAGCGGGCGGGGGGGGGGGGGCGACGACAGTAAAATCACCTAAAAATGAAACACATATATATATTAAAAAAATGCTAATAATCAGGCGGTCAGTGGTCCCTGCCCAATTATTTAAGGGCGGAAAAAAGGGACACTGGTTTTCAGTGGAGTATCCCGTTAATAGATGGGGCTCTGGCGACTCGGTGCAGCCGCTTTCGATTGGGTGACAGACGTAGGACGACGACAATAAGTCACGGGAAAAACAAAAACGACGGACAGACGGCCACCGGCGTTATTTTAGCCGTGACGGCCTGGCTCGTGGTGAGGATGCGGCCTGTCTACTGATAACATCGATCACGGCTCAGCGACCTCGGCCTTTCACATGTTTTAGAACTACATTTCCCAGGAGTCCCTTCTAATCCTGTAAGTGGCTGAGCATCATGGGAGATGTAGTTCCGAAACACCTGGAGGGCCGAGTTTGCTGAGCTCTGAGGTAAATAATGTAGGATGAAGGAGAGCTGAGTCGGTGTCCGCCACATTCCTCCGTTCATGCCATTTTCCGGAAAAAAAGGTAAAACCCCATATTTTGCTTCAAAGAAATCGGCGAGGGGGGAACGTCTCCTTTGTGATGTCGTAACGGCGTTCGGATTTCTGAGCTAACGGAGGCGTGCGTCCCCTGTGCCGCTGTACGTCCGCTCCTGCACATTTCTATTCAGGTCATGTTGCAGATGATATGCGGCGCCGCGCGGCACGAACTCAGAGCGTCGTAGACACGCCGCTGATGTAGTCTGATGTCTCGCTCCCCGTCTCGGCTTATCCTGAAATCACCTATTTCTCTGCCAATGAGCAGCCGCTTCATCTCTGCCCCTGAGAGGGATAATAGAGACCCCCCTCTCCCCAGCGAGAATGCAGCGAATCGCTGTCGCCATGGTAACCGCAGGCTGCGCACTCCTCTCTACCTTTAAGCTGTATTTTTTTTCTCTCTGTTTTGGAGAGATGGGGCGGGGGGAGGAAGCTGGTAGCGTGTGAGATGGATGGTGTACCGGCTGGTAGTCACACACACAGGCTTGCCGGTGCTGTATCACCCAGACAGGGCGTGTTCAGGTCATGCAATCCTGAAATAGGGGGCGCCATCAGTGTAGGAACTCAAAACTGTCTGTGGGGGTTTGGAAGGTGGTGACGGGGGCTGGATTTCTCACCATAAACCAGTGCAGAGGCGTAATCTGATTAATAATACACACGAATAATCTCCATTTATTACTTTACTGCCCTTATCCTCAGGCACACACTGTGCACGTGTCCATGGAGGCATCGTGTTGATAAGCTCACGTAATGTCACAGCGTTTATCGGCGTCCAGAGCGGCATTAATTTGTGGCCAAGATCTTGTGTTGATGATGGGAGAGTCGCAGCGCTGCGTAAAGTCTTCTCCAGCGCATTATCCCAAAGATTAACCTCAATGGGGTTAAGGTCTGGACTGTGCGGTGGCCAATCCATGTGTGAAAATGATGTCTCATGCTCCCTCAACCACTCTCGCACAATTTGAGCCCGATGAATCCTGGCATTGCCATCTTGGAATATGCCCGCTGTGCCACCAGGGGATAAAAAACCCATCAACCTGCTCATTTAGTATATTCAGGGCGTCATATGACCTCATTTTTGGGCGCCTAACGTCGCTGAACCCAGGCATGGTCAACCCAAGCCACCCCAGATCATAACGGGTTGGTACGGGAGGTGATGATGTTTTTTTCCGGCCACGCAGTGTATCAGAAGACCTTTGTACAAGTACGCCATGTAAAAAAAAACTCGACAAAAGGGGTGTGGCCATAAAATTGAACACGAAAACGACAGAGGGCATAAGGAGCCTTCAAAGGTGGTATTGATTATAGCCTGGCTAAAACGGTCAGAGAAACCATTCCCCTGTGTATGTCTGGAGCCTGGGAAGACATGGGTTCGATCCCGGCAAGAGCACCTCTCCAGTAAGTGTCTTTGGGCAAGACACCTAACGGTACATATTCGCCACCCAAAACATACTTGAAAACGAGAGAAATCTCAATGTATCCTTCCTGGTAAAATCCTTTCTCAAAAAAAATAAAAAATATACAGGAGCCTGTGTGAGGCTCAGTTGTAGTGCCTGGTTTTAGCAACTGTATGTGGCCAAACAGCCACAGACAGACACACTATACACGTTCTGCTGTCATTTTAAGATAGTATCGTCCCAGGACCAGCTGGTCAGTCCTGATTTTGATCTACGTCGCTAGTTTATTCTGATGGGGGGGGGGTGCCTGGTGGACCCCTGATGTAACAGATATGCTTGCAGTATTTTAAGTGGTCTTCTGACCTATTCATGGTCTCGTTGTAATTGTTTTTTCTTTTAATCTATTGAATCCCAAGGCAAAAATTTATATATATCTCTCATATATATATATATATATACACAGTATATTGTCAGCAGAATGTGCATAGTGTGGCTGTTTGGCCACATACAGTGACAACGGTTGCTAAAACCGGGCACTACAACTGAGCAATGAGCATCACAGCGGCTCCTGCATATTTCCAGACATACACAGGGGGAACGGTTTCTCTGACCATCTTAGCCATGTATATATATATATATATATATATTATATCCGGTTTATTGTCTAAATCTGACCAGGTGTACCCTGGAAATTTATGCCAAGATAGAGAATTCTACACAAACAACTTAATTCAGCAAGATCGGCCTTTAATGTATTATTGCCCCAGTGATTCCCCCCCCCCGCAAATCTATGCGCTCTTTAGTGAATAAACCCCTTTTATGTCACCATAATACCGGCAGCCGAGAGCCTGCTGATTGACAGGGGCCCTATTCAAAACCATGATGTCATTTTAAATTAGCCCCGATCCCTCGCTGTCACTTTATCCGTCCCCGAAAACCAGTATCTCTGCCCCCGCAACGGGGGACCCCCGCGCACTCTCTGAGTTAGAAGATTAAGACGCGTGACTTGCCGCCATGAGGACAGGCGCGCCGTATAAATAGCCGTTTGCACCTGCTCGAAAATATCTGTCTTTTTCCGTCTGGCGCTACCGTTCCAAAAACAGGGCGTACGGCGCAACAGGGCTTTTATTTAGGAAAAGGGGGGCAGGCTCGGGGCCTTGTATACAAAACGTGCTGTGCCGGTGGCAAATACCTACTGCGTGAAACACCTAAAACCAGCAATAAAACTCTTGGTGACCTATACAGTTATTTATTCTACGCTGGGATCATGGCGGTCACTACTTCTGAAAAAAAGGAATCACGGCCGTCTCAGATTTACGGCAGCAAGCACGAGAATATAATGATGCATTTTCTTTTTTTTTTTTAAATTCTTTATTTTAGAAGTTTTGCATAGTCAGACAAAAAACCAGCATTGAGAAAGTGGCCACGCAGGGCCGCATAAAGCCATCTAAGTAAATACAGGGCATCGGTATAAATAAAACAACATCTACCAATGGTCATAATGAGTCATCTGCAATAACACGCTGAAGGGCTAACCTGTCCTTGATAGAGGACAGACTCATAGAAATAAAAGCATACTCAAAGTGCCCAATACGTCTCATAATAAGGGGGGGGGGAGCAGGAGAAGGACATCAAAAGAACTAGAATATGCATCGTATTAAAAGGGAGGAGGAGGGAGAAGGAGAAAATAAAAAAAAAATTATATAATGCAGAGGAAAAAAAAAATAATAATAATATGGCAAAGGCCAAAAAGTGACATTCCCGGCACAAACCTCATAGCCCAAGGACCGTGGGGAAGGCCAAGGAGTGAATTAGTCACGAGGCCAGGGCGACCGAGGATACTCCTCTGTAAAGCCCAAAAATGCCAAAATAGCAAAAAAGAGGGGGGGAGCAATCTCTCGAGCAACGAAGAACTTGAAAAGAACTGGCTAAACCAAGCGTATGCGGGGTAACATTGCCTCAAAAAGTCCTAGTAGAAAAAGCAACAGGTAATGTCCTAGACAAAAAGAAAATTAGCCTGGTGAAGTAGTCGCCGGATCCTGAGACAAGCCAATACTGGCTAGCATCGGCCAAGCCTCGGCCGGGTCAGAGATGATGCATGGTATGTTCCCGTGGGTCACCACGAGCGAGCCAGCCAGCCCCCAACGGTAAGGAACCTCTTTAAGACGGAGAAACCCTGTCACCAGTCGGAAGCGACGTCGCGCCAGCAGGGTGACAAACGGTAGGTCTTGGTATAGTGACATCATTGCCCCTTCAAACTTCACCGCCATCCTGGCCCCAGGAGCTGACATAATCCGAGTCTTAGTCGCTACGTCCCGGGCAATCGCAATAATATCTCTCGTGGAATCTCTGGGGGCCGTCGCGGGCTTACGGATCCGTGAGGCTGAGACGAACAGTTCTGAAACATTGGGGGGCGATCCTATTATATGATGAGCGAGGCGATTTACATAGGAAAGCAAATCAGACGTTGGCACCGACTCCGGGGCACCTCGGACTCGTATGTTGCGTCTGCGGTGTCTAGATTCGAGGGCCTCCACCGAGCGAGTCAGTAAATAATGATGCATTTTCAAAGAAATCGCTGTATTTTTATTTTATTTTTTTGCAAAACGTAAACTTGAATTTCTTAAACTCTTTCATGTTTTTCTTCCCCAAAAATAAGAAATAAACATGAAAAAAATAAGTGGTCTCCTCTTTTTATCCTTTTATCGAGGCTGAGAGCCTCGGCTCAATTATTTATTTTCATTTTAGGGGTTTTTAACACTCCTTTTTTATCTTCATTTATATAGCGCCAACAGTTTCCGTGGCGCATTACAATCACCAAAGGGAACAAGTCACAAATAAACGAACCTAGGGATGGAGACGAGGTGTAGAGAGGGCCCTGCTCATAGGAGCTTACAATCTAGAGCAGGGCTGTCAAGCTCGCTGCTCCTCGGATGTTGATGCCTACAATTCCCAGAATTCTTTGAATGGGATAGATAGCCAGGGAATTGTGGGAGCTGTAGTCCAGAAACAACTAGGAGGCCAGAGTCACTGTTTGTCATCAGACGAAGACCAACTTCTCTGGTTTTCTACCCTTATTTTTCACCAAAGTAACCAAGATTTGAGTTCATTGTGTTCCTCCTTATATGTCTAAGACGGTGGTGGCGAACCTTGGTACCCCAGATAAAAAAAGAAAAAAATGTCATCTGCGCTTACTCCAATTATACCGTGTGAAACTAAACACAATTAGAGGTTTGGTTTCTTATTAATGGCCATTATAAGACTAGCTCGCCCGCCAACGTCACGGCAGCTCTATAAGGGCGAGTCCTAACCAAAATGAAACCACAGGCTGCTACATAGCAAACCATACCTGCTCATGCTGCTTGTCAAACATGAGGTAGACTGGTGGGCCTTTATTTATGCTCCCCCAGAAACAAAATCCACTTTGGGATCAAAACAAAGACACGGAGCAGAGATTGGCTGCAGGGATGACCTGGCTGGAAGTACATTGAAACATACATAGTGCAGGAGGGGTGGGGTCGCGCCTAGCCAGGTCATCCCTGCAGCAAGACTCCGCTCCGTGTCTTTGTTTTGATCCCAAAGTGGATTTTGTTTCTGGGGGAGCATAAATAAAGGCCCACCAGTCTACCTCATGTTTGACAAGCAGCATGAGCAGGTATGGTTTGCTATGTAGCAGCCTGTGGTTTCATTTTGGTTAGGACTCGCCCTTATAGAGGTGCCGTGACGTTGGCGGGCGAGCTAGTCTTATAATGGCCATTAATAAGAAACCAAACCTCTAATTGTGTTTAGTTTCACACGGTATAATTGGAGTAAGCGCAGATGACATTTTTTTTCTTATGTTCTACACATGTTGTTGGGCTGGATGCATTTGGTGGTTGCAGCCAACCCTTCGGGGAATAGGCGCGACCCCACCCCTCCTGCACTTGGTACCCCAGATGTTTCTGATATACATGTTCCAAGATTCGCAGTCAGCCATAAGTGTAGTTCTGAAACATCTGGGTTGCCAAGGCTCACCATCACTGGTGTAGGAGTTCCTCGCTGTGTCCCCCTCTGTGGTCATCTCCGTATTACCATCATTAAGGCTGGGGTCAGACTAGCGCACTTTTAACGTGCATTTAGGCTCACTTAATCACGGCCGCGGTAGCAGCAAATGACGGCCAATATACGAAGTACGGCCGCACGAAAGTCTGGCAACGCAAGTGGAAAATGAACGCATTTTTTCGAGAACGCAGAACCGCTAGTACTGACGTACAGAGTGCGCTGCGTCCGCTAGCGGCGTGTGTGCATGATTTGGAGACGTCAGACGCTGCTAATGTCCGGCCAACATAACGTCCAGACACCCAAAGTTTCCTGGTTTGGATCCGTAAAAAATCACGCCCGAAAATGCGCGTCGTCTGACTGTTTTTGCGCATTCCATGAAAAGATACGTCAATGCGTTCGGACGCACTTTTTCACGGACAACGAGAAAAATGCGTTAGTCTGACCCTAGCCTAAACCTCATAATCCGGCTTCTTCCCCAACGATCTCTCGTTAGATACCATCGCTGTCACCTGGTATTAATCCTTCCTACGGAGCTTCTCATTCAGGTTGTCTTCTGGAGCTTTGGATTCTGCTGGCACACTTTCAGACATTCTAGCGACATCCGATTGGTCTCGTTTTGTGCCTTTTACTTTCCACCCAATACTCACAATTTTGGGTATTACAGGCATCAAATATGAAGCCCCCTGTCTGGGTTTTACAATTAGGGATTATTCACACCTGGATGACCGACTACCCTACTCGGATCTTCAGGTTTAAGTTCCTCGTTATGGACTGTTCCGATGTTCTTCTGGCTTCAAGACCTCATGACCACAAAAGAAAGAGGGTCTTATAACGTCTACTACGTTCTGATTGGTTATTTTTCTGTCCGTTGTTACTGTTTTTTGCTGCCCGGAGGTAGAGTAAGGAAAGGGAAGCAAATTTTCGCCTCCAGACTTTATTAAAATATAGATTATCCAGTCAACCAGGCTAGAATGATCCTACGTTAATTATTTTAACCTCCACTCCCATTCATTACCAGAACCTCTCGCACAGAAATGCATTAATAGTGTTTTTACAGGTACAGCAAAATGGTGTACTGCGCCGCAGGATAGGTTGGCGACGGATAGCATAAAAAAAAAAAATACAGCGTTAGGTTTTTTTTTTTCTCTTTCAAACCACAAACGAAGACGACAGATCATTATTCAAGGACAGTACGAACCACAATCAGGAAGTAAGGGCTGAGCCCTCTCTTGGCTGACATTCAAAAGGATAGAAAAACTGCAACACACGCACATAACGTGACAATCTGACAGCAGCGCCAAGGGCTCCAGTATCCGTTTAGATTTCTCTCTGCGGCTCTGAGGTTAAACGTGAACAAAAAAAACAAATCAGGTTAAATAAAAATATACAGTTCTGTTTTTGCATTTTCTGTTTTTACGTACGAGGATTCACAGACACCGTGCATTATGGGGGATTTTATTTAGACGGTTTAAAAAGAAAAGAAAAAAGGCGAAATGAGTAAAAGAGATGGAGGAGAAGGTATAAATATTGTATCGGAAAATTAAAAAAAAAATACAGAAAAACAAAATGCATTCGGCGATTGCTGCCGGTTTTCTCCTCCTGTTTCCAGCACAATCTGCTTGTGTGCTGGCGGGCCGCTGTCGCTTGCTGTGTGCCTGACCAGAATATTCATGCACGGATTTCAGTGCTGACAGACAGAAACGCAGCCTGCTCTCCCGCTGCTTACCCCCATCCCAGGGCCAGGGAGCTGTAGGTAATGACAAGCTAAACTCCGTGAATGCCGCTAGGTAATATCAGGCCTTAATCAATTGTGCTTTATGGTTTTATCTTAGAGAAAAAAAAAACGTAATAAAAAAAATCTGAAAATATAACAAAATAGAAATATATTAAAAAATTATAATAAATAATAATAAAAATAAAAAGGTTGAATTTTCTAGACTATATAGTCCCAGACTAAAAAGGAAAATATACAAACATATATTTTTATACTAGGATTTTTTCTATTATTTATATCTAATGTCATAATATATATATACACAGTTGCAAAAAAAAGTATGTGAACCCTTTGGGAATACGTGGAGTTTTACATGAATTGGTCATAAAATGTGCTCTGATCTTCATGTGTTTATTGAACAGAACATGTAAACATTCACAGTGCAGGGTGGAAAAAGTATGTGAACCTTTGGACTTAGTAACTGGTTGACCCTCCTTTGGCAGCAATAACCTCAACCAAACGTTTCCTGTAGTTGCAGATCAGACCTGCACAACGATCTGGAGTAATTTTGGGCCACTCCTCTTCACAAAACTGTTTCAGTGTAGCAATATTCTTGGGATGTCTGGTGTGAATCGCTCTCTTAAGGTCATGCCACAGCATTTCAATCGGGTTGAGGTCAGGACTCTGACTGGGCCACTCCAGAAGGCGTATTTTGTTTGTTGAAGCCATTCTTTTGTTGAATTACTTGTATGCTTTGGGTCATTGTCCTGTTGCATCACTCTTCCTCTGCGGAGCTTCAGTTGGCAGACAGATGGTCTTACGTTTTCCTGCAAAATGTCTTGATAAACTCTGGAATTAATTTTTCCATCAATGACAACAATCCGTCCAGGCCCTGAGGCAGCAAAGCAGCCCCAAACCATGATGCTCCCTCCGCCATGTTTTACAGTGGGGATGAGGTTTTGATGTTGGTGTGCTGTGCCTTTTTTTCTCCACACATACAGGGTTATCCAAAGAGATTCGAATTGCTTGAGAAAGGTAACCGAACGCTGAAAATCAGCGTTCGGTTACCTTTCCTGGCCATTCGGCTATCCAGAGAGCAGGCAATTCTCCAAATCCTGGCGAATTGCCTGCACATACGGTGCCTGTTCGGTCCCTGTTCGAGGCAGTGAAATCCCCATAGAGAAGCACTGCTTCGGCTATTCAGAGAACACAAACCAGCAGTGAAAGGTTCCCCTAATGCCCTGCCATTCGGGTGTTTAATTCGGCAAATTTATTCAGGAGAATCCCATAGGCTTCAATGTTAAAAATATTCCGTTTTAATTCAATATCTAATAAACCGTTCATTATAAAATTCTGCAGCAAAAAGTCTCTTTATTATAGATTTTTAGGATACTTTAAGCATTTTTCTGAATTTTTTAAAAAAAAATTAAAAGTCCGATTTTTTTTTTTTTTTTTTTTCAGTTTGCTTATTTTTTTTGTAACAGCCCTCTTTATTATCATTCCCTGGACCTCCTGTGAAAATTTCAGACATTTTCGCTCAGTAGTTTCTTTGCAAACAGCGTTTCTTTTCCAGATTCATACAAATGGTTTTTCTATTTATTCACTGCCTCCTCTACGTCACAGCTGCTTCGGCTCTGTGTGATTCGGCTCCTGTTCGGCTCCTGTTCGGCTCCTCTTCGAAGTTAATCCAGATGTTTTTGCTTGTTTTCAGCGTGCATTCGGTTAGTTTTCGGGAGTTTACGGCAGCTTTTCCCTGCAATTCGGGGACCCTGTGCTGTTTGCTGAATACACCGCAGGGTCACCGAAATGCAATCGGCAAAAGGAACCGAATTGAAGAGAACGAAAAGTCACCGAACGTGCGGTGACTTTTCGAATCTCTTTGGATAACCCTGATAGTGTTTGTGTGTTTTTCCAAACAACTCAATTTTGGTTTCATCTGTCCACAGAATATTTTGCCAGTAGTGCTGTGGAACATCCAGGTGCTCTTTTGCAAACTTCAAACGTGCTGCAATATTCTTTTTGGACAGCAATGGCTTCCTCCGTGGTGTCCTCCCATGTACTCCATTCTTGTTTAATGTTTTCCTTCTTGTAGATGTGTCAACAAAAATGTTAGCATGTGCCAGAGATTTCTGTAAGTCTTTAGCTGACACTCTAGGATTCTTCTTTACCTCATTAAGCATTCTGCGCTGTGCTCTTGCAGTCATCTTTTACAGGACGACCATGCCTAGGGAGAGTAGCAACAGTGCTGAACTTTCTCCATTTGTAGAAAGTCTGTCTTACCGTGGACACATGAACATCAAGGCTTTTGGAGATACTTTTGTAACCCTTTCCAGCTTCATGCAAAACAACAATTCTTGATCGTAGGTTTTCTGAGAGCTCTTTTCTGCGAGGCATGGTTCACATCAGGCAGTGCTTCTTGAAACCAGTAAACCCAAAACTGGTGTGTGTTTTTAAAGGGCAGGACAGCTTTCAGCAACACATCCCATAATATCACACTGATTGGACTCAAGGTTGGCTCACTTCTGGCTCCAATTAGCTCTTGGAGAAGCCATTAGGCTAGGGGTTCACATACTTTTTCCACCCTGCACTGTGAATGTTTACATGTTCTGTTCAATAAACACATGAAAACATATAATGTTTGTGTTGTATTATTTTAAGCAGACTGTGTTTTTCCAATTGTTGTGATTTAGATGAAGATCAGAGCACATTTTATGACCAATTCATGCAAAACTCCACGTAATCCCAAAGGGTTCACATACTTTTTCTTGCAACTGATATACATATTTATATAAAAAGTCAAGGGGTCCCGCACTCCACATACTAGAAATTTTTGGCTCCGGCGAATTCAATCCAGCTGCGAGTAGATAAAAAAATAAAAAAAAAATCCAGACGCACACGGAGACTTCTTGTTAAAGATGAATAAAATTCAATTTTATTAAGGCATCCGTTTCAACGTTTCAGTCCCTGAAGGGACTGAGGAAAGTCCCTTCGGGGACTGAAACGTTGAAACTGATGCCTTAATAAAATTGAACTTTATTCATCTTCAACAAGAAGTCTCTGTGTGTGTCCGGATTTTGTTTTTATATATATATATTATTGTATTTTCTAGCCTATATATTCCCGGAGTAAAAAGAAAAATTTATAAAACATATTTTTATGCTAGGATTTAATTTTTTCCTTCTGATTTCCTGTTGCATTAATATTTATATATTTTTTCTGAGGAAGGTTCCTTTGGGAACTGAAACGTCGATCTGTGTACTGAGATAAATTAGTAAATAACTTTATTTTGTTATTTATTTATCAAGTCTCCGTGTGCGTCTGAAACTTGAGTATCTCGGCGGCAGTCGGATTTTTCGCACCGGAGCACGAAACAATTTGGTATGTGGAGTGCGGAGCTACCTGGACTTATTTTTATATACAGTATATATGTATATATTGACAAGAAACCAGTACAGCGAAACATAAACTTTAAAATAAGTTTGGATTGACTCGCTGTCCATTTACGGCCCTGTAAGTCATAGAATTACAGGAGAGAGAATTCCTACATCTGCGGCAAATCCCCCAAAGTCCTGTTACTTCGGACAGCTGCAGAGACTAGGAATTGGCTGAGACATCCCAGTCAATCCTGTAGCCCGTGCTGAACTCATACTGGTGCGTTATGGCGGATGCACAGCTGCACTTTTACTTGCATGTTCCTCACCACTTCCCTTTTCAAGAGGGAGATATAAAAACGCAAGTGTAAACATCACTGGTGCGCGCACCCCGTTATATTAGGGCGTGCACCCATGGAACGTTTATTAATTGAAAACTTATGTTTAGACGATTTTGCAGAAAATATACATTTTTCATTAGAAATAACAGCCTGTAATCAGAGATACAGTGAATGATTATGTTCTACATCATGAACCAGATAAGAGACATCTAAAATATCAATGTAGGAGGTGAAAGAGGACCTTTTCACCCAACATTAAGGTGTGGCTGGGCACGCGTATGGTGAGCATGTAAAAAAATTAATACCAAAAATTGGGATGTCTCGAACCCCAGAGATTGACAGGAAATGCTGGTTTTTTGACTTTTTCCCATTTACAAAACTTACCTCAAACCCTAAGAATGGACCTGGGTATTGGTATTAAAACACAATTTATATGGGTTGAAGAACACCCTAAACAGACAGAAAACGCATGCTATGTTCTAAAAATCCTCATGGGTTGGACATTGGGGAAGATGGCCGCACTCTGAGCTTGCATTACTCCATGTCGACCTGTAACCGCCTTATGGAGGCCTTCCCACTCTGGTTTTAATGGAGTCACTGGTCCCAAAGTTGAAAGGTCTGGTTAACAACTGCAGAGCAGGTCAACAGGACCATCTAGAGCCATACAGTACCTAGTGATCAACCATAACTTAGATGAACGGTGGTGGACCTGCCAACCAGAGAATAGGGATTACTCTTCCTTCTCTCCACTAAACTCTACTTATGCTAAAAATGATCTGTTTCTGATTTAGAAGTCCCTTCTACCAGCCCTCCGTGAGGCCTAGTTACATCCACAGCTCCGGTCCGACCATGCAGTGGTAAAACCCCAAGTAGTCGACTTAGACTCTAGCGGTAACTGCCCCATAGAGGTTGAACCCATCCCTTAGAGATCAGCCTCAACAGATGTAGGATTGGGGAAAGGCCGTCCAGGATGATTTTATGGAGTATCTGACATTGGATGTTCCACCCCTAATAGTATGGGCAGCTCAGAAGTCCTGAGAAGTGGTGAGAGGTCATTGCCTTCAAAAAGATGCAAAGGAGTTAAAGATGGAAAGTAGTCAGCAAGATAAAACACCAACCTCACACCATAAGACTCTGGAGGTATCTCACAAACAAACTTGATCTCTTTGATCCCCCAAACCCTCTGGGAATATAGATCCACCCTTTTCACGGTACCACAGGGGGTCCAAATGACCAAAAAGCGTTTTCTTGAAGCAAACAAACCTGACTCCCAACTGGCAAGGTTATGTAATTCACTAACCACTGTTTTAGTCAAACTAGGGTGGTTCAGCTATGTTGAAAGTAATTCAGTAGCTTTGGAGGTTCCTCCGCAGTTTGCCATAGTTTTCACCATTAATTCCACCATGTTTCTGCCGAAGTTGTTCAGCGTTGCTGATCAGCACAGTTACTTCATAGAAACATAGAAAATGTCGGCAGATAAGAACCTTTCGGCCCATCTAGTCTGCCCAATTACATGGATACTTTACCTGGATTTATCTTTTGTTTAGGATAGCCTTATGCCTATCCCATGCCTGCTTAAATTCAATTACTGTTTTGGCCTCTACCACTTCTACTGGAAGACTGTTCCATGTATCCACCACCCTCTCAGTAAAATAATGCTTCCTGATGTTACTTTTAAACCTTTGCCCCTCTAATCTAAGACTATGTCCTCTTGTTTTGCTACTTTGTTTCCTTTTAAATATACTCCCTTCCTCTACCTTGTGGATTCCCTTTACGTATTTAAATGTTTCTATCATATCTCCTCTGTCTCGTCTTTTTTCCAAGCTGTACATGTTAAGATCATTAAGCCTTTCCTGGTAACTTCTCTCCTTCAAGCCGTACACCATTTTAGTAGCCCTTCTCTGAACTCTCTCTAAGATGTCTATATCCTTCTGGAGATACGGTCTCCAGTACTGCACACAGTACTCCAAGTGAGGTCTCACCAGTGCTCTGTACAGTGGCATGAGCACTTCCCTTTTCCTACTGCTAATACCTCTCCCTACACAACCAAGCATTCTGCCAGCATTTCCTGCTGCTCTATTACATTGACTACTTACCCTTAGATCCTCTGAAATAATAACCCCTAAATCCCAACCCTCAGATGTATCAAATATTCTATATTCAGCCCTTGGGTTTTTACGTCCCAGGTGCATTATCTTGCACTTATCCACATTAAAACTCAATTGCCACAACTCCGACCATTTTTTTAGTTTACCTAAATCATTTGTCATTTGGCTGATCCCTCCAGGAACGTCAACCCTGTTGCAAATCTTTGTGTCATCAGCAAAAAGACATACAGTGATATTGCAGAAGGTATTAATGGAAAAGTAACAGATCAGCTACCCTGCAGGGGTAGCTCCGTCTGCGGCGCCGAGTCTTGCTGGAGAGCTTAGCCGGGTAGCGAGCTAGCAAGGTGGGAGAGAGATTGGAAGAGGTCCCTGGATGGTCTGGAAGTGAAGGATTCAGTGATTATGCCCTCCCAAATACTCGTCGAGACGCAGTATAGGTTGTAGGTAAATCAGAGTGTATTTAGAATGGGAACAGACAGTGCTTATATACAAAATACAGCCATGCACATTCAGACTTCCCGTCCACCCCAACAGTTCTGATTGGATGGTTCCAAGACACCTGCAGGCTTCTTTCAGGTCCTCTTCAGTCTTCACTTTGGTCCACTAGTTGTATGCAGATGAAGTCCTGACCCCACAGTGACTTACATAACCCATTGTAAAGGGAATCAGATAGTGGGTGGCTGAGACAATGTGACTCTCAATCTTTCAGGCATGTAAACAGATAACAGATATCCAAAGAGAAAGCACTTTTGCATAATCCACAAGTTACTCAAACCTATTGTACATTCTATAGGAAGGAAAGCATTTGCCGCTAGCAGCAGGTAGCATCTTTAAAAAAAAAACACATTTACCTAAAGAAATATAAGTCTATTTAAAACTAAAAATGAGCAATCTACAATACATTTAAAACCACACAATATAACTGAACATAATGTATTTTGGAGTTTGAAGCGTGGAGCGCTACATCAGTGACTGATACATTGTAGCAAGCATGTACTCCATGGTTACTAGCAGGATCGGTGCAGGGGAAAAACATGATTAATTAGAAGTCTAGAAACAGTTTTACATTAAATCTACCAAAGGAAATTAGTTCCTATAAATAAAGTGTAAATGAAATATAACACAATAAGAATGAAATTAAACTAAATAAATCCTGTGGCGGCTGATCCGTCACAATCACTAATAAAAATATTAAAGAGAATGGGTCCAAGTACTGACCCCTGAGGTACCCCACTGGTAACAAGACCTTGCGCCGAATAAACTCCATTTACCACAACCCTCTGTTGCCTGTCACTCAGCCACTGCCTAATCCATTCAACAATATTGGAATCCAAGCTCAAAGATTGCAATTTATTGATAAGCCTTCTATGCGGAACAGTATCAAAAGCCTTACTGAAATCTAAATAAGCAATGTCTACTGCACCACCTGTGTCTATTATTTTTGTTACCCAATCAAAAAAATCAATAAGATTAGTTTGGCATGATCTCCCTGAGGTAAACCCATGTTGTTTCTGATCCTGTAATCTATGTGTTTTTAGATGGTCAACAATCCTTTCCTTTAACATGGTTTCCATTAATTTCCCCACTACTGACGTAAGACTAGGCTTGTGCACCGATTTTTTTTTTTTTTTCGATTCGATTCGATTTTTCGGATGTTTAAACTTTTCGATAAGGCTCGTTTCGACCGATTTCTGTTTCGATTCAGTTCCATTTTTCGTATTTTCGTGTCACTTAGCTCGTTTTTTGTATCGACTTTTCGTGATTTCGGAAATTTTCGTTTTTCGGAATTGTACATGTTTTCGGAATATCGACCATTTTTCATATTTTCGTGTCACTTTGCTCGTTTTTTGTATCGACTTTTCGTGATTTCGGAAATTTTCGTTTTTTTGGAATGTCTGTTTCCACTCGTTTCAAAGCAATAAATTTCGATTTGACACATTTCAAGTCCATTCGAAAATTCCGAAAATATTTCGTTTCGGCTCGGAAAACTTTTCGGATCTGCCATTTTCGGATCTAAAAATTTTCAGAAAATCGGCCGCATCCGAAAACACGAATCGGGAAATTTCGTGAAAATTCCGAAACCCGAAACGCACATCCCTACGTAAGACTAACTGGCCTATAGTTCCCCGATTCCTCCCTACTACCCTTCTTGTAAATGGGCACAACATTTGCTAATTTCCAGTCTTCTGGGACGACTCCCGTTAGCAAGGATTGGTTAAATAATAATTTCCACTGTAGTTTCTGCTGAAGTTGTTTGGTTTAGTTTTCCCTGTTCTTTCAGTCGGAGTGAAATGGAGATGGCCACATTAAAAATTGCCGATGTGCATTCACGAACAACGGGACACATAGAAAACCCGCAGTTGACTCCTAAGGAAGAACACTGTTGTTCGATGCAACGTTGTCTGCAGTTGTTGTTGTTTGCTTGTCTCGGGTATCCAAAGCTCACCATAGTTGCGGCAACGGAGAACGTTCGTGAAACAGCTGTGCATAGTGAAGACCACTTTAGGGATAGGACCAGATTGATTTCCATCACCTCACTGCGTATCCTAATAGGAGTCCCCATGAGTGTACTGGAGATCTTCATCATGGCTTGGTAGGCTGTAGGATGGTCGCAAAGTAGACAGATAAGGCAGTGGCAGCTTGCAGATGTTTTTTTTTAACTCTGTCTCCCTTCTCTACCGCAGGATAGAATTTTTAGATGTCCCTATCTATCAAGAACTCCTGGCTGCATTCTCTGTAACAGAAATAAAGCCCCCAAATCCAGAAGATGTCACGAGATTTTATTGGTTTAACGAGACCGTGTGTCCATTAAACATGTGCGTTTCGTTCCGAATCCAAATTCTGATGAAAATCGCCCGATTTTTCTTTTTTGGAAGAATTTCCGAAATACGAAGAACCGGCCGTCCGAATTAACGAATCGGCTGAAAATGTTTTACAGAAACGGGTGGGAGGGGACACTCCTCACATTGTGACCATTTTTAAAATATAAAGTTGTCCGGATGAGTAGAGTGTTCTTTTAATCAGAGTAAGGAAAGACAATGTGTCGGCTCACTCAATGAGCCTTTATACTTGATTCATGGATTGAGCTGGAACGTCTGTCATAGTGCTGATTAAAGCAGCTTTATCACGTCCTACAGTGTGACCCGCATTCCTTTTCTGACTTTTAATGGCCACAAGACTCCAGACAAACTGCTCCACTCTAAGGCCTGGAAAAGGGATTTCAGGATAGATCTTACACCCCGATCATGGTGTACAGTATCTAAGCATGGAGGTGGTATCTCTCTCCCCAGAGCATCCGGCCAGAATGTTCCCAAATGTTTCCGATTCACGTTTTAGGAATTCCGAGAAAAAGGAATTGTTGATTCACGCGCTGCGGTTCTGTCCACAAATAATTTCTCTAAATGAACTAATATTTTGTTTTGATCTCTAAGGTCATGGGTAAGACCACCCCCCCCTCCGACCCAGGAATAGCTCTTTTGGGTTTGAGGATGCACCTCCTGAACATCACCATTGCCAGCTCTATGGCCATCATCAGGGCCGGTGCTAGACTATTTTGAGCCCTAGGGAAGACCGGCTACTTGCGCCCCCCAGAAAAAAAGTGGATGGCTGAAATGCGTGGGGGGGACGACACACACTGTGCGCGCGAGGGGGGCACACACTGTGCAGGGGGCACAAACACTGTGCACAGGGGCCGCACATGGTCGTCTTGCCCATCTTACCCCTCTACCTGTCAGGCCCGGGATCAGTCTGTGCCTCTTTCCTCTGCCCTCTGTGCTTCTTTCTTTCCTCTGCCTCTTTCTTTCTTTGCCCTATGTGCCTCTTTCTTTCCTCTGCCTCTTTTCTTTACTCTGCCCTCTGTGCCTCTTTCTTTCTTTCCTCTGCCTCTTTCTTTACTCTGCCCTCTGTGCCTCTTTCTTTCCTCTGCCTCTTTTCTTTCCTCTGCCTCTTTTCTTTCCTCTGCCCTCTGTGCCTCTTTTTTTCTTCACTCTGCCCTCTATGCCTCTTTCTTTCTTTACTCTGCCCTCTGTGCCTCTTTCTTTCCTCTGCCTCTTTTCTTTCCTCTGCCCTCTGTGCCTCTTTTTTTCTTCACTCTGCCCTCTGTGCCTCTTTCTTTCCTCCTCCTCTTTCTTTCTTCCTTCTATGACTTTTTCATTCTCCTTTCCTTCCATCTGCTTCTTCCTTTCATCTGCCTCTTTCTTTTCTTTCATCTGCCTCTTTCTTTTCTTTCATCTGCCTCTTTCTTTTCTTTCCTCAGTCTCGTTTTTGCTTTCGTTCATCTGCCTCTTTTTTTTTTCTTTTCTGTGCCTCTTTTTTTCATTCTTTCTCTTTTTCTTTCATGCCTATATTTCTTTCTTTCTTTCGTGCCTTTCTTTCTTCTGCCTCTTTTTTTTTTTTTTTTAATCTGCCTCTCATGGCGCCCGCACGTCATATAATGATTCGCAGGCACCACCATAAGATGCCCACCTTCTGCGCCGCTAGCGGGGGTCCGCGAGCTGACAATTTCTGCTTTGTGAGCCACCACTCTGGGCTACATGAGGAACGGGTACAATGATGGAACCCAGGTTGGGGCTGGCTGCGCCCCTAGACAGCAATGCGCCCTAGGCAGTTGCCTAGTGGGAGCACCGTCCCTGGCCATCATAGTCATGCCAACCGAAGTCAGGAGACCCTACAGTAGGTCAACTCTGGAAGGTAAATCCTGGCACCACGACTTTAATTCCATTTCAAACCAATATGCTGAGGTTTCCATCCTAGGGGTAAAGATTTAATTTAGGGATCACTTTAAGACCTCCAAATAACGCCAGGGAGCCGCGATGCCCAGCTATGCCCAGGATTGTTTTGTTTACTTGATTCGCCAGTGAAATACATAAATGAAAACTTAAATAGTCAAGTCAAACCTCCTCCTCCTGATACAAGACACTTTCATTTCTACCGAAATACAAGGAAACAGAAACATCATTTACCCGTGGCTGGAGGCGACGGATAGATTTGTAGAATGTTGATTTTGGTCCAGTTAAATGGAATAATTGGCGCTGTTGGAACATGACTCAGGAAATGCTTTAAGCGTGATGTAAGGAGATTAAAGAGGCAGAGACATTCAGAATTTGAATAGAAAGACGGACAGAAAGAAAGGTAGACAGAGAGACGAGTAGATTATCCTAGGAAGGTTCGTAACTGTAATGTTAGATTGACAGAATAATCCGTGTCTATTGGCTTGTAAAAAATCCCTGAAGGGCTGGACTTCCTCGCCGAGATGGATGGATGGACAGAAGGATAGAAGGATGGGAAATAGACAGAAGGATGGACCCGACTCCATAACAAGACATCCGACCGACCCGAAAACAGTCCTCCCCTCTCCCTGCATTAACTCATCACTGCAGTCCCCCCCTCCTGTTTCTAATCCCCTCACCCATCGAGATTGTAAATTCCCACAGGAATAGGGTCCTCATATCCTCATGTATCATCTGGCAGGAATATTGACCTGTCTCCTGTTAGAATTGTCCTGTCTTTACCCATTACACCTTGTACAGCGCTGCGGAATGTGTTGACGCTTAATAAATACTAATAATAATAATGGATTGTACCAGTTTAGAGGTAACATCACTGCTCTGTTACTGTGGAGACACAGGTTTGATCCCGGCCAGAGCACCTCTCCAGTAAGTGTCCATGGACAAGACACCTAACGGTACATACTTGCCACCCAGGACATACCTGAGAACGAGAGAAATCTCAATGTATCCTTCCTGGTAAAATCCTTTCTCAACAAAAAAATAATAATAAGCATGATAAATAGACAGGAGGATGAATGGATAGATAGGTAGACAGAAGGATGGATAGATAGTTACAGTGGCGTAGCGTGGGTTGTCAGCGCCCGGGGCCAGCCAAGAATTGTGCGCCCCCACCTGTGGACACGTTATCGATATTGCCCCAGCTCTCACATGGATTTGCCCCAGCTCATGGATTTGCCCCCAGCTCATGGATTTGCCCCAGCTCATGGATTTGCCCCCAGCTCATGGATTTGCCCCAGCTCATGGATTTGCCCAGCTCACACATGGATTTGCCCCAGCTCACACATGGATTTGCCCCAGCTCATGGATTTGCCCCAGCTCACACATGGATTTGCCCCAGCTCATGGATTTGCCCAGCTCATGGATTTGCCCCAGCTCATGGATTTGCCCAGCTCATGGATTTGCCCAGCTTACACATGGATTTGCCCCCAGCTCTCACCTGGATATTGCTCCAGCTCCGGCAGGGGTTGAGGGGACCCAGATGCCGGGCAGCGCGGGAGTGCCTGCCCGGTCCTGAAGAGTTCGTCCTGTTGAAGGGGATGCGGCTGCGTGCGTGCGCAGGTCACGCGGTCCGGCCAGTCAGGTGGTACAGAGACTCAGTACCACCTGATTAGCCGGACCACGTGACCGGCTGCGCCTGCACGCAGCCGCTTCCCTTTAACAGGACAGACTCTTCAGGACGGGCAGGCACTCCCGCGCTGCCCGGCATCTGGGTCCCCTCAACCCGGGCCAGTTTAGGGGCGCAAATGCGCCCCTAACAAAACTGCGCCCGGGCCACGGCCCCCCAGCCCCCCCACGCTACGCCACTGGATAGTTAGACAGAAGGATGGATGGATAAGCATGGAAAATCGACAGAAGGATGGATAGATACAGTTGTGTTCAAAATTCTTCAACCCCCACTGAAATTGAGTGTTTTGGCCAGTTTGACATTGATTTTGATCATTCAGTCATCTTGCTTACAATTAAATCAAAGAGGCACGTGTAGGTCAGACAAATATAACATAACATTTATAATGAAATAACCACAAATGTCTTTTCTGTGCTCACATCCTTATCAGTTTTATTCAACCCCCAAGTGACATTCAATCTTAGTACTTAGTACAACATCCTTTTACAGTTATAACAGCTTTTAAACGTGAAGCATAGCTTGACACAAGTGTCTTGCAGCCATCTACGGGTATCTTCGCCCATTCGTCATGGGCAAAAGCCTCCAGTTCAGTCACATTCTTAGGCTTGCGCACTGCAACTGCTTTCTTTAAGTCCCACCAGAGGTTCTCAATCGGATTTAAGTCAGGTGACTGCGATGGCCACTCCAAAATGTTCCAGCTTTTAATCTGCAACCATGCTCTAGTGGACTTGGAGGTATGCTTGGGATCATTGTCCTGTTGAAAGGTCCAACGTCTCCCAAGCCTCAGGTTTGTGACGGACTGCATCACATTGTCATCCAATATCTCCTGGTACTGAAGAGAATTCATGGTACCTTGCACACGCTGAAGCTTCGCTGTACCTGCAGAAGCAAAACAGCCCCAAAGCATGATTAACCCCCCACCATGCTTCACAGTAGGCAAGGTGTTCTTTTCTTCATAGGCCTTGTTCTTCCTCCTCCAAACATAGCGTTGATCCATGGGCCCAAACAGTTCGAATTTTGTTTCATCAGTCCACAGAACACTATCCCAAAACTTCTGTGGTTTGTCCACATGACTTTTGGCATACTGCAGTCGACTCTTCTTATTCTTTGGAGACAGCAAGGGGGTGCGCCTGGGAGTTCTGGCATGGAGGCCTTCATTACGCAGTGTGCGCCGTATTGTCTGAGCTGAAACTTCAGTACCCACATCTGACAAATCTTTTCTCAGTTCCTCAGCAGTCACACGGGGACTTTTCTCCACTCTACGCTTCAGGTAGCGCACAGCAGTCGAAGTCAGCATCTTCTTTCTGCCACGACCAGGTAGCGTTTCAACAGGGCCTTTGCCTTGAATTTGCGAATGATGCTTCCTATGGTCTCTCTTGGTATGTTTAACATCTTTGCAATCTTCTTATAGCCATTGCCCTTCCTGTGAAGAGTAATCACCTCTTCTCTTGTCTTCCTGGACCATTCTCTTGACTTCACCATGTTTGTAACCACACCAGTAAATGTCTAGAAGGAGCTGAGTATCACAGTCATTTTAAAGCTGCCTAATTGGTGCTTATTATGCTTTAATGCTGCTCCGTGACATCCACAGGTGTTTTCAATACCTGATTGAAAACACTTGAATGAACCTCTGTTCTTCAGAGTGGTGGTCTTTAAGGGGTTGAATAATTGTGTCAATGAAGAATTCACAAAAGAAACATTTACTACTGTATTACAAAACCAATTGATGTCATTTTAGTTGCATATGGTTCTTTAAAAAGTCCTTGTAGGATTTCATTCTGAATACAATTACAAATGTACACTAAATTCCCTAAAACCCTTTACAGCATTGGGGGTTGAATAATTTTGAACACAACTGTAGGTGGATGGATGGATAGGTAGACAGAAGGATGGATAGATAAATAGAAGGATGGATGGATAAGCATGTAAATAAACAGGAGGATGAATGGATAGATAGGTAGACAGAAGGATAGATAGATGGATAAGCATGGTAAATAGACAGAAGGATGGATAGATAGGTAGACAGAAGGACAGATGGATGGATAAGCATGGTAAATAGATAGGATGGATGGATTCCCTTTATTTTTTGGAACACCTTTTTGTGTATATATTTTTTTTACACAACATTTTTGTTTTTTTTATTGTTTAAAAGACTATTTTAAATTTCGGAATCTTTTTATTCTTTTTTTATTTGAATCTATTTTTATTGATAAAAAAAAATTGGAGTAACAAGATGCTAGACATATAAGAGGTCTGGTAACGCAGGACCCGGAAAAGGTTTTTATTCTTTTTTTAAAGGGACTTTTTTATTATTATTTAGACACATTTTATTGATTTGTACTCAAAGAATCCTCTTAATAGATTTTTTTTTTTTTGCAGGTCGGGGTAATTCAGCAGTATTAGCCGATGTCTGAAAACTGCTTCGTCGACTCCAATTTCGGCAAAATAGGGTGACCATTTGCTAAATGGTGAATTCACTGTATTTTTGGCGAAATGGGCCGAAACACTGAAATTGCAAAGACCCTACAGTCTAGGAGGACACGGAGTACGGGTGAGGCCTGCCCTATGGTTAAATTCATATTTTGTCATGTTTTACGTGTCACCACTGACACGGTTTGTGGCTCCTGCACGGTGCGTGTCTGAAGGTCCGGTGTAAACGAACGGGGAAATGGAATGCGGTTTCTAGCCGTGTTAGCCCGTGTTCTATTTCTGTATTCTGTTTTCTCCTAATCAATAAAATGAGACCTTTGGGGCTTATTCCTTATTCCGTGAATTGTGAGAACGGCGATTTAATTAAAAACCTCTTTGTCTTTCATGGGTTGATTGATCCGTAGCGACTAAAGCCTCGACGAGAACTGGGGGGGGGGGGGATAGCGCACTTCAAGGAACTCGTTATTTGTTATTCCTTAGTTATTGAAACACAGGGATTATTCACTAACCACCTTCTTCTCCTTAAAACAATGGCGGTCTTCAGAAAGCAATCAAGAGGAGCATAGTGTAATATATATACTTCATCAGGACTGAATACACCAGGGTCCACAAGCAGACAGCCCACCTTATCCACTTACACCAAATCCAGAAACCTGTCATGCTTGATAAAGGTCCTTGGATAAGACCAAAACGATGCATTATTTTACCCTACCCTACCCCTGCTTACATCGTACCCTCTGATGTGACCGGTTCCTGTCTCTGCGGATATGGTAGTCTTACTTCACGTGAAACTATGGCGAGTTCGTCATAATTTAGAGAGTTGCTGCTGTAGCTCGCCTTTCCTTTTGTCCGTTCTTTCTCCAGTAGCCTCTGCCGAAGTTATCTAGTGTAGTTCTCAGCGTAGGTTTCTGTCGCGGTACAGGGCATACCGGCTGACCAGGTTCCAGCAGATTTAGGCAGTTCCAGCGAGAATGTCATCTCACCTCGACAATGTCCGCTCGCAGCTGCGTCATTCATTCCCGCGCTTCATTCCACATCATTCTCGGAGCGCCGACAAACGTGCCACATTCCCATCCTGCACGTATTGACGTAGTCTGATGATGCCGACCAATCAGGGAGGGGTGAACACTATTTAAGGCATACTCTGTCTTACATTGCCCTTTAGTGTTCTTCTTGGCCACTTAGCGCGCTCTATATTTCTGATATTCTGTTTGGCCTTGACTATATTTACTCGATAGTATGATACTCTATTCTCATGTGACCTTGGATACGTTTACTCGATTGTGTGTTACTCTATATCCCTTTGGCCTTGGATAAGTTTACTCGATTGTGTGATACTCTATATCCCTTTGACCTTGGCTACGTTTACATGATTGTGTGTTACTCTATATCCCTTTGACCTTGGATAAGTTTACTCTTTTGTGTGATACTCCTATATCCCTTTGACCTTGGATAAGTTTACTCGATTGTGTGTTACTCTGTATTCCTTTGGCCTTGGATAAGTTTACTCGATTGTGTGATACTCTATATCCCTTTGACCTTGGATAAGTTTACTCGATTGTGTGATACTGTATATCCCTTTGACCTTGGCTACGTTTACATGATTGTGTGATACTCTGTCCTCCATTACTACATGTACTAGTAGTCAGTACTATAGCAATTTGGCTTAAGTTTTCATCTTTCCGTATTTGGCATTATATGTGTCACTTTGCTCTTTCTCTTTCTATTTAACCACTCTAAAGATCGGAGGTTAGGATTAGTTGTGTGTGTTACTGTGTGTATTCATTCACTGTGTGTTAGGCCTCTCCTCTGTTACCGTTATTGTGAAGCCCAGCCGTATTAAGTACTGATACCGCACTTGGTGTAAAGGGTTCCCCTTTAGATTTTTCTAGTGATCCACTGAAGCTATTAGTTTTGATGGTGTTTCCATAGTAGTAAGCCTAGGTTTCACTGTAGTTGCCACCATTGGCACACATATCCATCCATCTCGTTATCCATCCAGCCATCCATCTATTGCCCCATCCATCTATTGCCCCATCCATCTATCGCCCCATCCATCTATCGCCCCATCCATCTAACGCCCCATCCATCCATCTTCCTATCCATCCATCCATCTATCCATCCATCTATCGCCCGATCCATCCATCGCCCTATCCATCCATCTACCCCATCCATCTACCCCCCTATCCATCCATCCATCCACCTCCCTATCCATCCATCCACCTCCCTATCCCATCCATCCATCTCCCTATCACATCCATCCATCTATCCATCCATCTCCCTATCCCATCCATCCATCTCCCTATCCATCCATCCATCTCCCTATCCATCCATCCACCTCCCTATCCATCCATCCACCTCCCTATCCCATCCATCCACCTTCCTATCCATCCATCCATCTCCCTATCCATCCATCCACCTCCCTATCCATCCATCCACCTCCCTATCCATCCATCCACCTCCCTATTCATCCATCCATCTCCCTATCACATCCATCCATCCATCTCCCTATCCCACCCATCCACCTCCCTATCCATCCATCCATCCACCTCCCTATCCATCCATCCATCCACCTCCCTATCCATCCATCCACCTCCCTAACCCATCCATCCACCTCCCTATCCATCCATCCATCCATCCATCTCCCTATCACATCCATCCATCCATCTCCCTATCCCATCCATCCATCTATCCATCCATCTCCCTATCCCATCCATCTCCCTCCCTATCCATCCATCCATCCATCTCCCTATCCATCCATCTTCCTATTTATCCATCTCCCCATCCATCTCCCCATCCATCCATCTCCCCATCCATCCATCTCCCCATCCATCCATCTCCCCATCCATCTCCCCCATCCATCCATCTCCCCATCCATCTCCCCATCCATCTCCCCATCCATCTCCCCATCCATCCATCCATCCATACATCCATCTTTCCCATCCATCCATCTCCCCATCCATCCATTCATCTCCCCCATCTTTCATTCATCTCCCCCATCCATCCATCCATCTCCCCATCCATCCATCCATCCATCTCCCCATCCATCCATCCATCCATCTCCCCATCCGTCCATCCATTCATCCATTCATCTCCCCATCCATCCATCTCCCCATCCATCCATCCATTCATCTCCCCATCCATCCATCCATTCATCTCCCCATCCATCCATCCATTTATCTCCCCATCCATCCATCCATTCATCTCCCCATCCATCCATCCATTCATCTCCCAATCCATCCATCCATCTCCCCATCCATTCATCTCCCCATCCATCCATCCATCCATCCATCCATTCATCTCCCCATCCATCCATCCATCTCCCTATCCCATCCATCCATCTCCCTATCCCATCCATCCATCTCCCTATCCCATCCATCCATCTCCCTATCCATCCATCCACCTCCCTATCCATCCATCCACCTCCCTATCCATCCATCCACCTCCCTATCCATCCATCCACCTCCCTATCCATCCATCCATCTCCCTATCACATCCATCCATCCACCTCCCTATCCCATCCATCCACCTCCCTATCCATCCATCCACCTCCCTATCCCATCCATCCACCTCCCTATCCATCCATCCATCTCCCTATCACATCCATCCATCTATCCATCCATCTCCCTATCCCATCCATCCATCTCCATATCCCATCCATCTCCCTCCCTATCCATCCATCCA
The DNA here is from genome assembly GCA_009667805.1 of Leptobrachium leishanense. Lineage (NCBI taxonomy): Eukaryota > Metazoa > Chordata > Amphibia > Anura > Megophryidae > Leptobrachium > Leptobrachium leishanense. Next base: position 146,662,621 of record CM019069.1, read on the forward strand.
TCTCCCTATCCATCCATCCATCCATCCATCTCCCTATCCATCCATCTTCCTATTTATCCATCTCCCCATCCATCTCCCCATCCATCCATCCATCCATCTCCCCATCCATCTCCCCCATCCATCCATCTCCCCATCCATCTCCCCATCCATCTCTCCCATCCATCCATCCATCCATCCATCCATACATCCATCTTTCCCATCCATCCATCTCCCCCATCCATCCATTCATCTCCCCATCTTTCATTCATCTCCCCATCTTTCATTCATCTCCCCCATCCATCCATCCATCTCCCCATCTATCCATCCATCTCCCCATCCATCCATCCATCCATCCATCTCCCCATCCGTCCATCCATTCATCTCCCCATCCATCCATCTCCCCATCCATCCATCCATTCATCTCCCCATCCATCCATCCATCCATTCATCTCCCCATCCATCCATCCATCCATCCATCTCCCAATCCATCCATCCATCTCCCCATCCATTCATCTCCCCATCCATCCATCCATTCATCTCCCCATCCATCCATCCATCCATCTCCCAATCCATCCATCCATCTCCCCATCCATTCATCTCCCCATCCATCCATCCATCCATCCATCCATCCATCCATCCATTCATCTCCCCATCCATCCATCCATCCATCCATCCATTCATCTCTCCATCCATCCATCCATCCATTCATCTCTCCATCCATCCATTCATCTCTCTATCCATCCATCATCCATCCATCATCCATCCATCATCCATCCATCCATTCATCTCTCCATCCATCCATCCATTCATCTCCCCATCCATCCATCCATCCATCCCATCCATCCATCCATTCATCTCCCCATCCATCCATCCATTCATCTCCCCATCCATCCATCCATCCATCTCCCCATCCATCCATCCATCCATCCATCCATTCATCTCCCCATCCATCCATCCATTCATCTCCCCATCCATCCATCCATTCATCTCCCCATCCATCCATCCATTCATCTCCCCATCCATCCATCCATCCATCTCCCCATCCATCCATCCACCCATCCATTCATCTCCCCATCCATCCACCCATCCATTCATCTCCCCATCCATCCATCCATCCATCCATCCATCCATTCATCTCCCCATCCATCCATCCATCCATTCATCTCCCCATCCATCCATCCATCCATCCATCCATTCATCTCCCCATCCATCCATCCATCCATCCATCCATCCATCCATCCATCCATTCATCTCCCCATCCATCCATCCATTCATCTCCCCATCCATCCATCCATTCATCTCCCCATCCATCCATCCATTCATCCACCTCCCTATCAAGCCCCGTTGTATAATGAGTTTTATTTTGGTACAGTGTATATATATATATAATTTGGGTTACTGTCCCTCTTATCTGTTCACAGTTAAATAATTAAACAATGTTACGTAAGCTCTTTCCAATGAACTCTGGCTTCAGCTATTGACATCGGCTGCCATGTGTACTGCAGAAAAAAAAACCTCGGCTGTTTGGTTTCTCTCTAGATCACTGAAGTCCCGGCCGCTCTAAAAGCTTCCATGTCTAGGCTATGGCTTCAGCGAAGCACGCAAGGAATTAGCGCCGCCGCGGCCAATGTGATGTCTGGAATGAAGCTGTGACACATTTACATAATTTAAATGTTCGCAGCGGCTTCTGTTTGTGTTTACACAGGAGGACGTGCTGCGTATAATTTGTAAACAAAGAAAAGAAAGATCTTTGTGTTTCCCGAGGACGTGTTTTAATATGAAACTATTAATATTATTATTTCCCCTCCGCAGAACATTTAGCTGTGAGTGACGGGAGATCCGCTTTATTAATGTATTATTGACGCGCTGCTCTGTGTGATTATATGCGCGGGTGCTAAAAGGAGCTCGTTAAGGATACGATTCATCATTAGATACAGATATAGACACAACAATAGATACATATATTGTATCTATGTCTATATCTAAAGTTCCAGCATCTATCGATATTTATATCTACAGTATTTATTGTTCTATCATCTACTACAAACCAAAATTATCATTACGTATTATAAGTATCTTTATATCTATTGGCTTTTCACTTGATCCGCCGCAAAAACACGCCGAACGCGTCCGGAAAAAGCCAACGATCCGTCACACACAGCTCCGACCAGCCGCCGGAAAAAACCGACAAGCTGACAAACGGGGTAAAAGAAAAAAAAAAAAAGATTGAAAGTGTCATAATTGAAACGCTGTTTGCAAAAAAACTAATGAACAGAAATGCCTGGAATTTACATAAGATCCTATGAATGATAATAAAAAGGTCTGTTACAGAAAAAAGAAAAACACGCTATTTAAAAAAAAAAAAATTAAGTATGCCTAAAAGATCCAAAAAAAAAAAAATCAATGAGACTTTTTGCTGCAGATTAAAATAATAAGCGGTTTATTAGATATTGGATTAAAACGGGAATATTTTTTACATTGAAACCTATGGGATTCACCTGAATAAACCTGCCGAATGATACCACCGAACATCAAGGCATTTCACTGACATTTCACTGCTGTTCGGTGTCTGTGAATAGATTAACCGTTGCTTCTCTATGGGGATTTCACTGCCGTCGAACAGGCACCGTAGTTGTTGGCAAATTGCCAAAATTTGGCGAACTGCCTGCTTAGTTTCTGAATAGCCGAATGGCCAGGAAATGTCACCGTACGGGGTAATTCCCTGTTCGTTGACATTTTGAAGCCAGATCGTCTCTCTCTGAATAACCCTGTATATCTAATGTTCTATTATCATTATGTATTATATCTATCAGGGTTATTCAAAGAGAATCGAAAAGCCACCGCACGTTCGGTGACTTTTCGTTCTCTTCAATTCGGTTCGATTTGGCGATCCCATTTCGGCGACCCTGCGGTGTATTCAGCAAGCACCACAGGGCCTCCGAAATGCAGGGAAAAGTTGCCGCAAACCCGCTGACAACTCACCACAAAACGAGGGTGAACGCACGCCGAAACCCACAAAAACATCTGGATTAACCCGCCGAAAACGCCAGAAAAACACGAGCAGGAGCCGATCACAGCGCAGAACAGCCGCCGGAAAAAGCCGACACCGCAGACGAACGGAGTGAATAAATTAAAAAAACAGTTCGCTTGAATGTTTGAAGAGTGAAACGCTGTTTGCAAAGAAACTACTGAGCCAAAATGTCTGAAATTTACATATGATCCAATGAATGATAATAAAAAGGGCTGTTACAGAAAAAAGAAGTAAAGTTAAAAAAAATTTTTAAAAGACGGAAATTTGTTTTAAAAAATAAAAATCCCAAAAAATGCTTAAAAGATCCTGAAAAATCTATAAATAAAGAGACTCTTTACTGCAGAATTTTATAATCAACGGTTTATTAGATATTGAATTAAAACGGGAATATTTTTAACATTGAAGCCTATGGGATTCGCCTGAATAAACCTGTCGAATGAAGTAGCTGAATGGCAGGGCAATTCGGCAAATTTTCACTGCTGGTTTTTGTTCTCTGAATAGACGAAGCATTGCTTCTCTATGGGGATTTCACTGCCCCCGAATAGGCACCGTATGTGCAGGCAATTCGCCAGGATTTGGCATATTGCCAGCTCTCTGGATAGCCAAATGGCCAAGAAAGGTAACCGAACGCTGATTTTCAGCGTTCGATTACCTTTCGGCAGCCACTCAGATCTCTTTGAATAACCCTGTTTATCTATCGTTCTCGCATCTAGTTATCTATATCCTTCTATCTATGCATGATTATCTAGCTACAGTTTTATCATATTTCTTTACATCTATCTTTCTGCCTACCTACCTAGATCTACTGTATCTATCATCTAACAGGGCTCAAAAGGAGCTCGTTATGGATACAATTCATCTACTACACACCAAAATCATCATTATAAAGGTTATTCAGAGAGCCGGTGACATTTCCGTGCTTTCCTTTTCGGCGAGTTCGATTCGCCAACCCTGCATTGGAATCGGCATTTACCGTAGGATCCCCGAAGTGCAGAGAATCGACCCGCCAAACGCATATGGAAAACCGCCTAATCGATCCGAAAAACCACCGAATGCATCCCATGATCCACCGAACAAACCGCCGAATCGATCTGAATAAGCCGACGACCCGCTGAACAGATCCTGGACCAGCTGCCAGAAAAAGCTGACAATCCGGTTGGCTGACCATATGCATAGTCTAGTTATGTTTATAAATGCAGTATTATCTATGTTTTTGGGAGGTACAGGTTGTTACAGTATGATACACAGTGGGATATTGCCAATCAGAATTAAGAACCTTAATTGCGCCTGTCAAAGTCAGTCTGCGCATATATGCTGCATCGAAAAAAAAAAAACACGCACAACTTCTCCATTTTATTGTTTGGGTATGTGTAGAATGTGTAACTATCCGCTGCTGTATTGTTTTTTTTTCGGGCTGGTGTATTTGGTTTCGGCCAGGACGTTCAGATTTGCCGTTACCGCCAGCTTTTCGAAGACGTTAAAATTATGCGCGCAAACACTGTGCGTTAAATTTTGTGCATAGATTGTAATACCATCCGCGTACCAGCGCACAAACGCATTTGCGCTCACAATGTTAAGTATAGGACGCGCGCAGTACAGTACGCTCGCGCAACGCTTGCGCAGGTTCACCCGCAGTAGATGTTAATGCGCATTTTTTGCGCAGACATTGTAATACGACGTTCAGTGCAAAGGGTTTTGCCCCTCGCGTTAATGCGTTTTTGCGCACGCGTTAACGTTTGCGCGAAGAATGTATTAGCGGCCTTAAAATGGTAGTAATCTAGGTCTCTGCTTTCACATGGAGCCATTGTCCAGGTGGTGACGGCCCCTGTGGAGCGCAAACAAAAGCCAAGCTGGGCGACCAGTTGAATCCAGTCTTTTTTGTTTACAGCGGAAAAAAAAGGGGGGGGGGAGAAGACAATTATGCAACCCTCAGCCAGCACAGGAAAGCACGAACTCTGGTTGGGGACAAAGAATGTGTCCTGCTTGTTCCAGATCTCTCCGCTTCAGACTGGGGTCAGACGAACGCAGTGTTCATGTGCGTTTAGCCGCACTTTAGTAGGTCCGTGGTAGCACCAAATAACGTCCAACGAAGGCCCACACACGAAGTACGGTCGCACAACACAAGCGGCAAAAGGACGCAGGTTAGCAAGAACGTCGAACCGCTAGCACTGACGCACAGAGTGCGCTGCGTCGGCATAGCGGCGTGTGTGTGTGTTTAGGAGATGTCAGACGTTGCACATGTCCGGCCAACATCACGTCCATTTTTTTTTTTATAACTCCGTCAAGAATCACGGCCGTAATTGCGAACCGTGTGACCGCTACCGCGTCTTCCGTCAAAAAGTGTATCTGGACGCACGGACGCACAGTCCGTGAAATGCGTTCGTCTGACCCTAGCCTGAGACTGCTGGATCTTTTTGGTTCTGTTATGGCTCGTCCATGGGCCTATCCTGTCCACAATCGGACCAATGGCGGGCACCAGATTTAAATTTTAATGAATTTTATTTTTTATGCAACGTTAAATATATATATATATATATATAACATTACAAATTAATTTTAACAGAAAATGAATTTAATAGAAAATGTATAAAAAAAAAAGGGAAAGTGAAAATACGTTTAACCCCATTATTGTGACCTGAATTCACCCAGTAAGAGGTGATATGAGGCAAATATTGCACCCACCCACCGAAACAATGGTGATCTATACACCAGCCGAAGGATGGGAAAAAATGCAGAACTAGATTTCAGTCAGCGTGTGATTTATCTGATTGTAATATACACTATATTGCCAAAAGTATTGGCTCACCTGCCTTGATTCGCATATGGATGGGTGAGCCAATACTTTTGGCAATATGGTGTTAATATAACTGCAGCTAATACAAACATCAGGGCGGCTTCCCAGACCACACATTCGTTTTCATCCTACAAATGTCCAAGGATCATTCACAATCTGAGGCAGCGCAGAGTTTTTGAGGTTCCGAAAAGCATGAGCGATGATCAGGCTTTGTAAATACGCGCTAGGCCGCAATTGCCTGTATACAGATTGATAAACTGCACGTCTGCAGGGCTGGTGCTAGACAATTTTGCGCTGTAGGCAAGACCAGCTACTTGCGCCCCCCCTCCCGGAAAAAATTCTCAACAGTTGAAATGTGGGGGACAGCACACACACTGTGCAAGGGGGCCGCACACGGTCGTTCGGTGCCCATCTTATCCCCCCCCCCCGCTGGTCGGGCCCGGGATTGGTCTGTGCCTCTTTCTTTCTTTCCTCTGCCTCTTTCTTTCTTTCCTCTGCCTCTTTCTTCTTTCCTCTGCCTCTTTCTTTCCTCTGCCTCTTTCTTCTTTCCTCTGCCTCTTTCTTTCCTCTGCCTCTTTCTTTCTTTCCTCTGCCTCTTTCTTTCCTCTGCCTCTTTCTTTCCTCTGCCTCTTTCTTTCCTCTGCCTCTTTCTTTCTTCTGCCCCTTTCTTTCTTTCCTCTGCCTCTTTCTTTCTTTCCTCTGCCTCTTTCTTTCTTTCCTCTGCCTCTTTCTTTCCTCTGCCTCTTTCTTTCTTCTGCCTCTTTCTTTCCTCTGCCTCTTTCTTTCTTTCCTCTGCTTCTTTCTTTCCTCTGCTTGTTTCTTTCCTCTGCCTCTTTCTTTCTTCTGCCTCTTTCTTTCCTCTGCCTCTTTCTTTCTTTCCTCTGCCTCTTTCTTTCCTCTGCCTCTTTCTTCTTTCCTCTGCCTCTTTCTTTCCTCTGCCTCTTTCTTTCTTTCCTCTGCCTCTTTCTTTCCTCTGCCTCTTTCTTTCCTCTGCCCCTTTCTTTCTTTCCTCTGCCCCTTTCTTTCTTTCCTCTGCCTCTTTCTTTCTTTCCTCTGCCTCTTTCTTTCTTTCCTCTGCCTCTTTCTTTCCTCTGCCTCTTTCTTTCTTTCCTCTGCCTCTTTCTTTCCTCTGCCTCTTTCTTTCTTTCCTCTGCCTCTTTCTTTCCTCTGCCTCTTTCTTTCCTCTGCCTCTTTCTTTCTTCTGCCTCTTTCTTTCCTCTGCCTCTTTCTTTCTTTCCTCTGCTTCTTTCTTTCCTCTGCTTGTTTCTTTCCTCTGCCTCTTTCTTTCTTCTGCCTCTTTCTTTCTTCTGCCTCTTTCTTTCCTCTGCCTCTTTCTTTCTTTCCTCTGCCTCTTTCTTTCCTCTGCCTCTTTCCTTCCTCTGTCTCTTTGTTTCTTCTGTACCTCTTAATTTTGCCTTTTCTTTCATCTGCCCGTTTTTATTTCTTTCACCTGCCTCTTTCTCTTTCATCTGCCTCTTTTTTTTATCTTTTCTATGTGCCTCTTTCTTCTGTGCCTCTTTTTTCTGCCTTTCTTTCGTGTCTTTCTTTTATCTTTCTTTCTTCTGCCTCTTGTGGCGCCTGCACGTCATGTGGCGGCCCCTGCGCTTCACCATAAGATGGCCATCCTCTGCGCTGCTAGTGGGCGTCCGCTTTGTGAGCCGCCACTGACAGCTAAGGCTAATGTCAGATGAACGCAGTCAGAGCGCACTCTGCGTGCGTGCATAACGGACGGACGTACTGACGGAAGATACTGTAGACACCACACGGTCTGGTTATTTTTAACGGATGTAGAAAAAAAAGGAAATATGGGAAACAAAATTAATAAAAATTAAATGACAATTACAGTCAGCCAGACCAGAAAAACTTCTGAGCGTCAACGTGATGGACGTCACAAATGCGCGGCGTCTGACGTCGCCTCATCACGCACACAGGCCGTATGCGGACGTGGCGCACTCTGCGCGTCCATCTTAGCAGCTTTACGTTCTCGGCCTAACTTGCATCCGTTTGCCACGTGCGTTGTGCGTGCGCAGTTCGGTGCGCATGTACTTTGTGTGTGGGTCTCTATTGATCATGATTCGCTACGACAGATGTTAAACTGTGCGGCGACACGGATGTGATCACTGCGTTTGTCTGACGCAGGCCTAAACAAGCAAACAATGAGAAAGGGGTACAATAATGGAACCCAGGTTTGTGGTTGGCTGCGCCCCTAGGTGGCTGTGCACCCTAGGCGGTTGCCTAGCTTGCCTAGTGGAAGCACCGGCCCTGCACGTCTGTCCAATAGGAACTTAGACATGGTGGATCCCAAGGACAAGCCTGGAGATGGACTGAAAAGAGAAATTGACTGATATGTCTGTGTAACACATACTATACAGAGAGGACATAATACAGGGAGCCTGGGATTTAGGCCCTATTCACACTGAGCTACATGAAAATCACACGATTTTCATATATATGCGACATTGAGCGATAATATCGCGCAATATAGCCGTTATGCACGATATAGCGTGTTGTGGTGTGCGGCAAATCACAGAAAAAAGGGTTGTGTGCAAGCGACAAGCTACAGCAACGAGCTACAGGCGACGTTGAGCTGTGAGGTGTGAACAGCTCCATTGAAATGCATTGGAGAAGCTACATAGAGCGATATCACACAGAAATATGCACAATATCGCGGCAAAACCCCTGCAATAAATCGCTTAATGTGAATGGGGCCTTACTGATATGTCTGCGATACACATAATACAGAGAGGACACAATACTTGGAGTCTGGGATTCACTAATATGTCTGCGTTACACATACTATACAGAGCGGACATAATACAGGGAGCCTGGGATTTACTGATATGTCTGCATTACACTTAATACACAGAGAGGACCCAATATTGGGAGACTGGGATCTACTAATATGTCTGCGTTTCACAGAGAGGACACAATACTTGGAGTCTGGGATTCACTGATATGTCTCCGTTACACACAGTGGCGTAGCGTGGGGGGTGCCTCGGGGGCGGTCGCCCCGGGCGCAATTTTCTTAGGGGGCGCAAAATTTCAAAAGAAATTTGAATTACTAATATTTTCCAGCAGGGATCAGCAAGGTGTCCACCAGTTTTGCCACGCCGGCAGTGACTTAGCACTCAGCATCCAGAAGGGAGGACCAGGACATAAAATTCTGGTCCTGTCCTGACTCCTCCTCAACGCTGACATGAGTCACATGAAGCAGTGCAGCATTATTCAACGGAACACTCTGTACCACGCTTGTCAGCCCCCCTTGAAGCCCTGTTCCAGCCCTCCGCCACTGGCAGCCCTGCAGCCGCTGAAGAGGAAGGAGGGAGGGAGGCGCCTGCCCTGCAGCACATTTAAAATAGGGTCTCCACTAAGCCCCCTGGACAGCCCTCCCCCCGGACCACCAGCAACGCCACGCAGATAGGCAACACTGTATGACCCCAAAGCAGTGTGACCACCACACAGTGAGGGGGTACAGGGAGAGGGTGACTGGGGTTAAGGGGAGAGGGTGACTGGGGGTACGGGGAGAGGGTGACTGGAGGTTCAGGGAGAGAATGACTGGGGATACTGGGAGAGAGTGACTGGGGATATTGGATAGAGTGTGACTGGGGGTACTGGGAGAAAGTGGGGTACTTGGAGAGAGAAAGAGAGTGACTGGGGGGTACTGGGAGAGTGTGAGTGACTGGGGGGTACTGGGAGAGAGTGAGTGACTGGGGGTACTGGGGGAAAGAGAGAGAGAGAGTGACTGGGGCTCTTGGAGAGAGAGAGACTGGGGGTACTGGGAAAACGTGGAGGTACTTGGAGAGAGAGTGACTTGGGGTATTTGGAGAAAGTGGGGGTACTGAGAGTGACTGGGGGTACTGGGAGAGAGTGACTGGGTTTAGTGTGAGAGTGGAACTATGATAGGGTATACTGGGACAGGGTAATTGGTAGCAGTGGCATAGTGTGGGGGCATGTGTGTTTCATTTTTTTTATTATATCAGTATTTTGTTAATATACAATACATGTGCTTGTGGGGTAATTGGGTTAATACTCTACTGGTGTCAGGGAATCATGGTGTGTTAACGTGTCCACAGGTTGGGGGGGGGGCGCACAATTCTTGCCCTGCCCCGGGCGCTGACAACCCACGCTACGCCACTGGTTACACATACTATACAGAGAGGACATAATACAGGGAGCCTGGGATTTACTGATTTGTTTGTGTTACACATAATACACAGAGAGGTCGCAATACAGGGAGCCTGGGATTTACTAATATGCTTGTGTTACAATTAATACACAAGGAGGACACAATACAGGGAGTCTGATACTACTTAATATAACTAATATATCAAAAAAATACCTGTTTCCTTTAAATTTCTGGCTATAACTCCAAATTTAAATTGGAGATTCTTTTTATTAAATAATTATAATATTCTGATTGTAGACATCCAGCCATGCGCTACTGAGCCAGGATATGGTTTGGATGAAGAGGAACTGGTCTTGGTGCCCTAATAATCTTCATTTTGTCTAGACATCCCATGACATCATCTCCTGTTAGCCCGCCATTAGTAAACATACGTTTTTCATCCTCGATTTCAATTAAACTGGCGTCCCGAAACTAAAAACACAGGAAAACATTGTATTTTATAAATGGCACGTGTGAGTAGGGTGAGCGTGTAATAACGTCTCTTGGACTGCTTGTGAAAGTTGCATAGTGATAGTCAGGGCCGGATTTACATCTCATGAGCCTGTAGGCACAGAAATGTGGAGCGCCCCTACCCCCCCAAACAAAAACTGAAAAACAGTTTCTCTCTGCGCTCAAATAAAAAGAAGTGGCAGAATCTGTTACCTTAGTCGAGTTAGTGCAGTGGTATTGTTTGTTTTATATGTAAAAGCGTATATTGCCTCTGCCGAACAGAGAAAACAAATATATTTTGCATTTAATTTTTTATTTTTACACATTACATGGTCATGTTTGGTATCATTGGAAAGACCAGAATCTGACCTTTCCAATGACTCCTCACTTAACCTTGTGCGCTGTACAAATACGAGATGCATGTTCCAAAGTTCCCCTGTCTCTCCTCACTGCAGTGCCACGGTCTAGGTTGTCGATGAAACAATGTGTGGCATCATCAGCTCCACACTTGCTGGCAGCGTTGGAAATGAGGAGAGTTAGCGCAGCATCACTGTTCACTTTATAATTGTAAACTGAATAATAGTGCTGCGATGGAAAAAAAAAAGAAAAATATAATTTTATTTGTTATTTTATTTTTACATAAATCTAACCAGGTTATATTTGGTATCACTGGAAAGGCCACAACCTGCCCTTTCCAATGATACATCATATGTCCATCTAGCCCTTAAAGATCCAGAGATACAGTGGTCTAAATGACTGTAAATTGTAAAAAACAAAAGGAATCCTTTTTTTTTTAGCAAGGTGCCCCCTTGTGGCATGCGCCTGTAGGCACATGTGTACTCTGCCTAGTTATAAATCCGGCCCTGGTGATAGTGCTATATTCCCTCCAAGTGCATGAAATGCATGAAGTCCTAAATGCTTTTGGTGACTACCAGAGCAAGACGACATTAATCCAGCCGCAGCAGGGATCTAGTTCTAAAAAAATAAGTGTGGAACTTTCTAAGATTTCTGCTCCTAAATTAACCATTGACACTGCCTCACATTCAAATTTGTTTGGGGGATCTTTAGGAATCACAATGGTAATTGAAAAATATATTGTATATTTCTGTTGACTTAATAGGGAAACATATGATTGGAACCTAATAAAAGACTTTCAGTGTTTGTGGCAAAAGGGAACTCCGTTCCTCCTGAGGAAATAGTGGAGGAACTGCATTCCCAAATGTTCCTGCTCATCTGAGAGGCAGCAGGTCGAGTTTCAATTGGGTGGCATTGATTCTACGTAAGCCCTGCATAAACCCTGTCCCCCTGACATTTTAATTCCTCACACTTCATTAAATATTATGTATAAATTGAAGGTAATAATGTGTTAAAATAGTTGCTATAAATATTTCTTTTCCACCATATTTCCAGTGACACATGTGACTTTCACAAGCTAATGGGAAAAAGTGGACTCGAGCGCTCCCATCGTCCTACGCTGGACTCGAGGACTGGCGATCTCTGATGACCAGTCAGCTGACCGCCGGCGCTCACTAACTATGTCATAGAGTCTGTGGATTCACGAATGCGCACCGCACATTACTGTGAGTTTCATTGCTGTGGAGCTCTGTGATACGCTCATACAGACTGCACATTAATGTGAGATTTATTGCTGTGGAGCTCAGTGATACGCTCATACACACTGCACATTAATGTGAGATTTATTGCTGTGGAGCTCAGTGATACGCTCATACACACCGCACATTACTGTGAGTTTTATTGCTGTGGAACTCAGTGATACGCTCATACAGACTGCACATTAATGTGAGATTTATTGCTGTGGAGCTCAGTGATACGCTCATACACACTGCACATTACTGTGAGTTTTATTGCTGTGGAGCTCAGTGATACGCTCATACAGACTGCACATTAATGTGAGATTTATTGCTGTGGAGCTCAGTGATAGGCTCATACACACCGCACATTACTGTGAGTTTCATTGCTGTGGAGCTCTGTGATACGCTCATACAGACTGCACATTAATGTGAGATTTATTGCTGTGGAGCTCTGTGATACGCTCATACACACTGCACATTACTGTGAGTTTTATTGCTGTGGAGCTCAGTGATACGCTCATACACATTGCACATTACTGTGAATTTTATTGCCGTGGATTCTCTGGTGCACTCATACACATTGCACAGGTTGTGCCTGGCGGGGGTGGTAATGCCGGCGGTTTGTACTTGTACACCCCACTTGCTGGCTGTTGCGGCGGGCCCTTCCTCCGCCCCGCCTAAGCAGCTGACACACGTTGGGCATCATTGGCTACAGGGGGGGCGGCCTGAGTTCAGGCCTTCCCGCGGCAACCAATGCCCTGCACCAACTGGTAATTTGGAGTGGGAGTAGGGCTGGGGTGGGTGTAGGGCTGTGTAATTTGGGGTGGGAGTAGGGCTGGGGTGGGTGTAGGGCTGTGTAATTTGGGGTGGGGGTAGGGCTGGGGTGGGTGTAGGGCTGTGTAATTGGGGTGGGAGTAGGGCTGGGGTGGGTGTAGGGCTGTGTAATTTGGGGTGGGAGTAGGGCTGGGGGGTGTAGGGCTGTGTAATTTGGGGTGGGAGTAGGGCTGGGGTGGGTGTAGGGCTGTGTAATTTGGGGTGGGAGTAGGGCTGGGGTGGGTGTAGGGCTGTGTAATTTGGAGTGGGAGTAGGGCTGGGGTGGGTGTAGGGCTGTGTAATTTGGAGTGGGAGTAGGGCTGTGTAATTTGGGGTGGGAGTAGGGCTGGGGTGGGTGTAGGGCTGTGTAATTTGGAGTGGGAGTAGGGCTGGGGTGGGTGTAGGGCTGTGTAATTTGGGGTGGTTGTAGGGCTGTGTAATTTGGGGTGGGAGTAGGGCTGGTGTGAGGGTAGGGCTGTGTAATTTGGGGTGGGTGTAGAGCTGTGTAATTTGGGGTGGGTGTAGGGCTGTGTAATTTGGAGTGGGAGTAGGGCTGGTGTGAGGGTAGGGCTGTGTAATTTGGGGTGGGTGTAGAGCTGTGTAATTTGGGGTGGGTGTAGGGCTGTGTAATTTGGAGTGGGAGTAGGGCTGGGGTGTGTGTAGGGCTGTGTAATTTGGGATGGGAGTAGGGCTGGGGTGGGTGTAGGGCTGTGTAATTTGGAGTGGGAGTAGGGCTGGGGTGGGTGTAGGGCTGTGTAATTTGGGGTGGAAGTAGGGCTGGGGTGGGTGTAGGGCTGTGTAATTTGGGGTGGGAGTAGGGCTGGGGTGGGTGTAGGGCTGTGTAATTTGGAGTGGGAGTAGGACTGTGTAATTTGGGGTGGGAGTAGGGCTGGGGTGGTGTAGGGCTGTGTAATTTAGGGTGGAGTAGGGCTGGGGTGGGTGTAGGGCTGTGTAATTTGGAGTGGGAGTAGGACTGTGTAATTTGGGGTGGGTGTAGGGCTGGGGTGGGTGTAGGGCTGTGTAATTTAGGGTGGGAGTAGGGCTGGGTGTAGGGCTGTGTAATTTGGGGTGGGTGTAGGGCTGTGTAATTTGGGGTGGGTGTAGGGCTGTGTAATTTGGGGTGCATATGACAACACAAACCCTAAATACTCCTGTATATAAACGTAAATAAAAGGAGGGGTGAGTGTTTCTCAGAACCTGTATTTAAGACATTTTTCCTGTGTTTTCGGTCCACCTTTTATTGATAAGCAGAGTAAACACACACACACTGGTGGGATCACAGCTTCTTGTGAGATAAAGGAATGAAGGTACAATACAGAGGGCGGTGACTGCACACATTTTTCTGCTTTTAAGCATTTATTTGTCCGTTGTTAATTGGTAAAGCCAGTGCAGAGGGGAGGGGGCGCTGTGTAATGTGTATTTCTTTTTTTTATTGTTTACAGTCGGTATTTGTAAACGTTGCTGCCCCTCCCCCACTCTTTGGCAGATTGAAGCTGCACCATTGCCATACGCCCCCTTCCCCCAACGCTGCTCCCTTCCCTGAAGGGGGGGTTGCTATGTGTCGGTTGCTAGGGCGGCCATTTTGGAGGGGCTCGGAGATGCGGCAGGCAGGAAGCTCTGCGCTCGCGCGGCCTCCTCTTCCGGAGTGAGATTTTTTCGCTGGAGGAAATGGCGCCGCTGAATGTGTGGACCGTGTCTCCAGTGCAGCCTCGGCGCGAGTGAGGGGCGCCCGGACGCCGCCACCGCCGCAGCAGCGTACCCTATGTCACTGCAGTGCACTTTATCTTCATGAGGTAAGTCTCCCGGTTGCCTGAGGAGAATGCAGTGCGCGGGGGGAGACATTGCACTGCATCCTCCCCCTTCTCCTCCCCCCCCTCCCCGGGCCTCCCCGCATTCCCTACCGTGGCCCCCGTGGCTCTCCTGCACCCCCGGGCTTCTGTATCCCCTCTCAAGGGCACGCCACCCTTGCTCGCCCAGGCCAGGCTTCATGGCGTCTCTCCTCAGACGCACGGCGGCCATTGGGTTCCCTGCAGCCTCAGCGTATCCCCCCTGCAGCCCCCACCTCATGCAATGCATGCATCCTGCGGCCCTCATCACACCCAGCCTGCAGGGCAGCACCTTTCATGTCCTCCCCGCCTCACAGGGGGATACGTGAATGGGGGTGCTAGGCCAAATGGTGGAGGGTTTGGGGGGGGGGCGTCTGTCAGGCACATAATGGGGCGACGTGCTGCTCTTCACAAAATTATGCACACACCCCCCCCCCCCCCGCAGCCTCTGGGCCTCATATTATCGCCTTCCATTCCATTCGCCCGGGTGGCCCAACCAGGGTGAAACTCTACCCCTCCCCCTCCATGCACCCTGGGTTAACTCCTGGGAAGCTGTATAAATGTTTCAATGTGCTGTGCAATTTCTCGTGTGTGTATGTATATGTATATATATATATATTTTATTTTTTCACGTGTAAGCGTTTATATATATCTTGTACCTTTTGATAAAGACTCTGCGCGTGTTTTAATGCGCTTTAATTTAAGCACATCCTTGGCGCAATTTTTATTTTTTTTATTATTAAAAAAAAATAACCGGGCTTTAACCCCTTCAAGGCACCGGAGAATCAAGTGCCGGTTTATTTTGCTTTTATTTATTTAAAAATATCGTTTGTGCATTTGTTGCGCTGTACGATGTTATAGGTTATTTTGAAGTTTTGTAATAAATATATATATATATATATATATATCTCTTCTACAAAATTTTTGTAATACTTTATATAGTAAGAAAAACAACGATGGGAAAGAAACAGAGACAGAGATGTCCTATATAGGGACTAAACCCTGAAAGTGTAATAGAAAATGAAAAATTTAGTAACGAGTTACCGCGCAGGCTGCTCAAACACCACCAAGAGATATACATATAGTAATGGATATATGATCCGCTCAGTCTGACAAGACTTATGAAATACTAGACTTCCACTCCGGCGTTTAATACACCGCTAGCTGAATGCACCACATACTAGACCTCACCGGAGCTATACCTCGGCATCTGACGGCTATACGGCAATCTAAACGAGAGGTAAACATACAGCGCAATCACAAAACTGTCAGTATACCATGGTAACGACTCCTAGACAAGTCTTGTGACTAAGGATCCCTATTACAATCAATGCCCAATAGATCCCCGGGAGAATAAAAACTGACAATGACCAAAAAAACAACTTTTAAAAGAGTATATACGCTCGACGCGTTTCACCCCTTGCTCACACGGGGCTTCATCAGGAGGCGTTGGTTATTTACAGCCTCACAAGTCTGTTAACATGTTTTATATATGGCTTATTATTCTGTGAGTGCAAGATATAGCTAGGTATATGTGTGAGTGCATGATATATAGGTGTGTATATATTCCTTCTGTGAGTGTATGATATATTGCTACGTGTATGTGTATATATTTTCAAGGAATCTGCTGGCACTATATATTATCGTGTGTTTAGGGATGATTATTTTTTTTTCGTGACTGCATGAGATATATATTAAATAAATGATATATATCAAAATGAGATTAATCTCCGCCATACTGCAAATCACAAATAATATGCCCAAAACATCTGTGTCCCAGCAATGCATTTCTCTGCTTTGTGAGGACTTTATTCACAGGTGTGTGTGTGTATATATCCGCGCGTTGCATTTTCTCCTGTGTCTGCTGTTGAGATATTGACTTGGCCTTCTTGGTGTATAGCAGAATAGTTTTTACCCGTACTGCGCTGCGCAATGTGTTGGTGCTTAAAAACGAATGTATGCAGAATTTAAATAACATGTGTACGCCCAGTCAGGGATCTCAGTTGGTTAATGCATCTCCTTGGAGGAGCTTTATACCCCCTGCCCCCGCCAGTTTGCCCCTGGCTCTATATTGCAGAACACCCCCCCTCCGCACTGCACAAACATTACGTAATAGGTGCCTGTTACAGGGCTCTATCCCCAGCCTTTTAATCCTGTGCCGTCCATGCCATGGATTGAGCAGATTATTTTTTTTTACTCCCCCCCCCCCCCCCCCCCCTCCTTTCCTGGTATCCGATGCCCAGAGACGAGCTGTGCCGCAGCAGCTCCGCTCCAGAATGTGCAGTACCCCATCATCACTGTGGGCACACGATGGCCGGGCAGGCGTTTTATTTTCCCATTGAAATGGTAACGGCAGAGGACGTGCGCCCCGTCTCTAATGTAAACACACAGCTCAGAGAATATATATATATATATATATAATATATATATATATATATATATATATATATATATATATATTTAAACTTTAATGTTTTGTGTGTAATATACATTAATAAAGATCAGTTGTGTATATTAAACATAGTGTGTGTGTTTGTGTGTGTGACATTACACATTTCAGTGTTTTCAGCTCTGCACGCAGTGACATAGACCAATTAATTACCATATGATGTCAACGTCCCCGGAGCCTTATTAATTCAGATTATATGTACGCCGGAACCGACCTGTGTATTAATTATACGTATTTATTTATAGTATGTTTTGTTGTCACCCAAAGTTTCTTTTTTTTTTCTTTTTGAACAAATCTGCTAAAATGCCAAAACGCCGGTGACGCAGCCGGATTCCTGAGCTATTTATAAAGGGCCCCTCCTCCCCAATACCTCCTAGCAGTCCCTTTGGCTGCAGAGCTTGCAATCTGTGTATTTGTTTGGCGTGCCTGTGAGGTCACCGGAGGCAGACGCTGCAGAGAGATGCGTGTTTTCCTGCCCCGAGCCCTGTTTGCAGACAGTGTTATGTAATATTGTTTATATCGGCGTGCAATAAAAGCTGACATCGCGCGTGTCACTGCAGGCCAGGGTGACGTGTCACTCAGCAATGCTTTTCGTATTTTATTTTTTTTAACCCCCCCCCTTTCCTTTTGTCTTTCTGATATTCCTTGGGTACAGCGTGCCCCTGGGTGTGTGTGGCTCCTGCTTAGCATGCCTTCATTTGCCAAGGGGCGGAATAACCTGCCAAACCAGGCAACTTTATTTATGAAGGGCCACAGTGCTTTACATACAAAACAGTAACCCTTTGGGAGGTGGCCATTTGGGTGGAAGGTCTCGATTCGCAACCTATAAGTCTGGGCTCTTCTGTCTGTAACTCTCCATGTCAAGGGGAACCACAAGTCCCATGATGCTCAGCAGTCACCCCGTGTGGCTTATCCCTACTAACTGAACCTGGCTTCATGGCTGTGTTGGGTACGACGTGGGCCTGTACAGTGATACATTTTAATTAAGGTGTCTACAATGTTGGGTTTGTTTGTTTTTTAATCTGTCTATAGTTAAATAGGCGTTTGGGGAGATTTTCATGTCATCGCTTTATTTTTCTTCTTTTCCCCTAGTGGTTAAATCGCCGGCGTTGCTTTTTGGGTTGATACTAAAATACTTGTCATTATGTTTCAATTGCAGAGAATTGGAAGCGGCAGCTACCAAAGACATTGAAGGAAATCTGAGAAGGTAGGATGTAAACAAATAAGTATATATTATTTTTTACGGCTTTGTAGCAGCAGTTAAAAAAAATGTTTGACAACCACTCCCAGTTTGCATCAAGCCGCTTCTGTTTCCATGCAGACTGCAGGGTGGGGTTGTTTTACGCGCTCCTTAACTACCGGGCAGGACTCCAAGCGCTCACACTGCGCACCGTGTGGGATCCCAGCCTGCATACGTGACACAAACACCCTGATAACACCTTTTGCACAGGCCACCCTAAAGCCGGGGTAGACACAGGCTGTTACATATTGGGTAAAATGTACATTTTAATGGCGGTTCAACAGCAAAAAAATATAATATTCAGATTTTGTGGCGAATGGGGAAAAAAAATTAGCCTGTTTCCGTGCTTTCTATTGGCTTCTTTGTATGAAATGCTACGTTACCCAGGACGTACTTGAAATCAAGAGAAATCTCAATGTATCCTTCCTGGTAAAATACTTTATATATACACAATCAGCAGCTATTTGTTTATACTTTTTTTCCTTGGGGGGGATCTATTTACAAGTAATAATTTTTTAGATTTATAAATATATATTGCATCTTTTCTAAAATTTCTTAATTTTACAGAATTATATTTATATTAAAATCATTTGCATTCTAAACATATATATAACAGTTGTGGGGGAGGATAAAAAGCCTCCAAGCTAGAGGATGCAATAAAAGTGAGACATAGGTCATTTGCATATCCTACCCAGAGTTCCTTGCTGCATATGGGGAATGCGGTACAGGGGCTCTGGGATGCAGTTCTTTGAATTGCTGTGATGTTCAGATGGCTTCTGCAAATATATATAAATATATATAAAATTTCAGAACTCCATTATAGACCCCACACGGAGACGGTTTATATAAAAATAACAGGGTTATTCAAAGAGAATCGAAAAGTCACCGTACGTTCGGTTCAGTTTGGCTTGATTCGGCGATCCCTTGTTTGGCAACCCTGCGGTGTATTCAGTAAACCCCACAGGGTCGTCTTAGTGCAGGGAAAAGTCGCCACAAACCTGCCGAACACTCACCGCAAGACCCAGGCGAATGCACACCGAAACCCGCAAAATCAACTGGATTGAACACGTCCTAAAACCCCGAGCAGAACCTGATCGCAGAGAAGCCGCCGTAAAAACCCGACACCGCAGACGAATGGAGTGGAAAAAAAAAGAGTACGCTTGAATGTTTGAAAAAGTGAAACGCTGTTTGCAAAGAAACTACTGAACGAAAATGTGTGAAATTTACATATAAGATCCAACGAATGATAATAAAAAGGGCTGTTACAGAAAAAAGAAACAATTTAAAATGTTTTCAAAAAATGCCTAAAAGATCCTAAAAAATCTGTAGAGACTTTTTGCTGCAGAATATTATAATCAACGGTTTATTAGATATTGAAGACTATGGGATTCGCCTGAATAAACCTGCAGAATTAAACCACCGAATGGCAGGGCATTTCGGCAACTTTTCACTGTTGGTTTGTGTTCTCTGAATAGACGAAGCATTGCTTCTCTATGGGGATTTCACTGCCCTCGAACAGGCACCGAACAGGCACCGTATGTGCAGGCAATTCGCCAGGATTTGGCGAACTGCCTGCTCTCTGAATAGCCAAGAAAGGTAACTGCTGATTTTTCAGCATTCGGTTACCTTTCAGCAGCCATTCGGATCTCATTGAATAACCCTGTTAGTCTTTAATCTATTTCAACGAATTGAGTAAATAAAGATTTATTTTTATATAATGGCCTGCCACAGAGAGACTTTTTATATAAAAATAATTTACTCTACGATCATATAAAATTAAGATTTATTTTTATATAAACAGTCTCCGCGTGGCGGGCTATCGTGGAGTTCTATATGGTGGCGACCAATTCCCAGCACCGGAACATAAACAATTGAAGAGACGGAGTGTGGAAATCGTGGATGATTTTATTATAAATAATAATAAATTATTAACAAAATATAATTTTTTTTGGGGTGGTGGGTTGTACACTCACAAAATGTGTTTGATTAGCAGCTTGACATATCGTCCTAGAAAGGAAGGCAATAGAAGGCATTATTATATTTTTTTTGTGTTTTTTATTTTCTGGAAAAATCCCATATATTACACGCTTAGGTTAATTGCTAGTTTCTCCCTTTTTTTTTTTTTTTCCCCCCTTGGTGTTAAAGAGCAGCCTGTTAGGGATTTGGCCTCCTCCCCCTCCCTCCCACCTGGCCTAAATACCTGAAGGGATTATTGATGGCAGCAGCTCCTTAGCTTCTGCATTACAAACCCAGACCCTGGCCTGGGATCTCCCTTTGCTCTGTGCATTGTCTGCTAATCATCATATCTCACCCCCCCCCCCCCCCCATGGTTTCTGTCCATGGAGATAACCAATTAACAGGGTGTGGGATAAGGCCTGCTGGCTTATTTTATTCAGGCAATATTCACATTCCTGGTGGTTTTGTTATGCGTTTGTAATGGCAGTATATTGCTTCTAAAAGGTGCATCTCATTCACTGCTAACATGATCTGTCTGTACAGCAAACCCTGTTTTAATGCATTGCATCGTGATCTGTAACTGGCTCTTGTACCCGCAGCCCCCCCCCACTCGTACATGCACCCCTCACCTTCAGTGCTGCCCCCTATCTATGTAACGCTCTCCCTGTGCCTCAGTTTTCTCAAGGCTTCTCTTAAAACACATTACTTCAGCTCACGACGTAGTCCCCCCCTCCATTGTACTTTTCCAGATCTCTTCCCCCCCCCCCCATGCACCCCATTACTCCTCATTCTGTGCTATTGCCCTCGCCTCAGCGCGACACACGACTCTTTAGATTGTAAGCTCACTGGAGCAGGGCCATCTTGTCCTGTCGCTCTGTGTCAGGCTCTTGTGTTTAATTTTTTTTTTATTTTTTTTATTTTTGTCCCACCCATTGTACAGCGCTGTGGAATATGTTGGTGCTACTTGTTTGTAATGCGCCGTGCAAGTACTTCACCCTTTTCTCCTGATCATTTGCAATGCAAGGAATCTCCCTCTATTGCTGGGATAGTGCGTTGTACAGGCATGTTCCACGTGCTCCTTATAGGCCAGGTCTCTGCCTAAATCTCAGCAAATCCCCCCCCCCCCCCATGCAGGCCAAGGTCCTCGCCTAATCCAGCAGACCCTTACCTTATGCTGTTTTGCCTAGCATAAAGCTCCTCCGGTATATTAATCCCGCGGCTCGTGTACAGACCCCTATTGCCCTACGTGATAAGTATAAGCTCTTTTCTTCCAGCTGGAAGTTTCCTGCTTTCCCTGGTGCCGCCCAGAGCTCCGAAGAAATGACCTTGTACAAAGAGCCGGCGCGTCATCCGAGCTGCTCTCTAAGTGCTCGTCGTGCTCCAGGCCCACGGTTGCCAGAGAGACTGTCCGGTCCTTATCAGTAACGCCATATTATGCAGTCCACGTAGTTACAGAGCTCGCCTGTGACGCCAGCTAGCCGCTTCGTTGGGCCGGACGAACCGAATGTCCAGCCCTTCTATAGCCCATGAGCCGGTGGTGGCTTAATAAAACACCCCGTGGCACCGGTCTGCCACAATCTCAATAATATACGTTTGCAATGCTTTGTATATGCAGTGCATGGGGTAATCAGACTTTTTTTTCCTTTTTCACATTTATGTTGCAGACTAGTGCTAAAATTGCTTGTTTTCACATCGATCTACACTCCATCATGACAAGGCAGAAAACTTTTTTTTTTTTTGACGCTGCACATTTATTAAAAGGAAATGTCAAATGGAGGGACGTATTCAGACCCTTAGCTACAACCCTTGATATTTAGTATCGATGCATCCAATTTCTCTGAATCACCTTTGAGATGTTCCTCCCTGTCGGTCGGGGCCGCCTGTGACATAGTCATTGGATCGTACAAGGTTTGGTAAAAGGCGTACAACTCTCGATATAAGATCTCACAGCTGTAAATGCAGAGCAGGGCCAAGACTGAACAGCCTGTGGAGCTCAGACAGGAGTGTGTCCCGGCAGTGTATTGAAGGCGACATAATGAGGCTGCATTGAAGGTTCCCAAGAGCACATCGGCCTCCATAACTCTTACATGGAAGAAGATTGGGACAACCGGGACTCTTCCTGGAGCTGCCGTTTGTCCAAACTGAGCAAGAGGTGAGCAGGGTCTCAGTAAGAGAGATGCCAACGAAGATCCCGATGGTCGCTCTGGATATGTTCCAGAGATCTTGTGTGGCGATGGTGTTAATCTGCAGAAAGATGGCCATCCCTGCGCTCAGCTCCACTGAGCTGGCCTTGATGGCAGATCAACCAGAAGGAAGCTTCTCCTCGGTGCAAGATGCATAATATCCCACATAGAATCACCAATTAAAGCCCTTTATTTACCCTCAGACTGGGAGAAACCAGATTCCACGGGATGAAGCGAAGACTAAACTGCTTGGCTTCAATGCAAAGCATAATGTCTGGAGGAAACCAGGTCCGCTCATCACCTGCACAATGCCATGCCAAAGGTGGCACGTGGTGGTGGTAGCATAGCATCATGCTTTGGAGGTGTTTATCCGCGGTAGGGATGGGACTGGTCAGGGCTGAGGGAAAGCTGTCACGCAGGGCAGGTTACCCTGCGACAAGGAACGCACGGTGCTGTTATTAAACTACAACACTGGGTGGAGAAAAACAGTGACTTTGCAAATAAGTAGCTGTCTCGATTGACGACTTGGTTTTAACCGGAGCAAATTTGCTTGGGTTGGCACTGCCAGGGCCACTCCGTTCAGCAAACAGACCGAATTCTTAGTTAAAATGCATTAAGCAGGCCATTTGATGTGCATAAAGTAGATTAATATGGGAGGTCTTTCTTTATTGAAGTGCTCAGGGTGTATGGTGCAGTATCTGCTGATTCTCTGCTCGGCCCTGGACGTGGTGGAGCGCGTCATGAATAACGGATCGAAGTGAAATGCTGCAGTAAAATGCCGTTACTGACATCTTTTATGTAAACAAACGATAAAGCATGCAGGTTTGTGTAAAAAGAAAACACAACACGAGTGGAAGCGTGACGTTTTACGCAACATATAGGGGCAGTTACAAACATGAGGCCAGGTTCAGGATTCTTGGCGAGCTGCAGGAGGATGCGGAGTACAGGCAAGATCCAGAGGAGCGGAGCCTCGCTGCAGCTCTCGGGATGTGTCCTGGTGTCCAGAATCCGTACATCTAGTTCCTTGCAATCGCCCAAGATTATTGCTCTCCCCGGACCGTTTGACTTCCCTGCTCCATCCTCCGGTGTGTTTCTTGCAGCCCATTGGTCTCTAGGGAGTCATTTTTTTACCCCGGTGGTGTCAGAATTACAAGTGCACATAAGCAAGAGGGACAGCTCAACCCTCGCACGTCCTGCCACTTTATGTCTAGGCCAGGGGTCAGCAACCTTGGCTCCCTTATATTTTGGGAACTACATTTCCCATGTGGCTCAGCAGCCTAATGAGTGACTGAGCATCGTGGGAGATGTAGTTCCCAAAACATCAGGGAGCCAAGGTTGCTGACCCCTGGTCTAGGCAATCCATTGCACAAGTGTGCACAGGCCTCATAATTATACTAAGCTATTGCATTGCATTGGATCTGTAGGATACGTTAGTGTTAAAAAGGGTGGGAGGAGGTGGTGGATGAGTTAAATATTAACGCCTTCTGACCATCTCCCCTTTTTTTTTTTTTTTCTCCCTACAGAATAATCCCTTTTAAGTCACTGGTACAGTAGTTCTTTGATTTCGGTTAAGGACTAGCGAATGGGTGAAAAAACATTGTTTATAATTTTTTTTTTGTCTGCTATTCTTTCTAAAGCAAAAAGTCACATGCAATATATCTCCTAGAACAGGAAATGCCCAAACTCCGGCCCCCCCCCCGATGTTCCTGAACTACAACTCCCTGAAATCTCTGCATTAAATGGATGGGGAAGCATGGGAGTTGTAGTTCATGGACATCTGGGGGGCCGGAGTTTGGGCATCCCTGTCCTAGAACAACATCCAGATAAGGAGTGCACAAAGTCTTATTAATCAGCATTCATATTGTTCTGAAAGGCACCTACACACCTCTTCATCCTTTAGGTGCTTGGAGTGTTGGTAAGGATCTGTGATTTGGTACTGGTATTGGCCCTCCACTTTTCCCTATGAATGGTTTAACCCTTTCCTGGACTGTCTTGGCACTGGTCCGGAACTGACAAGCTGCGGCTTCCGCGAGCTCATTGCTTGCCACGTTTTGAGCTGCTGTTCACTTGACCTTTTTTTCCCAGGAGACAGGTTAGCTAGTGCTTACTGGCTTTCTGGGTGGGGTGAATCCCCTGCACTATGAAGGGCAGATCAGCTTTTTTGGGTGGGGAGAGAGAGATGGGGGGGGCACACTTGGGTCATTGTAACCAGTAAGTGCGCTCGTCTGACCCCAGCCTATGTGCGCCCGTACTGACTTGCTTTCTGGCATCCGTCGCAGCGACTGGGCCGGCCACACACTGTGGCATGCGCACGTATTGTGTGCACGACCGTGAACTATGCTGTGTCCGTGCAGCAGGCCACCCCGTCGAAGCATTAGGACCTGCGTTGATGGGGCTGCAAAGCGCAATGCTCCATAAGAGGATTGAGCCTTGCAGCGCTGAGTGCACTAACTGTGCTCAGCGTGGTGGCCTGACGGGCGTCAGAGTGGAACGTCCACTCTTACGGACGTTCCTTCCGCTCTTACTAACGCTCGTCTGACCCCATCCTGATCCCTGGTGTGTCCCTTTTTTTTATTTTCCTGCAGCAATATGCTAGCTGCTACTTTTAAACACTGACCTTTCTTTATCTTTGTTTTTATCAGTGTTTCCAGAGTTGGACATTTTTCTATAAACACACACTGTGAGATCGGTGGTGGCGGAGACTGTGTAACGGGATTCATTGTGTGTTCCTGTAGCTTAGAGTGCTTCTTTCTTCATTATTTTTTTTAAGACCGACTAATCATACACAAATAGAGCCAAGTGTTTACAAACTCTATCTGACACGGTGTTCGCCTCTCTCATGCCATGAACCTTGGTTACAGTGTTATGGGACGCCTTTGAATTGCTACCTAATGGTTCCCAATTCTATCCCTCTCCTTTTGATCTGCATTCCAGACTCTGGATTCTATCATGTTATTGTTGTATAATGTCATGGTTGAATCATAAAAGAGGTGACATGTTTAACCTCTGTCCCACAATGCTTTATATCCCTCCCAGTGATTTCAAATGGCTGAAGGCGGCAATTGGGATTTTGGGAATAGTTCCACCGGCTCCCAGGTTGATGTATTGCCTTGTACAGCTCCACACAATCTGCTGGTGATATATATATATATATATATTTTTCAAACCATTGCCTGGCTCTTAGAAAATTATACAAACGTGTCAATCCCCCCCCCTTTATTTATTTTTACTTTAGAGACTCATTGCTGGGGTTTTCCTTGTGCAGCTTTGTTATACACTCACATACTCTTACTATATGCAGGGGCCCTGGAAGAGCGGCATTTGGGTACAGAATGAGTGTCCTCACTGGGGTCCTTTTGGACTGTGTAGTTAAACAAGCCGCTACCTAATGTAGCAATTCTATTAAACAGTAATGTATATAGAAGAGAATGAAGACTGTGTTTGTTTTTCTTTTGCATAATGTTTCCACATTCGCACGTCCAGGTTACTTTTTTGTTCTAGACATTTTGTTGCACTTTGTGTGAAGCCCATGAGCTTTTCGACGGTTTCGTTTCTGCTTTTTCCTCGAGGTCCTAAAATAGCCTTTGTTTAGGTAACTGCAAAACCTCTGGTCCCGGTGCCAGCCAATCTGCAACGCCTCGTCAGGACAGAACTTGCCGTAAGAGCCCGCTGACATTCCTCAGAAATTACTCCCTAAGCAACGTGCACGCAATCCAAACACACTGCAGCTTCCTCGCCGCGTCTTGAGATTGTTTGACGGTGTCTGTGTTTGGCGGATTTATTTATCTGCGCCGCGCGGTTACACCTCATGCAGTATATGCTGTGCATTTGCCAAAGCCCCAAGTCCTAGCGTATTGAGGCTCGCTGGCCACAAAGAACACCACAAATTATGGTCCGTGGAATTTGTAGCCTTGCCTGACTACCAGTCTTATTTATTTTTAGGGGGGGAGGGAGAGTCCAAACCGAGCAGCGGTCTGCAGTGGAAGGAACGTGTGGCAATGGGTATCCAGGTTTAAATGCATTTTTGCCAAGTGGATGTCGGCAATCCCGTCTTAAGGGGTCTTAGAACATCATTTCACATGACGCTTTCATTTTTATACCTGGTGTCTTTATTAGTCAAATCAGCTACCAATAAAAGAAAGTGATCAGGACACGAACATGCCTATCTATTGTGCCAGGCCTCAAAATTTCCACTCGCCTACTCGCATTTGGCGAGTGGAAATTACATGAGGGCGAGTGGAAATGCAGATGCAGGCAGTGCAGGATAAGGGTTAGGTAGGGCAACTAGTGGCGAGTAACTCTTAAGGCCTGACTAGTAGCTTCGGACTTGAAATTTTGAGCCCTGTATTGAGCTGCTTATTTTGGAGCCGAGTCCCCTGGGGCCTTGTTTGTGTCATGCTGAGTTATGATTGGTGCAGGTGGTATTGGCCAGTGGCAGTAAAGCGGAAGGTCTAGCATTGGATACTCAAGCCACAGGATTCTGAAACGGCCAATGGGGCATCTCCATGTAATGTCCGCACTGATGAACAGAAGGTAGTCGGCAATCATACGGGCGTCATGCTGTACCAAGGCTCTGCTGCCAAAAGCGAGGTGCTGCAAGGTCCTCCTTATCTTGCTGCTCTGCTTCAGGCTGTCAAATGGATGAAAACTACCAGCCAGTTTTCCTTTTAAGCAGGTCGCTAAATGCACGTGCTGTACACATTCACGTCCGAGCACCTGCCCACACGCGCCTCCCGACATGCGAGCTTCAAGTATTTTCCGGCTGAGCGACTCGGCTAAGCCAGCTTTTTTCCAGCCGCGCACAGGCAAGAGGTTTCCTTCCGTGCTCTTGTTTGAGCAGGTTAACGCAATGTGTGCAGTTTGGACTCGTGCTATGGAAGGGGGGGGGGCTTATCTTTATTACTTTTTAGTTACAAAACACTCGTAAAATGCGCCAGTCCTGCCCAACACATGGTGGGCTCATAGATATCTATAATTGGAGAGATCGTCCTCTGACTGTAACCTTTCACTCAAGATTTTTCCACTCTGCTAGAGCGTAGGGCTACCTTACACCTAATAAACAAAACATCCAGTGATTTGTATTGCATACAATGTGGCGAGCACTTGCATACATACTGATACGGAGCAAAATTCCCTGAACACCCCCCCCCCCCGTTCATGAAGGGAAGTCAAGTTCTTCCTAAAGACCCATAGGCGAGTATTTTGCATTCT
Source organism: Leptobrachium leishanense (assembly GCA_009667805.1). Taxonomy (NCBI): domain Eukaryota; kingdom Metazoa; phylum Chordata; class Amphibia; order Anura; family Megophryidae; genus Leptobrachium; species Leptobrachium leishanense. Next base: position 146,690,310 of record CM019069.1, read on the forward strand.
TTACTACGAACAGCAGACATGGTAAACCTAACTAAGTTTGTTCAGCAATAGATGGGACTTTCCTGGTGTATATGTAGCCCCCCCCCCATCCCATAGTCTGTGCATCCAGGTCATTTTCTCTTTGCTGCTCAACCTCTTGACCACAGCAAGGTAAATGACCTCTCCTCTGATTTATGTATCTAGGACACTGGCTGTAAGCAGATAGTCAATTTAAGTGCACACCCGAGTGATTTCGTACAGCTAACAGGCAACTCGAAGCTCCAGCCTGGTGCATTATCGGCCTGATTATATCATGGAGGTTGTTCTGATGGCAAGTAAAGAGCCAAGCCAGGAATTCAGCGTTATAGCCCATGAGGATTGGCAATTCCATGGCATATTACTTCGATATGGGTGGAGGGTTATGGCAGCTCTATTTGTACCTGTTTTAATGCACCAGGTGCCATAAAACCATGGTCTGTGTTTTTTTTCCCCTCCTTTCCTAAGAGACGACCCTTGGACTTTAATCTTGTACTGCCATAGAGATTAAAAAAGCAAACAGCTCCGAATGGGCCCAGAGCAGGTAACCTTGGAACCGCAGAGATCGTTGCTTGTTCTGGGTTAAAAAGCAATTTCTTTTTGGTGACCTCAATCAGCAGCCCCCCCCCCATTTAACACACGTCAGCTTTATTTCCTCCTTTCAGTCCTTAAGAAAATGTGCATTTAGTTACTTTGTATTTTATAGAGGAATGATGGGTCATATTCCAAAGTTTGTGCTAACTTAGGCTAGTGTCAAACGAACGCATTATTCGCAGCGTCTGTCAAAAAGTGCGTCCGAACTCATTGCCGTATTTTTTTCACAGAATGAGTGAAAACGGTCATACGATGCGCATTTTCGGTCGTGATTTTTTACGGATCGTCAATACACTTTTTGTGTCTGGACATTATGTTGGCTGGACATGAGCAGCGCCTGATGTCTCGTAATCACGCACACACGCCGCTATGCCGCCGCAGCGCACTCTGTACGTCAGTACAAGCGGTTCTGCTTTTTCGAAAAAATGTGTTTGTTTGCCGCTTGCGTTGCGCGGCCGGACTTTCGTGCGTCCGTACTTCATATATTGGCCGTCATTGCGCGTCATTTGCTGCTACAGTGGCCGTGATTAAGTGCGCCTAAATGCACGTTAAAAATGCGCTAGTCTGACCCCAGCCTTAACCAGAGCTGTTGTAAAATTAACTCCATAGACTATAATGGCTCTGGTAAGTTTTTTTTTTTGTTTATAGTGTGTGTGTGTGTCACATGAATTCCTTTTTAGAGGTTTTTTATTTTCATCTTTTTGTTCTCACAATAACTTTCGACTCCTTTTATGCTTTCTCTGCTCTGACCACAATCTTACTTTGTGGATTTGAATCTGCAGATTGTTCAACAAATGTGAGGACAGCTGTTTCAAACGTATCATCAAAACAATAAACCAGCCTTCCTCTTTGTATACAGTTACGAGACACAAAAAGACTACGTTCAAACTGCATGAAAGTGATAGGGATCTAAGATACAGCGTGTTTAAAGAAGAAAAAAAAAGGAAATTGACATTTTTATCCTATTAATAGGATCATGAAACCTATTGCTGCCCACGTGTTCAGGGAGGGAGTCATTGTGTTGATTTCCTGACCAGACAAATGGCTCAGTGTCATTGCATCTGTCTCTTAAAGTTACAAAGAGGAATTGTACAAAACACACTCATTCTAATCCTCGAGCGATTTCTCGCCCTCTCCCCAAGCTTTCCACAAGGGTCTTGGATTTTTCAAAGAAATGGCTCCTCAAGCCTCATGATTGGCATCTGGTTTGGCGATCTCTCCACATAAACACGCAGAGAGGGCAGCACTTGGCTAGCGATTTGCAAAAACTCATACATTTGCTTAGTCCTTTAGTATGGTTTATAGCCGGGTCCGCAATCTTGGCCCTCCAGATGTTTTGGAGCTAGATTTGCCATGAGGCTCAGCCAGTCGACAGTGGGACTGAGCATCATGGCAGATGTACCTCTAAAACATCTGGAAGGCCAAGGTTGCTGACATCTGGCTTTACATGTTGGGTTCACTTGGGGGGGGGGATATCAAATATTGCAAGGGTGGTTACGGCTGACATCCTAGAAGAATTCCCAATGTTTGGTGTCTGCTTTTTTTTTTTTTTTCCTTTGGGCACAGAAGCAAGGATTTGGTTAATCTCCAGCCAATTGGCCCCTTCTCAGATTCGTTGTGCCATCACTTCCATTTGGTCGTCACGTGCATTCTCGATCCCACCGAGCGCCCCCCCCTCTACTCTCAACCTTATTTGTCCTCTAGTGTAGTTAACGGATCTACAGCAGCAGGTTAAATCCAAATGCCTGCACAAAGCTGTCTGTGTGGGAACAATTGCTGTATTGTAGTGACAGGCAGAGCCCCGGTACACCCATAAAGAGGGCAGCAGATTGTCAAAGGGCACAGTTAATCTTATTCACAATTAGGGTTATCAAGCAGAGCATTTCGTAGCGGACTCAATTAGATGCCAGCGAAACCGTTTTGACGCTTGGCCGCCCAGTCTGCAATGAGCGCTCATCTACGTAATTAATCCAATGCTGTCTGTTTTAAGTTCTAGGTAATTACCAGGCTACATTCTGCAAATGGGAGCCTTTGCTTTTTTCATGTAGCCAGTAGCCACACCATATTATACATATTGAGAGATATATGTATTTCGGCTGTGGTTACATATATAGTTATGTATTCAAAGCACAGACCGTTATAATGGTAACAGGAATGTTTAGAAAAGAAACCTTGTAACTTTCAGACACTTTTTTCAATTTTTCTTTTTAAATGGAACGTTTATGGAACTTTTGGCTTGTGGTGTTTAGAGTGAAACGGTAATTTATCTGAGCGCCTTTTTATATTTACATTATTTTAATCTCGTCTTAATTTTTCCTTTTGTTAATCCATTACAGAAATATTGCTAGGATGAAAGGTTCTAAACTCTAGATGGCGTCCCTGATCTCGCACAGTGTCACACGGTGTCTGTGTTGTTGGCATACAGGTAGAAAAAGAAGAGGCCTTTGTGGCAAATCGACTAAATGTAATAATCTGTTCTAGAGAAGGGAGGCCAGCTGCATACAGATTTTTTTTTTAAATTCTAGTGGACTAAAGCCATTGGGGTCGTGAGTAGGGATGCACCGATACCACTTTTTTAAGTACGAGTACAGATACTTTTGTTCAAGTACTCACCGATACCGAGTACCGATACTTTTATCTTATTTCATGTGACCGCTTTCCAATAAAAACAGACCTCATATAAAGCCCCCCAGGTCTCATGGATATGCCCCCCAGCTCGTGGATACTGCCCCCCCAGCTCGTGATACTGCCCCCCCCAGCTCGTGGATACTGCCCCCCCCCAGCTCATGGATATGCCCCCCCCAGCTCATGGATATGCCCCCCCCAGCTCATGGATATGCCCCCCCCAGCTCATGGATATGCCCCCCAGCTCATGGATATGCCCCCCCCAGCTCATGGATGCGCCCCCCCCCAGCTCATGGATAATGCGCCCCCCCAGCTCATGGATAATGCGCCCCCCCAGCTCATGGATAATGCGCCCCCCCAGCTCATGGATAATGCGCCCCGCCCCCCAGCTCATGGATAATGCGCCCCGCCCCCCAGCTCATGGATAATGCGCCCCGCCCCCCAGCTCATGGATAATGCGCCCCGCCCCCCAGCTCATGGATAATGCGCCCCGCCCCCCAGCTCATGGATAATGCGCCCCGCCCCCCAGCTCATGGATAATGCGCCCCCCCAGCTCATGGATAATGCGCCCCCCAGCTCATGGATAATGCGCCCCCCCAGCTCATGGATGCGCCCCCCCCCCCAGCTCATGGATAATGCGCCCCCCCCAGCTCATGGATAATGCGCCCCCCCAGCTCATGGATAATGCGCCCCCCCAGCTCATGGATAATGCGCCCGCCCCCCAGCTCATGGATAATGCGCCCCGCCCCCCAGCTCATGGATAATGCCCCGCCCCCCAGCTCATGGATAATGCGCCCCGCCCCCCAGCTCATGGATAATGCGCCCCGCCCCCCAGCTCATGGATAATGCGCCCCGCCCCCCAGCTCATGGATAATGCGCCCCGCCCCCCAGCTCATGGATAATGCGCCCCCCCAGCTCATGGATAATGCGCCCCCGCTCATTGATAATGCGCCCCCCCCCGCTCATGGATAATGCGCCCCCCAGCTCATGGATAATGCGCCCCCCAGCTCATGGATAATGCACCCCCCCCAGCTCATGGATAATGCGCCCCCCAGCTCATGGATAATGCGCCCCCCAGCTCATGGATAATGCGCCCCCCAGCTCATGGATAATGCGCCCCCCCAGCTCATGGATAATGCGCCCCCCCAGCTCATGGATAATGCGCCCCCCCAGCTCATGGATAATGCGCCCCCCCAGCTCATGGATAATGCGCCCGCCCCAGCTCATGGATAATGCGCCCGCCCCCAGCTCATGGATAATGCGCCCGCCCCAGCTCATGGATAATGCGCCCGCCCCAGCTCATGGATAATGCGCCCGCCCCCAGCTCATGGATAATGCGCCCGCCCCCAGCTCATGGATAATGCGCCCGCCCCCAGCTCATGGATAATGCGCCCGCCCCAGCTCATGGATAATGCGCCCGCCCCAGCTCATGGATAATGCGCCCCCGCTCATGGATAATGCGCCCGCCCCAGCTCATGGATAATGCGCCCGCCCCAGCTCATGGATAATGCGCCCGCCCCAGCTCATGGATAATGCGCCCGCCCCAGCTCATGGATAATGCGCCCGCCCCAGCTCATGGATAATGCGCCTGCCCCAGCTCATGGATAATGCGCCCGCCCCAGCTCATGGATAATGCGCCCGCCCCCAGCTCATGGATAATGCGCCCGCCCCAGCTCATGGATAATGCGCCCGCCCCAGCTCATGGATAATGCGCCCGCCCCAGCTCATGGATAATGCGCCCGCCCCAGCTCATGGATAATGCGCCCGCCCCAGCTCATGGATAATGCGCCCGCCCCAGCTCATGGATAATGCGCCCGCCCCAGCTCATGGATAATGCGCCCCGTCCCCAGCTCATGGATAATGCGCCCCACCCCCCCAGCTCATGGATAATGCGCCCCGCCCCCCCAGCTCATGGATAATGCGCCCGCCCCCCCAGCTCATGGATAATGCGCCCCGCCCCCCCAGCTCATGGATAATGCGCCCCGCCCCCCAGCTCATGGATAATGCGCCCCCTCCCCCCAGCTCATGGATAATGCGCCCCTCCCCCCCCCCTCATGGATAATGCGCCCCCTCCCCCCCAGCTCATGGATAATGCGCCCCCCTCCCCCCCAGCTCATGGATAATGCGCCCCCCTCCCCCCAGCTCATGGATAATGCGCCCCCCTCCCCCCAGCTCATGGATAATGCGCCCCCCTCCCCCCAGCTCATGGATAATGCGCCCCCTCCCCCCAGCTCATGGATAATGCGCCCCCCTCCCCCCAGCTCATGGATAATGCGCCCCCCTCCCCCCAGCTCATGGATAATGCGCCCCCCTCCCCCCAGCTCATGGATAATGCGCCTCCCTCCCCCCCAGCTCATGGATAATGCGCCCCCCTCCCCCCAGCTCATGGATAATGCGCCCCCCTCCCCCCAGCTCATGGATAATGCGCCCCCTCCCCCCAGCTCATGGATAATGCGCCCCCCTCCCCCCCAGCTCATGGATAATGCGCCCCCCTCCCCCCAGCTCATGGATAATGCGCCCCCCTCCCCCCAGCTCATGGATAATGCGCCCCCCTCCCCCCCAGCTCATGGATAATGCGCCCCCCCTCCCCCCCAGCTCATGGATAATGCGCCCCCCCTCCCCCCCAGCTCATGGATAATGCGCCCCCCTCCCCCCCAGCTCATGGATAATGCGCCCCCTCCCCCCAGCTCATGGATAATGCGCCCCCCTCCCCCAGCTCATGGATAATGCGCCCCCCTCCCCCCAGCTCATGGATAATGCGCCCCCTCCCCCCCAGCTCACGGATAATGCGCCCCCCTCCCCCCCAGCTCATGGATAATGCGCCCCCCCCCAGCTCATGGATAATGCGCCCCCCTCCCCCCAGCTCATGGATAATGCGCCCCCTCCCCCCAGCTCATGGATAATGCGCCCCCCCAGCTCATGGATAATGCCCCCCCCAGCTCATGGATAATGCCCCCCCCAGCTCATGGATAATGCCCCCCCCAGCTCATGGATAATGCCCCCCCCAGCTCATGGATAATGCCCCCCCTCAGCTCATGGATAATGCCCCCCCCAGCTCACTCTCCGCTCATACTTACCTTCCTTTAGCGACACCGGGAAAGTCTTCTCGCGCGCGCGCTCCTTGGAAGGTCCCCAGCCGCGACCACGTGGGACCATGTGATCGCGGCTGGGGTCCTTCCAACGAGCGCACGTGCGGAAACTTTCCCGGCGTCGCTAAAGGAAGGTAAGTATAAACAAAGTGGGGTGAGCAGCTGCAGGGCCTGTCCGAATGCCGATAGAGCATTCAGACAGCCGCCCCAGCCCCTAGGATGCCAGCAAGCCGGCTCAATGCCGGCTTCCGTTATCAGAAAAAAATATCGGGGTACTGCACGAGTACCAAGTACTCCTGCAGTACCCGGTATCGGCACCGATATCGATACTAGTATCGGTATCGGTGCAACCCTAGTCGTGAGCCTTCTTTGGCTTTTAGGACTCTCGCTGTGGAGACCCTCTTTCACAGCAATCGGCTCATGTGCCGTTGCTTTCACTAAGGAGTTGGTGACTGCCGGGACAAAGTCCCTAGAAACCCCTTAACCCAGAGAACTGGGAAACGCTGGCTGTAGACAGCGGAGCGAAATTGTGCAAATGCATTAGACATTTCAGTGGTGCAACGGTTAAAACTTCGGCCAGCTCGCGCATTTTGTGGGTGTTTTTTTGTTTTGTTTTTGCCTGGTGGGCGAGTCAGGAATGAATCTGCTGATCTAGATGGATCTTTCTTGTGCCGTCTGTTTTGTGCGACCTGCGTTTCCCATCGCACGTGCAGAATACATTGAAGATCGAAGAATAGACAATTGTTCGAGTGTTCTTTTTTTCAATTTTTATTAGTTATTCCTGTGTAGCAGTGTTGCTATTGCAACAATTGTTGCTGTCACATTTCAAGGGGAAAAAAAATTGAAGGATGCTGCTCCTCCCCTGCTATTTATATTTGCTGAAACCTGTCGAGGGCGCTAGGCCAAAACTGTTTCTTGAATTTCGTTGTGTAGATTGTTTGCAAGTAGTGTGAGGTGTATCACAGGGCAAATACATGGAGTTAATTTACATTGCCTCAAAGCTGAATGTTGACTTTCTTGTGTAATAAATGTATGGGTGGGTGGACTATAGATCCCATCAATGGTACATCCGTAGAGGCATCATGCGCACAAAAGAAATCCGTCTGGTTCACCCTTAAAATAGAAAGCGTAAAGGGTATATCAAGCAGTGGCCGTCACTCCTGGCCTGGAAAATTAGGCTTTTAAGTGGGGTAACCCCACACCAATAGCACTTTCCTCAGAGTAGAGGTCACGTCTTCTGTACTTGTAACACTTTTTCTCCCCAAGTGGTCTTTAAACCCCAGCAGAAATGGCCTTGGATCAAACTCTCATTGTTTGTCAGATAAAATGTTTGCTTCCATGTTGGCTGCACATACTCTGGCATGACACATGACTCGCTAGGGGAGTTGTTTTTACTTGACAAGCGCACGCAATGTTTAATAGTTTATTGGGGGGGGGGTACGTAAGTCATAATGGCGATCAAGTCCCTTTTTAACATTTGCAAATTGAATCCTAAGAGCAAACCCATTAAGCACCATAACGTATCAATTTACAAAGTGTGGTAATCATGCAGCTTTCCTGAATGGGTAGTTTTCTCCCTGTTATTGCCAGCGTGTGATTGTCAGGTTAACACAGATGCTTGCTTTTTGACTGTTTGCATTATGTTAACAAGTTTTATCTTTTTAATACGCTCTCCCCTTCTTTTTTTTAAATTTTCTTTAGGGATAAAGGACCTGAAGGGGAAGATCAGTTGATGGAAGAAAGGAAAAAAAGGAAGGATAATAAGAAAAAGGACACTGTCCCCAAGAAGGTAAATAAAAGCATGTGTGCACCTTTTTATTATCACCACGTAAAAAAAATAAAAAATATATATATATTATATTTTATTCTCCGGCAGGCTGTAGATAAGTCTGTCGCTTCCATGTCTGCTTAAATGGACACTGTACACCCCCACCCCCACCCCCCCCCCCATAACAATTTTGTGGTGGCTGTGACAGCCTTTCAAAGCAGAGGGCTGTCTTCCACCTGGAAGGTAGTATCCGTTCACATTGGATGGCCCAACTTTGTGTACTAAATACGTTTACATAAAGAGGCATGACTGGCTGAATGTGCAACTGCACGCTCAGCCCATCAATACCTTCTGGGACCATGGTGGTGCGCAGGAGGGGTTAATATTTAACCCTATCCACTTTTCTTCCACCTCAAAATACAATAGCTTTAAAATGTAATTTTGACTTTGCTCAACGACCTCACCTTTTTAAAAGGCCGCTGAATTGGAAAGGGGCGACACAATCCTCCCAGCATGAACAGTTAACTTAACATTAATGCTTGCACTGTCACTCTGCAATTGATGTACACCTTCGCTAGACATTTTGTGGCTGGACCAGGCAACTTTTATTTTACATTTACGCACGTGAGGAACAGCGCCTCAAGCTCTCACCCTTGCATTTCCACCCCAGTAGCAGCCTCCCATGATGATTGATGGGCCAAAATGGTTGTGACAGCTGCATATGTTTTTGCAAGTGAAATGCAAGCATGACCCTGGCAACTGCAGTGTTTATTCTGGATGATGTCACCTCTAGAGCGTAATCGGGTATTTTTAAACACAGAATCGGTGTTGTATACACAGCGCAGGCCTCAGAATACATCTTGTCTTAAGGAGACCTGTTATATATTTCACTTACTGATGATAGAGAGGCAGACGACCAGTTTATTCCTAACCAGTCAATCATTCTTCCAGCGGTGATTTATATATAAATGATTTGGTTAATATCCATACCCTGGAGCATCCGCAATGCATGTGGAAGTTGAGTTTCAGGCTGTGTCACATCAGCGCCTGTCTCTGCTTGTTCAGCTTTGAAAGGCAGTAAAAATATAATCCAGGTTTATTAAGCATTATTAATGGTTGCCATTTATTTCATAAGCAATCTGCAGGATACTGGTGAACTCGGATACCCGTAAACACAAGCAATGCTGAAGTTGAGACACTGGGCATGCTTGGGGGTTCATGGGAGTTGTAGTCGATTTATCGGCTAAAGCCTTCCTTACACTGACTGTGGAATACAGGACATAATCATGATGCACATCCTCAGATCTGACCACTGCTTTTCTTATGGCTTTTCCACCCATTATGTGATTGTCCTTATTTTACATGTATAGTTTTTTTCTGCTTGAGATCGAAAGCCAAAGTCTGTCATATCTTGTAAAAACTGCGTTTCCTGGCCTTCCATTGTTTGAGATCTACAAAGCAATGTAGATTCTGGATGTAGATATCGGGTGAGGACTGAGAATGCATTTTCATTTTGTGGCAGGAATTCGGAGCATTGTAGCCTTCCAAAACAATGTTTTTTTGTTTTTTTTTCTTTCTGTATTGACACCATATATTTTAAAATAAAACCTCTTTCCCCTAATTTGAACGTTATAAAATGCATCCTGACATTTACCAGCAACCCAGAGTTCAGGAGGAATATCTGCAGTTTATAATCACTGATGTATGTCAAAGCACTGTTGATAACATTGATAATAAATACAAGTTAAAAGTTCATAAAATTGTTTAATGCATGCGGTGTAGACTTTTAAACCCCATTGAACCTTATGATCATTAGGTAAATTGTAATTTTCTTTGTCGGAATAAAGATTTCATGTAATATGTGAAAAAATATAATACAATAAAAATGCATGCAGATAAAGTAGAGAATGCGGCTTTAATGCCTGTCCAAGTTTATGTACTCGAACATTTGGGACTGTGAACCGGTTTTGTTGCATGACCCTTTGCGGCTATATACAGCTACAGTCTTATTGTCCAGCTGCATTCCAGTTACATTCTTATATTTTTCTCTTTCAGGCTACTGAGCAAAAAATCAAAGGTAGGCCCAGTCTTACGATGTCCCTTGCAGATTTGTGGTGTGGCAAATGTTGGGGTCTTGTAATTTCTGATTCGTGTGTCGATTTGTGTTTTTTAAAATTGAATATGCTGGGCTATAATACATAGGGCTGAAACCACTAATCTCTTTAGTAGGGTTGCACCGATACTAGTATCGGTGCCGATACCGGGTACTGCAGGAGTATTTGGTAGTCGTGCAGTACCCCCGATATTTTTTTCCGATACCGGAAGCTGGCATTGAGCCGGCTTGCCGGCATCCGAGGGGCTGCGGCAGCTGTCCGAATGCTCTATCGGCATTCGGACAGGCCCTGCAGCTGTTCTCCGCATTGTTTATACTTACCTTCCTGAGCGACGCCGGGAAAGTCTTCGCGCGCGCTCCTTGGAAGGTCCCCAGCCGCGACCACGTGGGACCATGTGATCGCAGCTGGGGTCCTTCCAACGAGCGCACGCGCGGGAACTTTCCCCGGCGTCGCTAAGGAAGGTAAGTATAAACAAAGTGAGGAGAGCAGCTGCAGGGCCTCTCCGAATGCCGATGGAGCATTCAGACAGGCCCTGCAGCTGCTCTCCGCTCATACTTACCTTCCTTTAGCGACGCCGGGAAAGTTCCGCGCGTGCGCTCGTTGGAAGGACCCCAGCCGCGATCACATGGTCCCACGTGGTCGCGGCTGGGACCTTCCAAGGAGCGAGCGAGCGCGCAAAGACTTTCCCGGCGTCGCCCAGGAAGGTAAGTATGAGCGGAGAGTGAGCTGGGGGCAAATCCATGTCCTGGGGGGCATTATCCATGAGCTGGGGCATTATCCATGAGCTGGGGGCATTATCCATGAGCTGGGGATTATCCATGAGCTGGGGGCATTATCCATGAGCTGGGGCATTATCCATGAGCTGGGGGCATTATCCATGAGCTGGGGGCATTATCCATGAGCTGGGGGCATTATCCATGCTGGGGGCATTATCCATGAGCTGGGGGCATTATCGGAGCTGGGGGCATTATCCATGAGCTGGGGGCAAATCCATGTCCTGCTGGGGGCATTATCCATGAGCTGGGGGCAAATCCATGTCCTGGGGGGGCATTATCCATGAGCTGGGGGCAAATCCATGTCCTGGGGTGGCATTATCCATGAGCTGGGGGCAAATCCATGTCCTGGGGGGCATTATCCATGTCCTGGGGGGGCATTATCCTGTCCTGGGGGGCATTATCCATGTCCTGGGGGGCATTCTCATGAGCTGGGGGCATTATCATGAGCTGGGGGCATTATCCATGAGCTGGGGGCATTATCCATGAGCTGGGGGCATTATCCATGAGCTGGGGGCATTATCCATGAGCTGGGGGCATTATCCATGAGCTGGGGGCATTATCCATGAGCTGGGGATTATCCATGAGCTGGGGGCATTATCCTGAGCTGGGGCATTTCCATGAGCTGGGGCAATCCATGTCCTGCTGGGGGCATTATCCATGAGCTGGGGGCAAATCCATGTCCGGGGGGGGGGGCATTATCCATGAGCTGGGGCAAATCCATGTCCTGGGGGGCATTATCATGAGCTGGGGGCAAATCCATGTCCTGGGGGGGCATTATCCATGAGCTGGGGGCAAATCCATGTCCTAGGGGGTATTATCCATGTGCTGGGGGGGGCATTATCCTGTGCTGGGGGGGGCATTATCCATGTGCTGGGGGGGGCATTTCCATGTGCTGGGGGGGGCATTTCCATGTGCTGGGGGGCATAATCCATTAGCTGGGGGGGGCAATATCCACGAGCTGGGGCATATATCAATGAGCTGGGGGCAAATCCATGAGCTGGGGGCAAATCCATGAGCTGGGGGGGGCATAATTCCATGAGCTGGGGGGGCATAATATCCATGAGCTGGGGGGGCATAATATCCATGAGCTGGGGTCATAATATCCATGAGCTGGGGGGGCATAATATCCATGAGCTGGGGCAATATCCATGAGCTGGGGGGGCATATCTATGAGACCTGGGGGCTTTATATGAGGTCTGTTCTTATTGGAAAGCGTCACATGACATAAAAGTATCGGTACTTGGTATCGGTGAGTACTTGAACAAAAGTATCTGTACTCGGTCTTAAAAAAAAGTGGTATCGGTGCATCCCTACTCTTTAGAGTCAGACTGAGTTAAACCTTCTCAGACGTTCCTTTGAAGCTGATTGGAGAATATGTGCCGCTACTTTGCTCTGTATGATTTTGTTCTAGGGTTATGTTTGATGTCACCAGTTCTGCTACTGTTGTAAACTAAATAAAAACAATCAGACCGTGGAATACTTCTACTGGGTGGGTTGGAGCTGTACCGCCATTGTTTTATCCTTACTTGGAGCTGGAGTCCTGTGCCACCACCCCACCCTCCCTCACTCTGGTGCAGAGCTGCCATCACTCCCTTTTGGTCCTGGTTCCTTCTTTGCAAACTCCCTCCCAAACTCGGGTCCAGTCTTTTGCCCAAACTCACTCCCTCTCACACTCGGGTCTGGTCCTTTGCCCAAACTCACTCCCTCTCACACTTGGGTCCGGTCCTTTGCCCAAACTCACTCCCTCTCACACTTGGGTCCGGTCCTTTGCCCAAACTCACTCCCTCTCACACTTGGGTCCACTCCTTTGCCCAAACTCGCTCCCTCTCACACTCGGGTCCGGTCCTTTGCCCAAACTCCTCTTCAGTCCACCCCCTATCAGTTTGTTTAGGAAATAATTTTAAAGGGACAAACTGCGCACACTGACCACTTTATCTTCTCAACATGGTCGGGCTGCATGCAGTGCCCATCCTCACTCCTTTTGCGTGCTGACATCATGTCTATCAGAGTGCTTGTAGCAGCATTTGTCGAGGGAGAAACCAGACATGGGCTTGAGCTGTGCATGCAGCATCAATCCAGCACTCTGACCAGGCGCTCGCGTACCTTTTTTATGTATGAAAAGTACGCATATTACACAAGATACATGTTATGTGTATGTTCGTACAACCATCACATACACTACGCATATTGCAAAACATTATTCAATTCATTGGATAATAAAAATTACAATCTGTCAACTAATTGCTTATGAAAGTAATTGTTCGTTGCATGCCATGAAAAAGTATTATGTAATCCTCCAGATATAGACTGCTTTTGTATTGATGATTTTTTTTTTTTTTTTAGTTCGTTTATATTTGTGTGGATTAATTTAATATAAAATGAGCTTTGTCTGGGCCCTTTCCCCAAAATAACTTGCAGTCGTTAGAGTAGGGCTCTCGGTGCCCTTTTTAATGCTGGGATGGGGAGGCTCAATTGGACCAGCAGGAAGAGGTGACCAGTATAGGGGAAACTGACACAAATTCCTGTGAGAAAGTTGCCACCTTCTGGACATTGATGAAAAGTGAATGTGATAAGTCACGGATTTAGAAATGTTGCTTATGTTTTATAACCCTGGTATACTTTTTCGTCATGTAACTTGGCATGGTGCAGAAGAGAAGTTACGATGGTGCAGAAGAGAAGATGCTTTTAATCTTGGGTTAGTGTTAGTGTTAGTGTTGGGGTTAGGTTTTCATTTGTTAGGTTCGGGGTTAATTGTCGGGTTGTGTAAAGTAGAACTAAAAGATTCCGCTTCATTTTTGTTTAGTTTGTGGCCGCAGATTCTGCTGCTTCTTGACGCTGCCATCAATAGGAACAGATTCTGTTGGCTGTAGTGTTAACCATAACGCGCTCATCATGCGCCGTGCTCGGAATGCTGCCAAGTTGCACCTAATCGGCAACGTGAATGCGATTGGTTTTTCACGTCAAAGACTTTTTTCAGGTTCTGTATTTGAGTGACATTTTTGACACGTCCTTGCAATCTGCTGCCAGAAGCTTTGGACTTGCCGATGGTAAACCAAACTGATTTAAGGGTGCGAGTGAAAAAGTTGACGGCAAAAACAAAATGATGCTAAGGGAGGCTGAGGCAGAATAAGATGATGCAGGAATTCTTCTCCCCCTTGGTCTTGTGGACTGGCTCTGCTGCTGGATGCCGTCTCAAAGCAATGAATGGTAGACCTGGTCTGTTCCCAGCTAGTTACGAAGGGAGACAACTCTCCTTCCCTAATTTATAGCCATTATTCATTGCATACCTTTTTAACAAGCTTTTCCTATTTGAGAGTAGGGGTGAGCTGTTCGGGTTCGGACGCTTTGGAGTTCGACCCAAACTTTGGCAGTTCGAAAGTTCGCGAATTTCGAACTTTTGGCATGTTCGGTTCGGGTTCGAATTTTTTTTTTTTTTTAAAAAAAGTATAGAAAATACTAAAAAATCTAGAAATAAAGAGACTCTTTACTGCAGAATATAAGCAGCGGTTTATTAGATATTGAATTAAAAACTAATGTGTACGTGGAAAGATTATCAACTCTAAATGACCTCTGTTCACAAACGGACATAACACCAGGTGTTTTTAGTCTGGTAATCAATTTGATACATTGTACAATATACTGAGGGTGGGGTGGTGTCTGCTTCTGATTGAGATTTGAGATTTAATTTTCCTAAAACATCCTAATATGCTGCATTTAACTGGTGTTTGAAAAAAATCTAAAGCAATGTTATTTTTCACCTCGGGATTAAACATTCACAGGGTTATTCAGAGAGCGGTGAAAAGCAGGAGACTAACTGGAGAAGTGAAAATTCTAGGTCAAAATAGCCAAACCAGAAAAATTCTCCCATTTATCTCACTTTCCAAATCGGCTATTTGGTCTAGATTGTTCTCTTCTCTTGCCAGTTCTCCTGGCTTTCACCTCTCTCTCAGGGTTGTTCAGAGAAAGGTGAAAACCAGGAGAATGCCAGGAAAAGAGAACAATCTGGACCAAATAGCCGATTTGGAAAGTGAGATAAGGCTAGGGTCAGACTAACGCATTTTTCGCAGCGACCGTCAAAAAGTGCGTCGGAACGCATTGCCGTATTTTTTTCACGGATTGCGCGAAAACGGTCATACGATATGCATTTTTGTGCGTGATTTTTTTACGGATTCAAACCAGGAAACTTTGGGTGTCTGGACGTTATGTTGGCCGGACATGAGCAGGGTCTGACGTCTCCAAATCACGCACACACGCCGCTAGTGGATGCAGCGCACTCTGTTAGTCCGTACTAGCGGTTCTGCGTTCTCGAAAAAATGCGTTCATTTTCCACTTGCGTTGTGCAGCCGGACTTTCGTGCGACCGTACTTCGTATATTGGCCGTCATTGCCCGTCATTTGCTGCTAGTGCGGCCGTGATTAAGTGCGCCTAAACGCATGTTAAAAATTCACTAGTCTGACCCTAGCCTAAATGGGAGAATTTTTCTGGTTCGGCTATTTTGACCTAGAATTTTCCATTCTCCAGTCATTCTCCTGCTCTTCACCACTCTCTGAATAACCCTGACAGGGTTATTCAGAGAAAGGTGAAACTCAGGAGAATGACTGGAGAATGGAAAATTCTAGGTCAAAATAGCCGAACCAGAAAAATTCTCCCATTTATCTCACTTTCCAAATCGGCTTTTTGGTCTAGAAGTTTCCATTCTCCTGCTTTTCACCGCCAAAAAATCAGTAAACTTTTTTTCTGTGTGTCCGAAAATGTCTCCTCTTTTCATACAGACTGCCGCCCCAAGCAGTTGTTTATGGATAGATTAAAGGAAAAGCATTTACCGTCATTTGAAATGTCATTTTTTGGTTTTTACATATTTCTATACAACCTAGAAATCCGCCACTTCACGGGCAGGTTATGGGGACCTCCTAGGCACGATATTTGAAGGAATTTTTCATTTTTATTTTTAACCCTTATTTCATGGAAAACTCACTGTCCCTTTTTAAAAACGTTTTTTTTTTACTTTTTGTCCTTGTTTCCTGTCCCCCAGGGCACTACCCGGACCCCCATACACCTTTTATGGCAAATATGTAGCATATATGCCCTCTTGGAGGGCACTCTAAAAAACCGACTTTTCAGCCCCATTGACTTGCATGGGGGTTCGGGTTCGGTCCTGTACAAATGGGAAGTTCGGGCTCGAACTCGGAGTGTTCGGCTCATCCCTATTTGAGAGCAGGCAGACTTCACTCGGGGATAAAATCCCATATTCTGCCTCATTAAGTGAAGGTAGTGGTGAACTTCTCTGTGCTCAGCAACATGTTATATATGGCAAATTCTTGTCTTGGATAGGCCCCCCCTCCTTTTTCTTCAAAGCAATTTTGGTGATGTGGATTTTTTTTCACGTTTTGGTTATTGCAGTGTTTTTCTGAGCTGGCTGTTTATTATTAATAATAATAAATATCATTTTATTTAGCGCCAACAGTTTCTGCAGCGTTTTACAATAACCAAAGGGAAAGCGATACAGATAAACGGACATAGGATGGGAACGAGATGTAGAGGGCCCCGGTCATAGGAGCTTACAATCTTCCACATTAATGTGTACAGATACCTCCTTTAAATGAAGCCCCCTGCACTCAAGTTCTTACTTAATTAAAGTGACACTTTCATGGCCAACACAACAGGATCATTCAATGCGGAATCACTCCCCTATATATGCTGCAGTTTTATTCCCCCCCCCCCCCACATATCGGAAAATGTAGGGGGTTCTTACCTGTCAAGAGTATTCCCTCACACTGGTGGCATACCACTGGCATGACGGCAGTGTGTGAGTGAGCCATCCTGCGGGAAAGCCCTCTACTCCCTCCACGCACATGCATGAGCCAGCGCTGAGGGGCCTATGATGCCACTCTGTGTAATGACCTGCATTAAGCTCCTTCAACAGATACCAGCGGTTACGGAGTAACCCATTACATATTTTTTCGGTCAAAAATATTAATAAAATGTCATCCATGAACTACATTTATGTAATACAGGCCTTGCTAAATTCAGGCGAATTGGGAACACTCAACTGGTTTACATGGTGACTGTACACCTACACTCTCTCACAAGCCTACCTACACACATTGTAAACCAGTGGAATGTCCCCTCTGGTTCTTCGTCTCTTGCTCTGTAAACCTGGCGGGTTTCTGACGGCTTAGCTTTTTGCATTTAGAGATTCTTAAAATTGTCTGGTGCTATAGGACACGCCATGTACTAGAGCAACAAAGCCCAAGAGATGGTCAATCTGCTGGCTTTGGTTGCCAAAACGAGGACCTTTCTGCAAATTCCTCATCTTTGCATGGAGTCTCTGTTCACGTGCGGTCTGTGAGGGACGCTGCGTTTTGTCAATCAGCTGTCACGCAGTCTGAGGCTTTGTCATGTTGGTTATGGATTTTTATTTTTTCTCTCGAGCCTTTTAGAACAGGAATTTTCAAAGCCAGCGAAGGTACAGTTAAAAACCTCCATTTATTTGTTGCCAGTAACGTTGTCGCTGGGTTTTCACACATGCCGTCTTTAATCCAACAAATGTCAAGTACAATGGGTGTTGGTAATTTTAGGCCAAGTCTCTCCTGGTCGATTTTTTTTTTATTTATTTTTAATGGAAATCTATGATTCTGCCTTAAATCCAGGCTGGACTTTACAAACTAAATGGGAGAGACAGTCTTACGCGCCCCCCCCCCCCAAAATATGAAGCCTCCTGCCTTGATATAAAATTCTAAATATTTCCGTACAAATCTTTCGGAAGAAACAAAAAAATTGGAACGCTATGCCTGCAATAAGAAACACGAAGAGTTAATCTGCCGGCAGACTCTCTCCTCTTAAAAATCAGCTTGTTCTGGCACCTCATTGAGAATAGGAGGAAGACATCCACCCTTGGCTGCCTCTGCTCCCATTCAGTCCTGTTTCAGGGTCTCCTGGAAGAAAGGGGGGGGGGGCGTGTTGTAATGGTTTCTTGGCTCCTTTGCCATGTATGGCTTAGCGGTGCGGACCCCCTCCGTGTGTAAACAAGCCGCAGCATTGGGGGATTCGGTTGGCACAATGTTACATTGGCATATACGGAGGAGATTTTCCAGAGCATTAAGCTGGGCTTCCCGACTGTAGACATTTTTTCCTTTATCCCCCCCCCCCTCGCAGTGACATTTCCAGCACCGCAGACTGAAGTCTATTAGCTTTTTTTTTTGTGCTTCCTGTTCGCCCATCAGCCTTTAAGTGGCGTATACATGTGTCTAAAAGTATTACAGAAATGCAAGGGGGGGAGGAATCCTTAACCTCCTCGCTTTGTCGTTTTTTTTTTTTCCTTTTTCTTCCCCGTACTCCGTTGACGACTTTTAACCAGCCGTATTCTCGTCGGGGACAGCTGCTGTTATTTATTAGACGGGAGGGCGGCGACGGTGGTGGCAGCAGCGTATATTTGTCTGAATGGCCCCCTCTGCCAGGACTTGGCAACGCGAGGGCTCTCTCCCAACAGTAAAATGACACCACGCTGCTCCATCTTCCAGCGAAATCCCGCAGACCGGGAAAGTAAGCCGGAGTTGGGAACATCTTTACTCCTCCTGAACCCCAGCTACGAAACCGGCGCTTCTGACCCCTTCCATCGTCAGGACACCCCTCAGGTTTGTGTAGGGTGTGCCATCACCCTAGTCACTTTTTTTCTTCTTCCACGTACCCCCTCCCACCCCTGCGCTGCAATGCACCGAAAACAGAACGCTGCTCATATCCTGCTCGTTTTGGTTATTTATATATATTCGCCAACACATCAGGAATGGCAGGTTGACATTTATTTATTCCCCTTTCATTTCTCTCTGAACCTGCAGCTGGTTTAATTTATTTGGGGGATAATGCTCTGCTTTTGCTTTCCGTTCCTATACCAAGACGCCTTAGTTCGTACAGTGCTTTGCGTTTTTGTTGAGCGTTCATATTGTCCCTTTAAAAGTAAAACCACTTTTTTGCTTTTTTAGTCGACTGCAACATTTAAAGCCATTCTGTGTCACGGAGCGGTTTGACTTGGCTGTATGGAGTCTCTGAAACGCAATCATGTATTGTTTGCTTGGTTCACGTTTGTGGGCTTTTATTTTTTATTTTTTTGTCCCCAACTGAAAAGTGAGATGACAAACTGAATATTATCTTTAAATGCCTCTCCCGACCCAGTTTGCGGCAGCTCGTACGCCCCAGTTGCTCGTGCCGAGGCAATTTTGTGAGATCAGGTCCATTTAGAGGTGTACTTAATTCTCTCTCCCCCTTACCCCCCCCCCCTTGTATTTTCTCTCCCGTGGCCGTTGAGTGCCCCCTCTGTTTGGATCATGAGCGGCGTATCTGATTGCTTGTTTACCACACGGCCGGAGGAATTTGCTGATCACCGGGTAAAGTCTTTCCTCATTTTTTATCTGCGTCACTGCTGCTGCGGTGAAGCCATTTTTTTTTTTCTATTTCTTTATTAACCGTGTAAAAACATAGCATGTGAACGCTCGGTAAAAAGGAGGGCTCACATTTTTTACTTGTCCCCCGCATGGTCTTTTGCTGGGATCATGCATGGTTTCAATCCGGCTTTTAAAGGGAATAGGGGAGTTTTTAATTTACCTCTTGGTGTTACGTAACCAGACTGGGGGTGATTTTAACGCTTTGTTTACCAGCGATCTGGGGGAGACGTTGCACATGTTTCCATCTCTCTTTCTGCAGTAATGGGATTGCTAGCCTATTTTTAGAGACTTGAAACGAAGGAGTCCTGCGTATCCGATGACTGCCGATGTACTGCAAGAGCGTCCCCCCCCCCCACAGCATGACAGGCCTCCCAGTGGCAATAAGCGTATATCTGCAAACGTTTTCACATATGTCAAACTGACCTTAGACTTCCAGTTTTTATCTTTTTGCCTGTATGACAGAGTGAGTTTTAGGAGACCTGTGGCTTCTAATTTAACTGCTTGAAGTTCTGTGTCAAGTGTGCTGCTTTTTAAAATATTTTTTTTGCCATTTGAGCCTCCAGCCGTACATTGTGTTCATTGGCTATTACAGATCTGGGCTTGACTAGTCCGAAGCCCCCCCCCCCCTGCAGCCATCCTATGTTTGTGCTATACAACACAGATCCCTGGCTTCCTGGCTTTACATGTATCATATTCGTATATTCTGTATTGCCTCAAACTCTGGAGTCGTGGAGGGGACATCCTTATTTTTTAACAGGTTACAAAAGCAACATGGCTAATAAAGATGCACCCATAGCGTAGCATGACATGCCGGGGCTGCATGACTCCTTGCAACGCAGGGCATGATCTTGGCACTGCATGGGATTTGGGTGTCTTGGTGTTGCAGTTAATTTATCCAGAACTCCCAAGAAGCCTCTTCTCTCATATTTCACTGTACTCCAATATTCCATACTGAACACATACTTGGCACTTACACAAAACAACTTTCTTTTCTATATATTTTTTTTTTGTTTTATTGCTGCAGAAATTGGATCAGGGCTCAAAATTTCAGGTCCCGATCTACTAGCCAGGCCTGAAGAGTTAACTCTATACCAGTTACCCCACCTAGCCCTTACTCCTTCCCCCACATAAATACAACCCCTGCATTCCCACACTCCCCCTCCACACATAAATATACCTCACATTCACGCACAATTAAAAAAATAATCCTAAAGTGCTTGTCAAAAGCTGGGTTGACCATTGGGTTGGCAGGTGAAATCTGTATGATCTTCCTGCAGACCCAGAGGAGGTGCAGATGGAATGTAAACCTAGCGGCACAGGATTAAAGTCGCCGCGATCCATCCACATCGGTCTGCATCTGGCAGTTCCGTCTGCCCCCTCTCTGGAGCATCTCGGCTGATCAACGGTGTGACGCAGAGGGGCTCTAAACTCAGCGGCAGGTTGCACAAGCCACTGGGACACATCCAACCTGGTGGTTACTGTGATATTAATAGATGCCTCACTGTTAAGGTGCCCATTAATAGCTAGGTAACCACCGATGCTGGTTAAGGCTGGGATCAGACCAGCGCACTTTTAACGTGCGTTCTGGCGCACATAATTACGGCCGTACTAGCAGCAGATGACGGGCAATGACGGACAATATACAATATACGGCCGCACAAAAGTCCGGCCGTGCAACGCAAGTGGAATTTGAACGCATTTTTCTGAGAACGCTGAACCGCTAGTACTGACTTACTGAGTGCGCAGCTGCGGCATAGCGGCGTGTGTGCGTGATTAGGAGCTGTCAGACGCTGCTAATGTCCAGCCAACATAACGTCCAGACGCAAAAAGAGTTTTATTGACGATCCGTACAAAATCACGCCCGAAAATGCGCGTCGTCTGACCGTTTTTGCGCATTCCGTGAAAAAATACGTCAATGCGTTCGGACGCACTTTTTCACGTTCGCGGGAAAAATGCTTTCGTCTGACCCTAGCCTATCTCCCTCCTCCATTTTTACGGCTTACCTGTCACTCTTCTGGGCTGAAGCATAAATGTAGCCACCAATCACAGCATGGAGTGCTAGTCAGGTGGGGCAGTACAGTAACCAATAAGGACACTATGGGCTATTGCTATCCTATCATTTAAAATTGATAGTATATCCCTAGTGTGTGTGTGTGTGTGTGTGTGTGTGTGTGTGTGTATATATATCACTTAACCCTTTCACTGCTGAGGACGTGTGGGGAACGTCCTCATTGACTCCTAAGAAAGATAGTGGTGGAGTTGGAGGGTTTCTTTGAACCCGGATATCTCCCGACTGGTGGCAGCTAGCAGGTTTTTTGTTATCATTTAGAAAGGCAAGAGCATGGCCTTTCCAATGATACCAAACCTGACCATATTTAAAGTAACGAACAAAAATAATAAAAGAAACATGTTTTTTCTAAGATGTGAAATGGCTCAGGGTTAAAGGGGGCTGATGCCGGTTATTGGCAGCCTTTCAAGCCGATGACCGGTGTTAGGTGGTGATATTCTGTACATTTAAATTTTTGAAAAATCACAATTTCTACACAAATCTGTCAACTGAACATGTTTGATAAAAATCTGAACATTACAACTGAGAAAAATAAAGTGCTTGGGAAAATAGCTGTCCAGAACACAGAAAAATATAAAAAAAAACACCTATAAAAATTACACGCTAAGTGTCGCTAAACGCTATTTTGGGTTAAGGAATCGCAGCGCTTGGTGTGACTGTTAAAATAACAAAACTCACAGTAATGTGCTTGGTGTATGAGCATATCACACAGCTCCACAGCAATGAGTCTCACCGTAATATGCGGTGTATATGCGTATATTAGCGCTCCACAGCGATGAAACTCAGTAATGTGAGGTGTGCATCACAGAGCTCCGCAGCAATAAAACTCGCACTCGTACACAGCGCACATTACTGTATCAGAGCTCCACAGCAGTAAAACACACAAATACAGACACTGCACATTGCTGTGAGTTTTTTATTTCTGTGGAGCTCTGATACGCTCACACACACTGCACTTTAGTTGCATTGCATTGTATTGTTGTGGCGCTCCGCTACAGTAATGTGCACTTTGTATGAGCGTGTTACAGAGCTCCACAGTGCAGCAGGATTATTCACTTTATAATTGTGAAGAATAGTGCAGCATTAGAAGAAAAAATAAAATTTATATTTTCCACAAACACTGGTCATGCTGGGCTCTCTCCAATGACATCTCACATGACCCTCTTTCTTCTATGGTTTCGGAGATGCAGGGGTTCAAAGGACACCATATCTCCCCCATAGTGAATTCCTTGCCCGGCTGGGGGAGGGAGTCCCATTTCTGACATCAGTGGGCGGGGAGAGCAGGGAGCCGCAGAACTTCGCTGACGGGCTGCAGATGTCCTCTGCAACTTAATGAATGAGCGTCTGCCCTGCCGGTACGGAGTACAGGCAGAACAACCCCTGTTATCGGTATATTGGCTATGTAGCATACCAATGAGGGGGAAAAACCTCCACTTGTTCCCACTCAATTTCCACTCGCCAAATGCGTGACCGCGAGTTGAAATTTTGAGCCCTGCATTAGATGATGCAGGCACTGGGGCAGGGATTGGGGGTGCCATGTACCTCTTTTGTAGTTATAGGAAACTCGTTTTGAAGCTTGGAGCTTCCTTATTACTTCAGGTTTAGGACCGCTCAAATAAAAGTGTAAAAGATTTTAAGACCTTAGTCGACTAGAATTGCCTTATGATAAATAGTACGTTCTGTGCGGACGTACTTAGTGTGTGGTCTCTTGATCATAATTGTATGCTACCACGGCCGTTAAAATGTGTGGCAATATGGACATGAACACTGCGCTTGTCTGACCCGAGCCTCAATGATTTGTGTATTCACTCCAGAAGCAGTCAGGTGAATGCACTTTAATGCATGCCAATTGATTCCTAGTAACGGGGGTAGCACCATTATTACCAGAGGCCTATTTATCCATTCTCTATGGGTTGGGGTGAAAAGGTAGCTCTCCTGCTGTTGAAAGGATTTTCTAATGATTTTAATCCCCCCCGCCTCCTTTCCTAAATCACTTCATCGCGCTAAAACAATTATTTTCCTAATTGACACCTATTCTTTCCTGCCTTTACTAATAAAATTTATGAAAATATAGAGCATTTAATTCTATATGTATAAAAACCACATTGTATAAGGGCCTGTGACGTTCTAAGGTCTGGTATTTACTATTAGGGCTGCAGCTAGCGGTTATTCTCATCGATTAGTTGGCCGATTTTATTATTTTGATCGATTCATCGGATAAAAAAAAATAGAAACAAATTTGTTTACATAACCACAACCCCTCCCCTTTTTTTCATAAGCAATTTGCGTGGTGTACATAACTTTCATACGTACATACGCAAATTGTGTATCTTGGGTACTTTTCACACAAGGTATGCGAGTGCTTGGTCAAAGGAAAGGGTTGATGCTGCATGCGCAGCTTAACCTCCCTGGCGGTGTATTTATCATGAAATTCCCTGTCTGAAAGCTGTCAGTTTTTTGTTTTTGCCCCCCCCCCCTCCAGCAGCATCCCGAGTGAGGCTCGGGGTTAAATTCCTATGTTGGAAGCGGTAACCCGCTGGATACATCACCTCTCCATGCACTCCCTCGATGTCCCCAGCTGCCTCCTCTGGCGACCGCGACCTCATTACTTCCTGGTTCCCTCCTCACGAGAAGGCATCCAGGAAGTACGAGGTTGCGATCGCCGGAGGAGACTGCAGAGATCACTGAGGGAGCACAGGGAGAGGTAATGTATACAGCCAGAGTGTGTCTCGGGGTTACCGCTCTCATCGGTGAAATTTAACCCGGAGACACACTCGGGTACAGTGCCAGGGAGGTTAAGCACATGTTTGCTTTCTCAAATGAACGCGGCTACAAGCACTTAGTCATAGATGTCAGCATGAAATCGGGGTTAATAAGCTAGAGTGTCCCTTTTAAATAATTTTGTGAAGAAACTGAGTGGGAGGGGGGACTGGAGGTGGAAGGGAGTGTTTTTGCTCATGTGACTTGACCGGAGTGTGAGCGGGAGAGGGTATGGACAAAATACCGGATCTGAATGTGGGAGTGAGTTTGGGGGAAGGGACCAGACCAAAGGGAAGGAATGGCGGTTCCCAACCAAAGAGGGTGTGGCAGGGAGTGTGGGGTGGTGGCACAGGACTCCAGCTTCAAGTTAGGATAAAACACAGACATACAGCTCCTTCACCCAGTGGCAGTATCCTATTGTTTGTTTTTATTCCGTTTACAACAGTAGCAGAACTATAACACAAACTGGTTGTGCCTGACCTAAACCTAGAATTTAATCATACCGAGTAAAGCAGTGGCACGTCTTCTCCAATCAGATCCGAAGCTGAGGTTGTTTACGTTTAACTCAGTCTGACTTTAAACAGTGTGTGCTGCACGCAGGACGATTAATCGATAATGGAAATAGTTGATGGCTATTTTAATAATCGATTAGTTGTCGTTTAATCGATTTTAGTTGTTTCAGTCCTATTTACTATACAAGAGTCTGGATTTCTCCCTGCCGTCCTAAATGCCAAATCAATGCTTTTAAGCAGCAAAGTTTCTCCTCCAACTCCTGGCTCTTGCAGTGTACAGCTATGAGCCACACTACTGCATGGACCTGGCTGGTAAGTCTAGCTCCTGCATTTGAAGTCAGGGTTAGAAGTCCTCAGATTCTTACCAAGAATCACCCACTACAGATGGGAAATTTTAATTTTAAATGCAGAAAGTGCTTGTTTTGGCGGGGGTTGGGAGATTTTGGGTGAAGTAAAGAATTGTTAGAATATCCTTTTTAAAACTGGTAAAGCATCACGGGTGTCGCAGTCGTAAACTTACCAGGGAGTTCCACCTCGACTATAAAGAGATTTTCACTATGGGAAACAGTGAATCATGGAATTGTGAATCACGGCAAGTAGAAAACCGTGTCTGTGTGTACAGAAATGCTATTGTATTTTATCCCTTTTTAGTTGTGTTTTTATAAATGTAATTCTATTTGTAGCCCTTCGTCTAATATTCTTATTGAAATCGGTTATTCTGAAGTAAAAAAAAAAGTATTAAAAAATCCCATAATGTATCGGTGCTTAATGAGGTTATTAAACGTCTGTGTTTGTGTGTTTTTGTTGTTTTTGCAATACAGTGCCAGATCCAATACTAAGCCAACCACAGCCTATCACCGGGAACCTTGGCATTTCCACAGGAACCAGCAGTCAGAATAATAATGCCAAGAGGCTCATACCAATCAGTCCACAATTGGTGCCTCGATATCCTCCCCGTGAAGTACCACCGCGATTCAGACACCAGGAACAGAAACTCCTTCTGAAGCGCGGCCAGCCGTTACCTGGCGGTTTGACCAGCTTGGGGTTAGCCACTAACGCATTAAACAAAGAGCCCTCGGTCGCTGCTGTAGGGGATCGCCTCGAAGGTCAAGACGTGAAAGACAGTTGCAAACACCAACCAGGTAAAGGGACGGGTTTGTGTTTTTATAATCTGATTAAAACGCGGTTTATGGCTCAATTTGATGGCACTGTTTTCCAACCATCTCTTGGGTCAATTCATCGGTTGTGATTTTTTTTTTTTTAAAAGTAAATGTTAATCTAAATACAAGATCTGGTCGGCTGAAGCAAAGAATTTGGGTTACAGGGGTAGCTTTCTGAAGTCTCGGTGAGAGATGGAAGTAGAGGAATGTGGCGCCATGTCAGGCTTGGGGGGGGGGGAAATAGTACAATTCAGCGTCAGAAAACAGAATTTTCCAGATTTATCTTCAGCAACCATAAAATGCAACATGTCTGAATCGCCTGCGAGTTAAAACTCTTAAACACCCAAGTATGTTTGACCTCTGTATTGCCTTGTTGTACTTTATACCAGGCTATTGAGGCCTGATGCACAAAATAGACCAAATACACCGCACAGGAGGGGGCACAACCAGCTTGCAGTGCGCGTCTCGTGATTTCTGGTGTTTGAACAAAACATATGTGCGCAGCGCTCTTAACTCCAGACATATTGTTGCATTTAAACCTCTACCTATTGTTATATCTGGATGAAATCGAAAGCCGCACAGCGCATTTTGGTATCTTGGTTAGCTTTCCCATATCCCCCCCCCCCACATTGTAAAAATGTGCTGTTCCAGAATAAATTCTTTATCAATTTATTTTTTCTTCTGACAACTGGGTGGTCGGCGTGTCTTTCTGGTCTCTAGACAGTAGAACTGTATAGGAGCAGGTCTGAGATGATGCGGGCATCAAAACAGAGGGGAACGTTCAGAAATGAGGGGGCAATTATCTCTCTCGTCGCTTGGAAATTTGGAATGTAAAAGGGGTTATTCAGTAGGTGCAGGTGTTTCGGCGTCAACAAACGGCTGCATTTTACAAACGTGTAATCCAAAGAGCAACATGAGAAGCTTCACAGTGGACCTGGTGCTCATTGGATTCTAGTTCTGTGGATGTCGGTGTTGGTGCTGCAACACTGGTGCTTTAAGAATCACCCACGCACACGTTGTCTTTGGGGCCCATACTGACGAATGTACATGGAAAAGTCGCCCCTAGATGTTGCAAATGCTTCTACATTCATCGGTGCTTATGGGTTAGGTTTGCGTTCCGGATCATCCTTTGCGCTAGGAAAGAACACATTACTTGTGTTTCCTCAACTTTTCCTATTTAAACTGTGCTGTCAAGGCCTCCTTAAGGTTGTTCCTCTGCCTCTATTTACCCGTTTTGGTTTTAAACCTGAAATCTGCCTCAGTTTTCTTTGTTTTTACTTTCCTGTTGCAAGTCAGTTCCTCAGTACATTGATTTTCTTTTTAATTTTTTATAGTTGGAATTCTACAGATACGGAAAATAACATTTTCTGTTTTCTTTCTTTTTGTTCCATCCCTTTCCCTGTACTTCATTTTTTTTTCTCCCCCCTTTTCCCTTGCTTTTCCATAGGCATGCCTCCCATTCGGGATTTGGTCAGTCACTCCCCTAACCAGCTAGGTGAATTATCATTTATTCTTTTGTTCTCATTTTTTTTTTAAGCTCTGGAATTGTCATTGCTCTGCCTTCTTTATAGCTATTTGCAGTCCTGTGCTGAGATGAAGGTGCAAATATATTTATTTTTCTTTGTTTTAGCTCCTAACTTTTTTAATGATCTTAGTTGATTTGCACGTTAACCCCCTCCAGACTTCTGCTTCTGCCAGGCAAGCTTTGTTGTGGTTGTGTGGTGTTATACGAGCCTTTTCTTTGTTTTGTTTTCTAATGCATATGTTGTGCAAAATTGACTTTTCAAGCATAGGTCACACAAATAAGGCATAGTTTGTAATGTACAGATTGTGTTGCAGAGAATGGCATGTAAGGTATATATGCTTGCATGGCAAACTTCCATTGCTGGCCTCGTGCATGGCTCACTTCGTTGGCTAACTATATGTCCCATGATGCACGGCTCAAGCTTTCACTGTTCATGCCTATATGCTTTGCATGGGTGATCACGGCGCTGGAAACCTGTTTTGTATACCCGTGTGTTTGTACAATAGATCGTTTTAGTCCCTTTAAAAAAAATCATACAAGCTAGAGTTTGCCCTGAAAGTAGTAGAGGAGCTTCTAGCCCTTGAGCTGGCGTAATCAGCCAGACAGCTCT
This sequence comes from Leptobrachium leishanense, assembly GCA_009667805.1. Classification (NCBI taxonomy): domain Eukaryota; kingdom Metazoa; phylum Chordata; class Amphibia; order Anura; family Megophryidae; genus Leptobrachium; species Leptobrachium leishanense. The sequence goes on from CM019069.1 coordinate 146,718,364, forward strand.
GAAGATTAGGTGCCTGCCTACAGGTCGGTCCAATGCTGTCCCCAATAGGTGATCCCTGACCACAGTCCTCCTGAATTCTCATTACATCCGCCTAATTGCAAGCTGGTAGCCGCCGTCTCTGCAAGTCTAGAAACAGTCTGTTTTATTTGGGCCCCATGTCTGGAGGAGGTGGCTGCCCCCTAAATCCCTGGCACTAGAATGTGGAAGCGGTGACTGGTTGAGTCGCTCATAGGTGTTACGCTTCCTTCCTGTAGCACAATAATGTGAGACAGGCGGGGCGGATTGGTGCAGCACAGGAGCGGAAACATGGCAGCTCTTATAGCAATGCATGCACCCCTGAACCAAACCCGTGCCCTTTACAGATCAGATAAGGCCCTACCTGATCATAAGGTAAAGAGAACTGCGCTTCAAGCCACCACAAGACGTGTAAACAGGGCCACCGTGATCACAGCATTGTCCTTTAACAATGATGCTTGGTGGGGCGTGCAGGTCATGTGTAGTTCGTTCTCAGTCTGTAAAAAGTGTCCTTTTTAACCCTGCATGAGCTCCCTTGATGGAAGCGTAAGGGCGATCTTGTCCTTTACCTGAAAGTCTTTAAAATGAAGGTCAGCAGCCTTAGCCCTCCAGATGTTTTGGAGCTAAATTTCCCATGAGGCTTAGCCAAGCTGAGCAGCGTTGGAGGATGCACTCCTAGAGGGCTAAGGTTGGATACCCCCTCCTGTCGCAAGAGCTGTGGAACGTGATGAGACTCAAATATCTGCTGCTGTCAGTGTTTAAATCCACACATGGTATCCCTCACAGCTTTTTGGGCCCTTTTTTATAGGTCTCCTAAGAAACCTGTAGAAGCTGGGCTTTCGTAGTACATGGTGTCTGCCTTCTTGCAAAGCAGCCATTTGATTGTAAAGAGTCGTCGGGCCTTGTGTTCCTGGAAACATATCTCCGGCGCTGATCATCCTCTGTTGATGCCCTGTTCCATCAGTGATTCATTGTATCCTTGTCGCTGGGGAAGCTCTGGATGTAAATACCAGCGGGGCATGTGCCAGGGCATCTACTAGTCAGAGGAAAGCTCTCCTAGAGGTCTGCCTACCGAAGAAAACACAAATGACAGCTCAAATTATACCCTGTGTTTACTTTAAAATGGTAACAAAATGAACCCAGTTGCCTGTGGTCCAGGCTCAGAGGAAGTCGGCCTCTGATACCACTTTCCAAACCACGGTTAACACAGCACTTGCTTGGACAGTGTTTCGAAAAGCTGAAAACTCTGCTGCACCCATAGAAACAGTGACTGAATCAAATGAGCTTTCTGCCTTTCGTATTGCTATACTGGGCAACAGGTACTTTTCTGCTGTAGCAGCGTTGCCTCTGCTTGCTGTTTCATGGTTATACCCCCCATGAAGCACCCTTATATTTTGTGGCTAGGTTGCCGGTGTGTCTTGCGAACCTGTATGTGCTCGACAACTAAAACCTTGCTGTTTAAATGGTTTTGTTTCAGGACAGCCATAGTATTCTCCATCAAACAATCAAATTAAGGAGCCAGCAGTAATATTTTGGGACACATGGATTAAATCATTCTGGATGGGTCCCCCTGTCACCACCCCTTGCCCTCCTCCGTCCCTCTCTGGTCACGTCTCCGCTGCTGTTTACAAAGCGAGGTTTATTTTTACTGAATGATTTTGTACTTCTGGAATCTGTTTTGTTACTTCCCATGAATAGGCAGGCGGCAGCAAAGCAAGACCCGCCGCCAGGAGCTCATCCAGGGCTCTTTTTTTTTTTTTTTTTTTTTGGTGTTGTGTGGTCCCAGTCTTTAAACGTCGGCTTTGAGATTATTTTTAAGTGAGGATTGTGGTGGCATTTTTTTTTATTTTTTGCTTGTGCATCTTCCCTCACCCTCGTCTGCATTTGAGTTTGCTTGATGTGATCGAGATAAATCTCATTTCTGTATGACGAGGGTGTATAGAAATATATTTTAAAACCAAAATACTTTGTATGATACACCGCCCCCCCCCCCCCAAACAGTAATTAAGGGACTTCTCAGCTTTTTCTTCTATGGACGGTTAGCCATTTAAAATGACCCAAATACCTAAAATTAACAAAAGAAAAAAACCTCCAACTGTACAGTTCACTGATTCTCTGAAAACTCCCACCTTGTGTGTTCACACCTCTGTTTTCAATACGCTGCAGGAAAAACAAAATATACGGGACTGTATGTAAAATATATAGATGTATATCTCAATGTTTTTATTATAGGAATGTGTTAATATACAGATTAGGGATGCACCGATACCACTTTTTTAAGTACGAGTACCGATACTTTTGTTCAAGTACTCACCGATACCAATTACCGATACTTTTTCTTAAAGGGACAGGACACATTTTTTCTAAAACTACGAAAGAATGAATTATTTTTCCATTGCTGAATAGTGATTAATAATAATTAATCACTATTCACTATTCAGCAAAGGGGAAAAAATTTAATTTTGTTTATTCATTCTGTATTCACAGCATGGTCAAAGATGAATGAATATTAATTTGCTATAATCACTGTTTATAATAACTGCCCCAGCACTCCGTTTTTCCCCCTATCAATTTATTTTCTTTTGTTTAGGCGGTGGGGGGAGAGAGGGGACAGACAGACTGAATATAAACTTCAGAGTCCTGCTGTCCCAGCACTCTGTTTTCCCCCCTATCAATTTATTTTCCTTCGTTGGGGGATGGGACAGATAAACAATAAACTTTGCAGGCCTGATGCAGCCGTTCGGAGGCCTGTCCCGGCACTCCGATAATTTATTTTGCCCAGCAACTTATTTATCGGAGTGTCAGGACAGGCCTCTGAGTCCGAACCGCTGCATCAGGCCTTCAAAGTTTATAGTATGTCTGTCCCTTCCCCCTGCAAACTAACAAAAACAAGTTGCTGGGCAAAATAAATTATTTTTTTTCGTTGGGGGGGGGGGGGAAGAGACAGTCAGAACATACGCACCTGCTTCTAGTGAGACGTGCCACTCCTTTTATGACTAGCAGCCAGTCCCACGTGATCTGTCAGTCTCTCGCTGCGGTGATGCGCTGACTCGTGCGACGAACACGCACAGAGTGAGCGCCAGAGGCCGAGTTTGAAGCCACGGATGCCACGATTCAAGCAGTTTCAAGCCCGGAGGCCGCGATTGCTGTCCCACTGGAGCGGAAGTATCGGTAAAAGTATCAGGCGATTTTTGACGAGTACGAGTACTCGTCAAAACGGTAGTATCGATACCGATACTGGTATCGGTATCGGTGCATCCCTAATACAGATGTGGGTTTTGTTGTTGCAGAGAGCTAGAGACGTGTATAGTTTCTGAATTTATAACATCAGGTAGTGCGTGTGTGACAGAGATTGTGTACACGGAGTATTTGTGGATGGCCATGTATCACTGCATCACTTTCTCACCATGTTCATCCCACTTCTATACCCCCATTTACTAGTGTACACTGCTTCACAATAGGGGTAAAGGCACCACAGTGACTTCCTTGTGGTTTTTTTTTTGTTTTTGGTCGCTGTCCTCCATTGTTATCCTCCTCCAATACTCTCCTGCATTTTCTTTGTTTTTATTCTTCCTTTCTGAGCTTCTTCACCTTCAGGTTAAATCTAGAAGTAGAATTCCCAGTCTCGTCTAATGGCGCTTTTTAGTCCTCCACGGAAGCCATTCAGCTTAGCAGATGGGCATAGTGCCCACATACATTATAAACCATTATCCGGAGGAAGTCGGGCATCTCTCCACTGCAGGGTATCTCAGACCTAAAAAGCCCGTACCCATTAACGTGCAGTCTCCTTCACAAAGGGTGTACCCAGAGTATTTTGAGTCATGCTAGCTCTTGTACAGCAAGGGGGGGGGGTACGATTTCCTATCCCTCTGTGCCAGTTAGGGAGTTGCCTGAACTGGGTAGCAGGAATAGAACTGGAGGTTATTGCATGGGATGTAAATATTTTGTTCAGTACACCCCACCTTTTATTACTCTGAAACTATTTTTCAATGGGACCTGTCACCGGCTGATGTATCTCAGCCGGTTACTGGTGTATGGAGGGGGCAGCGGGATCAAACACTTAGAAATTTAAAGGCTATAAACTCCAACTTGCGGTAGGACTAGAGCAGTGGATCCCATTCATGCTCCTCAGTTCCCCCTAACAGGCGCAGGTTTTAAGGATCACCTTGGGGAAATGCAGACTGAATCCTGAAATCACTGAGCAGCAAATCATATCACCTGTGCTGTGCTTCATATATCCTGCAAACCTGGCCTGTTGGGGGTAATTGGGAACCACTGGACTAGAGGATACAAGTGCTGCTTGAAATGTGTAATGTTTCTTCGTGCAAGCACTGCCTGCCACTCAGAACATACCAGTTCTGCCACTATAACCGTACACAGTGGTCGTGCTGCGTGACATTTGAGTAGACCTTGCATATTCGGTCTTCGCTGTTGATTTCTCAATAGTGGCCAGCACCGGTGGACGACCAATACTGGGACTGGGGAAAGGCCAGGCGTTTCTTTTTCATATGGGTGTTTGGCGCAAACTGTTGCTTCCGCCAAGTTCTTGATCTGCTGGTGGGGTCTCTCTTGCTGGCATGATAACCATGTGCTCTGACACTGCTTTTTGTTGGGTAATTTGTTACGTTTGTGTTTGGGGTTTATATATTTGTATATTAAAGAAACTCTTGTGTCGTCCCCCCCCCCCTCTTTATTTTTTCTTTCTCCACCAGATCTGAATCACGGTAGTCTAGGATCTCACTATGAAAGCTCACATTGGGGCCCGGTCTCTTCCAACAGTGATTCAGGCACAGGCTGGGACAAAGTCATTGTAGACGGCACAGATAAGGACGAGTGGCCATCGATCACTGGCAGCAGCTCAGAGTTGGCGTCAGAATGTATGGATATTGACTCTCTCCCAAACTCTGCAACTGAGAAGAGCCACTTTGTGCCGTTCGGGGACGCGCCGGAGGAGATGGATACCATGAGGAACGGGCATAACTCTCAGAGCAAACTTCTGGTCAGCAGCAACAGCAATAATGCAAGCAGTGGAAGTATTAATGGACCGTGGGGGGTACCCAATGGCTCCATGATAAGCACATTAAATCAAGATGGCCCCGACGGCAAAGCTGATAACCGGCACAACAAGATGAATGCTTGGGGTACTGCAAACACGTCGAACGGAATTCTCAATCCAAGCACTTTGAATATGAACGGTAACCATGGTGCCTGGCCCGTTTTGGAAAGCAATGGACATTCCCTGAAGGGGTCTAGTAATTCTGGCACAAATATTTCAAGCAGTACCACAGGTCAGGTGCCTAACAATCGTATTCTTAACCCAAAATCGGGCAACCGTGGCCCCAGCTCCTGGGGAAGCCTGCAGGAGAATGGCGACGTCGAACAGAGTGGTACACGCAAGGCTGGTTATAATGTGCAACCTCAGAACCATAACACTGAAATGACTGGACCAAATAACACTACTAACTTTATGACCTCTAGTTTACCAAACTCTGCTGGCTTAATGCAGGCAGGCGAACTGCCTAATTCTACAGGGCCTGGGGGCTGGAATACAAGCAACATGAATCGCTCTCCACTTCACGCCTCGTCGGTTGCAAACGGCACTTCCAGTCCTCATTTAAGCAACAGTGAGGATAAAAATGGCGGATCGTACGGTACGTGGGGTAACTGCAGCTCCGGTTTCCCTGGAGAAAAAGGTTTAGTCCCTAAGGGGCAAGCTAATAGTGACACTGTGAATGCGACTGTAACCCAAACGGGCCCTAACGGCCCAAATGGTCCAAATTATAAAGTCAATGGGACTGTAATGCATTGGGGCAACGGAAATGGAGGGACTAACGGAGGGAGTAACAGAAGGTGGGGAAACCCAGCACAAAACACTGGCACTAATGGTGATTGGAGCAAAATGCCGAACAACAACCAGCATTCCAATGATGGCGAGAACACAGAGAAGGGTGGTAGGAAGGCATCGAACTCCCGGAAGTATGCTGCAGAAGAGAATGAGGGGCAGAATCCAGCGGATGCCAAGTCCAGCGAGGCGAGCAAGGTGTATGTGAAAACTGCAAGTACCGAGGAGAGTGAAGGTAGCGTAGACGGCACTGGAAGCCAGGGCGAGCAAGCCGGCGGGATCAGGAATGTCGAGATCAAGAAAACGGACCAGCAAGCGGTAATACAATATACTGTAATGAGGGATGAGATGGACCCTCGCGTCCTGAGCAACGATGGCTGGGGAACAACTAAAATCAGACAGGACACTCCCTGGAAAATCGAAGCTGCTTTTCTGTGGGACGACAGAAGAACTGACAATGGAACGGAAGCTTGGGGGATATATCGGTCAGAGACTGATAACTCAGGGGGAATGGTGGGCAAGCCTAACCCCAACAGCAACGATACCTCATCAGTATCTGGACGGGGTGATCCAAAGCCTGCAATGGGGTCGGGCGATGCCAAAGGCTCAATAAGCCAAGGGGAGTGGGAGGATCAATTTGCTGCTACTACTGGAATGGTCAAGAGCAATCAATCACGAGGAACTGGTAAAGAGGACAAATCCAGTTGGAATGATGCACAAAAGGTCAAACAGGGGTATGGAGGTCACCACGGAAATAACTTTGGGGACAATTCTAAGAGCAATCGCTGGGGAGGATCCAAGACAGGCTCCGACAGTGACAGATCATCCGGTTGGAATGAACAGAGCAGGTCCAATTCCTGGAGCAGCGGAGGTGGCTATTCAAACACGTTTGAGCCCTCCAAAGCTGGGTCAAACCAGGGGTTCGAGCCCGGCAAAGCTAACCAGGGCAACGTGGAGGCTTCCAGATGTGGCCCATCTCAAATGGAGAGCGAACAGCAGAGGTCCAACAACTCCATGGAATGGAACAAGAACTCGGAGAATGGATCATGGGGTGCACCACCTAACCACAAGCAATCCAACTGGTTAGGTGGACCCATGCCGGCGCCACAGAAAGAGGAGGAGATATCCGGTTGGGAGGCGCCCTACCCGCAGCCCACACGACACAAGCAGGAGATCGACGATGGCACCTCAGCCTGGGGTGATCCTGGCCAATACAAATACAAGAATGTAAACATGTGGGACAACAACGGCCCAAATAACACCAACGGGCCAGAACATCAGCCCCAACTCCATCAAATGCCTCCACCTGCAAGTGCCGTGCAGCACAAGGAGAACTGCCCTGGTGAGTCCCTCCAGGTTTATCACTGATTATTGCAATGTTAATGGGTGTGTTTTATTTCCTTAACCCATGGCTTCTCGACCTTGGCCCTCAGATGTTCGGGAACTAAATTCTCTGCAAGGCACGGTCAACCTAATGAGTGGCTGAGCATCATGGGAGAGGTAGTTCTGAAACATCTGGCGGCCCATGGTTGAGCACGCCTGCCTTAAATGTTAAACTAATTGGGGAAATATGTTTTGGGGGGCCCTTGTTACTCTTCAAAGAATTTCTTGTGCAAAATTCATTTTCCATCCATTTCTGCACACCCTCTTATTCTATGGTCTCCCATCCATTGCCTTAGGGACTGAGTGCAATATCATATTTCCACGAGATCATGCTGCAACCATATGGGGGGGGGGGGGGTTGTAAATGTTTCATTAAAACACCTTTTTGACTGCAAAATGGTGTGGAAATTGCCTCCTTGGTTACTTCCAGGTGTTGGTCCATTGCTCCTGTTCATGCTAGCTCGTGGTTCTCATATTCTGGGATCCCAGTTGTTGCTGAACTACAACTCCCATGGTTCTCTGTCCTATTGCTTTCAAAGATTTCTGGGAATTGTCAGCAACATCTTTTTGGGGCCAGACATTGCGATCCCCGCTTGTTGTTTAGACCTCTTCTTCACAAAATACTCTTAATGTCTCCATTGTATTTGCTTGATGTCTTTATCCCCCTTTCTTTCCACCTAGGTTGGGGAGAAACCTGGGGTGGAGCACAATCTCCTGCTGTGGATAATGGAACGGCGGCATGGGGCAAGCCCGTGGAAAATCCCGGTTGGGGAAATCAGAATAACGATGCACCTAGCTGGGGCAACCCTCCTATCAATCAGCAGGCTCCAGGCAAAGCTGGTACGTTCTCAGTCGCACGTGACTGCATGTTTCGTGTATTGCTTTTTGTTAGTCGTCTCGCAAGCTGCACTTTATTTGTGCTGTCCGATCTGTTAAATCGTGACACCACCAGCTAACGTTCTGTCCCTGGTCTCACCAGCGGTGCTTTTTTTCAGTATGTGTGTACCCCAAACCATAACTATTCTGGCTTTGTTTGCAGGTCCCAAATCTATGCAAGATGGCAGCTGGGGTAGGGACGAAATGTCTGCTGCCGCCGCTGGCCGTCACAACTGGGAGGACGATGAACTTGAGATCGGAATGTGGAACAACTCCACCTCGCAGGAGAGCAGCTGGTCACCTTACATGAAGAAAATGCCTACAAAGGTAAAGGTTCAGAGCTGGCCATTGCCCAGGAGGCGTAGGCCCAGAGTCACAGCATGTTCCGCTAGTTTGCAGCAAGTGTTGCTTAATGTCTTATCTTAACCCTTCCATTGCCAGCTGAGAACCACGATGCACTTGTTTTAAACCTTGTACCAAGTGTTTGATTCTGTTTTGCAGGGAATGATGAAAAATACGAATAAGCAAGAAGAGAACTGGATGAACCCATTAATGAAGCAATTCAACAATATGGGATTCAATGTGAGTTTTTCCACCCGCTTTAAACTTATGCTCAGATGTATGAAATCTCGTCCGATCTCTGACGCTGTGCATTTTCTTTGCAGAGAGAGGTTCCAGACGACGCAATGCAGAGCAATAAGATGGACCTGCCTGCAGGTATGTTTTACGGCGGGGAAGTAGTCTGCTCTCTTCCTTTCTCTCCTCTGCACGGTCCGTAATAAAGACGTTTAGGAAATATGTAGCTCAGCTGTTCTGCTCATCAGAACATATGCAAGGAACTGCCTCCCCCGCTGGTGACGGCAGCGCCGCCACCATACAGCTCTCTTATGGCTGCACATGCATCTTTATACAGTTTTAAATTCCCTCGGGAATGTTTTTTTTTTTTTTTTTTTTTTTTTACAGTTTTGTGACTTTAAATAAAAAATATCCTCTTAATCGTTGAACAGGAATGCTACCAGACAAGCGAATGGATATGGACAAACCCGGGGATTACAGTCGAGTAGTGGGGAAAGGCCCCGGACCTCGCCACTTCTCCAAAGAGTCTTCCATGGACCACAATCCTTACTTTGATAAGGTTTGTAGTGTTTGCCCCACATGTTTGGGTCCTTACGGTGTGCATGTGTTTTTTTTTTTTTTTTTTTTTTTTTAGAATTAAATGCATGATCTAATGCTTCTGAGCTTATAGAACAGCAGGTGTACAGTCTGGTTCAGCACAGATATCTTGTTATGCGTCTCCCCACTGGGGCTTTAAGGCTGTAGAAGCACTCCCTGGCTGTATACCATGAGTGCTTTTTTTTCTGTTCTGTGATTGGAGAGTTGGATTTGGGTTTCTTCTCTATAAGCACCCACCTGAAAGTTTATCTTGTTTTTGTTATATGGATTCATACAGTCTTTGCTGTCATTCTCGCTTTACTAATTTTAATGTGTATTCCCCCAATAACTGGCGTCTGTGCCTTTTTGTGTCCGGGCGTCGTCATTTTACAAATCTGTCGTGTAGATGCTCCTCTACCTCCATGTTTCATCTGTACAAGTAGTAAATGTAAGGATTTAGTGTTGACTCCTTCACTATTGAGTATATTATGGCTGTCTCTCACTGCACACTCTGGTTAAATGGGGGTGGATTTAGCATTGTAAACGTCAACACATTCACCATGCTCTCATAATAACGCCGGTAGATTTGGCCGCTCGATGTACAGCCTCAATATACACAGGCTTAGTAGTGAAGGAGTTGACCTCGGCTTTGCAAATTGCCCTAACTTGCTCTTTTCTGCTTTTTTTTCCCCCCTCTTTCCTGCTGTTGTCACGCTGATTCCTTTTGTGTATCTCCTTCGGATATCTGGCTCCCTTCCTCACTCTCTTCCTCCTTTTTGGGCTTTTGGTGCTGGGTTCTCCATTTAACGCCCACCTCCACCAGGACGGCACTGTAGCAGAAGAGCAGCAAAACATGCAGTATATGTCCAATCAGAACATGAAGCTTCCCCCTTTAAATAGTGCACTACCTACTCAGTCCCCCAGCTCTTTCCCTGGGCTGGGAATGCCAAATGCCAATTCTATGAGACAGGTGAGTCTGGTGGCGGTTCAGCGCTCCGCCTGCCTTTTTTGGTGGGTATATATTTATCTTGGATGAACCGCAAGCATAGATGTTCTTGTAATGTATATCAATGCCAAGATTTTCCTATGGTAATGAAAGAAATTCAGGATTTTAAATAACGACTCGGAGGCAAATATTTTGAAGTTACCATGGCTAACCCACAAAAACAAACTATGGTTTATCCCCTCCTTGAGTTAACGCAATATGCAGAAGCCCAAGATCGCTTTAACTCGATCAGGTCTTACCGAGGAGCAATGCAGAGGAATTTCTTAATTGCAAACGGTCTCCAGAATGTGCCTCCAAAGTATCAGCACCCTGGACACGTCTTCCGAGGTGTGGAAACCGTTCGAACAGCTGGGATTTGTGTCTGAAACACAGATCCTCAGCGAATTTACACCTGCAGGAACGCTTCCTGGCAGGCAGATGACGCTGACTGCTTGTCAAATAGGGCTTACTGACCGTAATAATGCATCGTATAGACACCGCAATGATTTTTCACTGAAAAGTGGTTTTCCAAAAAACACTGCATCCCGCCAGTGGTTTTATGGCAAACCACTTGGCAGTGAATGGCTTTACCATGTTGGAATAAGATGAAACGATGCTGGAAAGGCTGACGTTTCACAGGTCATCATGCAGAGCAGAGACTAGACAGATGCCCACAAAATTATATATTCCCCCTCGCCCTGAGATTGCTCTTTGGGCAGAGGGGAAACTAGTTTTAACCACTCTCCCAATTGCTACGGTGCTTGCTGTGGATCGTGGCATATGTATTTCGTGAAGGTCTTTAAAGCTGTTGCGTTCCTACCTCAGCCTGGAAACTTCAAGGCTACTGCATCGTTATGTTTTAACATGACTTCCCCCAACGTCCTGTGCTAAGTGTCACAGTGGTCCTTTCCGCTTCTGTTCTAAATGCCACGGTCTCTTTGTGCACAATACGTTTTCGTCCTACCTAAATTTTGTGGAAAATTACAGTGTTTTTCTTGATTTTCTGATTGCAATGTAACCCCCCCCCCCCCCCCCCCCAACGCGAAGTGGCTGTAACCATTCAAGCCACGGCTCTCTACATCTCACCGGATTACTTCCCTTCGGGCCGGTATGCCCAGAGCCATTAATCACTGTGGGGAGGAGCATTGCGCCAGTTTGATTGCAAATCAACAGCTGCGCCTCTCTCTCCCCCCCGCAGAATGGCAATCCTAATCTGTTCGGTGTTGGCAATGCAGCACAAGCCAGGGGTTTACATCAGCCTTCCGCACAAGGTCTCGGCTCATCTCAGCCTAATCTCCGTGCACAAGTGCCTCCTTCTATAATACCCCCTCAGGTATGTTCATGTGAAGCCGCCATATGTGTACATGTCTATCGTTCTGTCTGTGGACTACTTGTGTAGTCCATCCTTCGTATTGACAAGTGTATGCGGGGGGAGGCACTCTGTGCAATAAAAGATAGATTACATAAAATCACACTAGCAGTCCCTGCTCTATTTTAGTAGTGAACTTGCAGCATTTGCACCTTCACTGGTCTTGCCTATAACACATGGCACGGCCTCAGTTTATTTTTTATGTTGTGCAAGAACAATGCTCCCCCTTTTTCCAGAAGTAACTTTTGCAGAGCACCAGAAACCATTATTTGAACCTTAAAAACCTCCAGTGCCTCGTTTTTGTTTTTTTTTGTCCTGAAAATCTTCTGCAGGGCTTCCATTCAGTATTTAAGTTGCCACTCTTGCTCTGAAAATATCAACACCCCATGCCCCCGAGTCCTTTTTATATTATCACGCCAATTACCATACCCTCAGGATAATTGCACGTCAAACAGTGCTAGTTGGTGAAATACAATGTTTAATGCTGCACAAATGTTCCGTTCCTATTTTTCGTTTTCAAATTTGAAAACCATACCAGGTAAATTAAAATCACCCCTCCCCATCGGAGCAATGTGTCCTTGGTTGCACTCGTTTTCTGCATTATGCGTGACACCCTGCGCAGTGACATCACACCTCCTGCAAGTTGCAAAATGATTGTGTTGCAGAGCAAACTCCACTTACTCACCGCATGGTTTAAAATAAGCTGCACTTTATGCACACGCAGTTACCTTGGAGATTTTATAGACTTCTTTTAGGGTTGTTACTGTTTCACATTTATTTTTCATTACACTCATGTGCTGTAAATAATGCTGTTGGTCACCTTGTAACAGTGAATCATTAAATCCCTGCAGTAGCAACAGTCAGCATTGCATAAGTTTGAGACGCAAAACCAGCAGTGTGAATGAGAATCTCTAATGTGCGGGTTAGTCCGTTTACACCAGCAAAAGAGCTGGCATTTCACAGAATAAGAATCTGAAAAGCGACAGAATCTTCTCCTGAGGCTCTTTACATTTTTTTTTTCCTTTTCCTGTTATGCACTCGTGCTTTTGAGATGTGCAACATTGATTATTTCCATCAGGGTTTGCAAGTTCAGCAAACACCGGCATATGCCAAATAACCCTTTTGTTACTAAATTGCTAAATTTTCCTACTTGACAATTTTTTTTTAATTTTAATAAGGAATCGGAGGCGAGTATTTGCATCTCTTTCAGCTTTATTCTCCCCACAGCAACAAGAAAACATTTAATCATGGGGATATAGGGAACAAATCCTCCCCTAGGCACTCTCCATAGTGATAGTCCTTAGGCGATCCCACAACACAGTCCATAAAAGGCCAGTGAAGGAACAGAAAGTCCTATTTCGTGCGACGAACTAAAAACAGTCTCTAAAGAAAAATAAAATGGCAGGGAACGAGAAGAGCGATTCGAATGAAGAAAATGGCTGAAGGACACTGAAAGAAAAAAGAACAGAGAAATTCAGAAAGTGAGCTGCTACTGAATGCATACCAGAACAATAGACGGCAGGCAAACCAGGCGCTTACAATGCAGCATGAAGAAAAACTCAACCCCAGCAATAAGGCGCCAGCGGCACAAAAAGAAAATATCAATACAAATATTGAACAAAAAGAATATAACGCTTTATTGAAGACAAATACGCATATAACATAAAGAACACGGAAGGGAAGAGGAGGGAAATACTCGCCTCCGAGTACTTATTAAAATTCTAACTTTCCATGCTGAAATGGGAACATTTTAACAAACGACTCGGCTTCAGATTTGCAGATTTAAAGCTATGGGGAGTATGAAACGAACGCACCCACCTAGCCAAAGTGGTAGACGACACCGGCCTATGAGGAGGCCAAAATAAATAAGCGAGGGTGAAACACCAGCATTCTGAAGGGTCTGTCTGATTTAAACCTGAAATCAGCCACATCAACAGCGAGAACTGATCGTTCGAATCCAGCAACTGCTTCAGGAATTGCAGAAGCAGTCTGGGATGATCCGCTGCCATCTCCGACAGGAATCAGGACTGTTGGCCACCATGGCGTTATCAGGATGATTGTCGCCTGACTCTCCTTCACATGTCAGCATGATAGCATCCTCTCTATCATGGAGAACTGAGGGAACGTGTAATGCTGGCCTGGAGGGCATGTTTACAGGAAGGCATCAGTGTTTGGGTGCCAGCTGAAGAAGCAAGGGAGCTTAGTTTTCAGGCATGATGTGAACAAATTCATGGCTAGGGGACCCCACAGGGAGTTAACATAGGAGAAAATGACGAAAAAATCAGCCAATTGCCGGAATCCGGCAGGTACCTGGAGTTCCGCCACTTCATTGGACAGGTCTGGAATGTATTGAGCTTGCACGGTCAGTCCGTGGAGGAAACTATGATCACACCGCATCGTGGCCATGGTTGTCAGGGCAGATCTGTGTGACTTAGCAATGTGGACAGATAGATATGCGTCCTTCAAATCCAGTTTTACCATCCAATCATTTGGATGCAACATCTCTCTGAGATTGGGAATACCCTTCATCTTCAAATGGTGATAAATTATCCAACAGTTTAGGTCTCTTAGGTTTATCACTGGTCTCATTCCTCCACCTTTTTTGGTAACCTGAAATAAATTGCTTCCAAACCCCTTGGATCAAGGATGAGCTTCCTCTTGTTTTACCAGTCTTGAACCTCCCTCTGAACCTGTACTGTTTGGTTCTGAACTGCATTGAGGACCCAGGCCTCGGATGTGAGCCACGCCCACTTTGGGGGAAAATGTTGGAGGCGACCCTAATCTGAGGAAGGCTTATCTGCTGGACGCCTGGAGAGGTATGCCCCTCTATCACCATGTGTGCCTCTGCCACACCAGGATCTGGAAACTGGAACTATGGAAGATCGAGATACTCTGGAGTTGATGCCTTGGCGAGTAGTAAAGGGCCTCTGGAGGTGCGGGTTGGCCCTGCGTGGCGTTGCAGAAATGCCCTGGAATCAGCCAGCCCTGCTGACAACACAGCCCGTGGATACTTTCTTAATTGAAGCCTTGACTTTATCGAGGGCCATGAAGGTGCGCACATAGGAGCCCATTCCTTTCACAAATTTCTCGCCAAGTAAGAGGCCTTGGGATCTAGCACGCAAATCAGATGTTATGGACGACCGTTGGGGATCCATTTTGAGAAGAATAGTCTTGCACCTCTCTGCCGCCAAAGCAATTTTGGCATTGCCCAAGCAGAGTGCAGCACCCAAATGCCCACCCCTTCTGGGTCTAGAGGTGTGTGATTAGTCTAAACAGGGACCCGAGACATCGTAGAGTTTATCCTCAAGACTACGTAAAGCATGATCTATGCCCTGCATCTGAGGCCAGCCTTTGCGGGCCATAAATTTCTGGAATGACGAATCAACCTCAGGGGTGTGATGCATTATTTACCAATTATGGTGGGCCTCTGGCATTCCACACATTTTATGCCTAGTAGGCTTATCCATGGGACACCTTTTAGGTGTGGGTCAACCCATTGCTCCACGTGAAAGAGTAGGGAGCACGCCGTAGACAATGGATGGCCTTGCAACAGTTACAAGCTCATGATTACCTTAGACGAAAAATTTCGACCGGAAATTCAGTGTTGGTTAGACAATATGGAAGCCTGGAACGGCCACGCGATCCTTGGCTTGGCTTGGCTTGGCTTGGCTTGGCTCCTCCGCTCCAGATGTCATGATATAATCTGATGCCAGGCAACATGGCTGGGGTGGGCTGGCTCGGTGTGGGGATGTTTCTACAGCAAAACAGTGGACCCAGAGGAATGCCTCATGCACATAAATTGTCTGGAATTCCTAGCTGGATCGTTCGTGTTCCGCAGTTTTTCAAAGACCACCTCAAGCTGTTGCATACTACTCATGATGGACAACATGTCCGCCGTGCAGTATATAAACAAATTAGGAGGGGGGGTGCACGTTCCATGCCATTGGCCAACCTAGTCAGGACGTTCTGGGATTTCTGCCTCCAGCGGCATAACCAGGTCCAAGTGGAATACCTTCCGGGACTACACAATGAGCTTGCCGATTGGCATTCCATGTTCCTGACAAATGGCAGCGATTTGCCGCTTAGATTCCTCTCTTCACAAATTTCAGGACCTCCTGGGCCCTTTCTCCAGAGACCTGTTTGCCTTAACACTCAATTACAAAGGTTTTACAGCTGGTTTCCGCATCCAGAGGCTCTGGTGACGGACGCCCTGCTTCAGGAATGGACGTTACGCCTTTTCTCCCCTTTTGCTCTCTAGTGGGGCAGGTCCTTCTGCATATGTTGCACAAGGCTTCAGTGGTGGCCAGCACAGCCCTGGTATCCCTTCCTATTGCTGGTAGAATGGCTCCGGTTGTTACAAAGCCATCCTTTCATCTTAACAAACCCAGATGGTTGGGCTCATCCCATGGTCCAGGAGGTTCATCTGCAGCTGATGGCATTTTTGCTTTTTGGGAGACGCGACCCACTCCCTTCTCAGTTGGCCATCTATTCAAAGCATCTAAAGCTCCTGGCACTTTCCGAGCCTTCCAGGTGCCTGGGCAGTTTTGGCTGGTGCATGGGATGGGGCTTTGGATCCCATTTCTGCACCTGTAGAGTAGGTCCTCCAATTCCTATAAGAGGAATTTGATGCTGGGAAAGTTTTCTGAACACTTAATATAATATACACTGTATAATTTCTGCGGGAAAACACCCATTTGTATGTACTCTGCTTAGGGGGGGGGGTACACTTGTCATGACCACCTCTGCCGTAATACACCTTTACCTGGAATGTGGATTTATTTTTTACGTTTTTTTCTTATGCGGACCTAAAGCGATTATCAGGCAAATTGATAATGGGTGGATACCCTTTATACCCTTTTGGTTTTTACTTTTTTTTTTCTTGCTGCTGGAGTCCGTAATAAAGAGTCTGTGGCATTAACACTCGCCTCTGTTAAAATCAAAATTATTAAATACAAAATCTGTAATTTCACTCTTTTTACAACATAATCAGAAAGTTACATCAAGGCAAAAACAAAGGCCTTGGGACTGTTTAGGGAAATATGGGTCCCCTGAATTGCTGCTTTCCAACTTTGAGGGTTCTGTGGAGGGTCCAGGGACTTTTGTATAGACTTGGTTATTGTTTGTTTTTTTGGTGTTTTTTTTGGGGGGGGGGGTCTCTCCAGACCGCACCACATGGGCAGGAGGGTTGGCAGATTAGGTGAAACACTGGTTCAATCCATGTGTATTATTCAGAGGGGAAAATATGGATTGGTTTCATACCTCGGCCTCTAGTATAGCACACAACGTCTGGTTTGCTGTCCTGAGGGTTTGTGTATCAGTACAGACTGCAGTATTTAGTTATTTCACACTAATAATTTATACCCTGCGAGTGCGACACATAGTTACTGTAAGGCATCGCATTTAACCTTGTATTTCGTCCACAAATGTTGCCCTGTTTACGTAGCAAGCTTACACAGAGACGATTCGCTTAATAAACCGACTGCTATGTGATTTTTCTACTTTTCTGTTCCAGGTTCCTCCCTCTTTACTGAAGTATCCGCCAAACAATGGCAACCTGAATCCCCTTTTCGGCCCCCAGCAAGTTGCCATGTTGAACCAGCTTTCCCAATTAAACCAGCTATCCCAGATACACGTAAGTTGACGGAGCAAGAGTAAAGGAACGGGGAGGGATACGGTGCAGCTGTTTTAAAGTGGGATATGAGGCTAAAGACAGCACTCTTGTTCGGACACCGCTACCTGTCACTGACTCTTAAATGACCAGCTGAGTAACACATTTTTTTTTTTTCTCCTTTTCTTGCAGCGTCTGTTGGCTCAACAGCAGAAGGTGCAGAACCAGAGAGGGATGCCCCCCATGGGTCGCCAACAGCAGGAACAGGTAGGCATCCCACTTGACTCCTGGATTTAAAAAAGACCTCCACTGCCCTTTTCTTCTAAATATTGTGTTGAGATTTCCGATATTCGTTAAGGGGCTGCTTTTGGGGTAATATTATTTTGCGTCTGGTATTAATATTTGTCATTTATTTAGCGCCAACCGTTTCCGCAGCGCTTTACACCTCGTTTCCATCATATGTCCGTTTATCTGTATCTCGTTCCCTTTGGTTATTGTAGAGGGCCCTGCTCATAGGGGCTTACAATCTAGAGATATATGAGGGCAAACTTGGTTGGTTTGTGAAATCGTGCAGTAGCATAACCCTTTTTTCTTCTGGTATTGAATCTCTTCTATAATCGGTTGTTCCTGAGATTGCACGACAATACTGCAAACGACCCACGTTTCAATCCGATGTAGAATTTTTCATACGTTGCATATCTGTCATAGCGCTGACCTTCCTCTTGTGTTTCAGGTTCGGTCCTTTGGTATGCAGCACGCACGTCAGATGGAGCCTAACCTCCTCATGAAACAAGCTATGCCTCAGCCCCAGCCGAACATGCACCACCAGCCCCCTATGAAGTCCTACATGGAGAATGTGCTGCCCCGCTCCGCCCCAGACATGCCAAAAGTACCTTCACCGATCAATGCATTCAACAGCTTTGGCCTAGGTTGGTATTGCAGCGTGTTCTTTCAGTCTGGGTTGAGAAGCGTTGGTAAATGGGCAATATAGTTCCTGTCCCGTAAATTTCAGCCAATGTCTTTTTACATTTAAAAAAAGTGCATTGGCCGGAGTTTGAGCTGCTCGTCAGCCCTGCAATAGTGGTGAATTTCAGGCAAAGAAATATGCACTTGGCATAATCACAGCACCACCTGTCGGTGGGAAAGTGGTACAGCATGTTTTGTGGAGACTGAACAAGATATAGCTATTGATATGCCAGAAAAAACGCCCTTTTCTCAGATTTTCACCTATGCCAATAAATGAAAGGCTGATCTACTTAAATTGGTCATGGTGTCAGAAGTATTAAGTCAAGCCTAGGAGTCAGCCCGATGTTGTGACCTTGCCATAAAGAGACTTGTGTGGGATAATGGGTATACGTTTGTTAGCTTTAGGGCCCCTTGAGCTGTCAAGCCCAATAAACATGTGAATACCTTTCACTACACTCTTAAATTGACCCATTAAGATTTTACCTTTTACTATATTACCGCAGGCTTGAACTCGGGTGTCAATATGGACCTTGGAGGGATGAAGGAGCCAGAGTCACGACTGAGAAAATGGACAACCGTGGACAGCATGTCTTCGAACTCCTCACTGGATCAGAACTCCGGTAAACATGGTATGCTTTTGTTACAGATTGAGAATCTTAATTAAAATAATTTGTTTTGAGACGTCCCCTCTCATTTTTTGCGCACTCAGAGGTCTGTGTTTCGTTCCCCAAATACTGTATTGTTGGTGCTGCTAGCTTCAGGGGGAATCTGGGCCAGACACTTACAGGGTTATTCAAAGAGATCCGAATGGCTCCTGAAAGGGAACCGAGCGCTAAAATTCAGCGTTCGGTTACCTTTCCTGGCCATTCGGCTATCCAGAGAGCCGGCAATTCGCCAAATCCTGGCGAATTGCCTGCACATACGGTGCCTGTTCGAAGGCAGTGAAATCCCCATAGAGAAGCAATGCTTCGGCTATTCAGAGAACACAAACCAGCAGTGAAAGTTGCCGAATTGCCCTGCCATTCAGTGGTTTAATTCGGCAGATTTATTCAGGCGAATCCTATAGGCTTCAATGTTAAAAATATTCCCATTTTAAATCAATATCTAATAAACCGTTGATTATAATATTCTGCAGTAAAAAGTCTCTTTATAGATTTTTTTATTTTTTGGATATTTTAAGCATTTTTTTTGATATTTTTACTACTTTTTTTACTTTCTTTCTGTAACAGCCCTTTTTATTATCATTCATTGGATCTTATATGTAAATTTCAGACATTTCCGTTCAGTAGTTTCTTTGCAAACAGCGTTTCACTTTTCAAACATTCACACAAACTGTTTTTTTTAATTTATTCACTCCATTCGTCTGCGGTGTCGGCTTTTTCCGGCGGCTGCGCTGCGTGTGATTGGCTCTTGCTCGGGTGTTTTCAGCGGGGTTAATCCAGATGTTTTTGCGGGTTTTTGGTGTGCATTCGCTGGGTTTTGCGATGAGTTTGCGGTGGCTTTTCCATGCAATTCGGGGACCCTGTGGTGCTTGCGGATTACACCGCAGGGTCGCCGAAATGGGATCGCCAAATCTAACAAGAATTGAGAACGAAAAGTCACTGACCGTGCGGTGACTTTTCGATTCTCTTTGAATAACCCTGTTACTGATTTTTGTTCTCTCAAGCCCCCTGTGGAAGGTTTCCTTGTTAAGTGACGACCGTGCCACTGTCTGCCACCCCAGAGATGGGCTTCCTTCTGTGTGTGATTTTTGGAGTGAAAGCGCTTGCCGTACAGCAGCTGGTTACGCAGAACGCCCAACCAGACACACGCTATCCCCATAGTTATTTTATATCCACTTGGATTAGCCTTTTTGGTTGAGCTAGACGGCAGCTTTTATCGCCCCTTACACAAAGCTATTGTGAGCTCTCATTTCTTTCGTGACTTTTCTCTCTACTTGGTATTCACGGAATAATTTCTCCTTCTTGAAACAGGTGCTATTTCGAGTGGTTTTAGGCTCGAAGACTCTCCTTTCGGATCGTACGACTTCATGAACGGCAGTAACTCTCCATCCAGCCCTCCAGGATCTATAGGGGACGGCTGGCCCAGTGCCAAATCGCCCAGTGGTTCCAGCAGTGTAAACTGGCCACCTGGTGAGTAACAGTCAACATCTCCAATTTTACGATTGCACCCCTCATGGTATTATGAAGCTTTGTAATGACGCCATATGGAAGTAAATTTCCAGGACGGCTCCACTTCTGGCCCTTTATTATAATCAAAGCCATATTTTTATCTCTTAAATATGGAATTCATGGAAGATCGTTCGAGTTGTGGACCAGTGTACAAAAAGCATTCATTACATTGTGTGAGCAGGAATCTGAAAAACCATCCTTATGATAAGTGTTCATTAGGTCCTTGAAGGTTTTATCTTGTCACAGGAAGAAATAATCATGAAGTTGGTGGTTTTGTTTGCCGTTTGCATTGTATTGGCCTGTGTTAGATCTGCACTTTAGACTACTTTTACAAATAAGGCCCCGCCGCAGCTGACGTTCTCTTTAACTGTAGCCCCTCTTCGGAGTTGGGCCATTTAATGCAAACCTACAGAGCAAGGAGTCCCAGAACAACATCACTTTAAGGCCGTTGTCACACAACCGAACTTCAGAGTGGAAGGAACGTCTGTGAAAATAGACGTTCCTTCCACTCTGACGTCCGTCTGGCCACCTCACTGAGCACAGTTAGTGCGCCCAGGGCTGCGAGGAGCGATCATCCTATGGAGTATCGCACTTAGCAGCCCCATCGAACGCACATCCAAGCGGTTTGACGGGGAGGGTTTCGGCACGTTCGAAGATGCGTGCGCTACACCATGTGGTCCACCCCGTCGCAACGTCACAACGCTGAGACGG
This sequence comes from Leptobrachium leishanense, assembly GCA_009667805.1. Lineage (NCBI taxonomy): Eukaryota > Metazoa > Chordata > Amphibia > Anura > Megophryidae > Leptobrachium > Leptobrachium leishanense. The sequence continues at coordinate 146,739,442 of CM019069.1, forward strand.
GAGGTGGTTCAGTACATGCGCACCTAGTGCATTCAGCTGACCTCGGCCTAAATGCCTTGGATTTGTATGTCTAGAATGGGGATCTCAAACCCTGCCTCCTACAGATGTTTCTGGCCTTCTACTGCATTCAAAGAATTGTGGGAATTGCAGGCCATCAACATCTGGGGGGGGGGGGCGCAGAGTCTGACATCCCTGCAGTACAGACTTTACCCTGGTCTGTGCGTCCTATTAGTGACTATAACAGAGTTTCTAGATTTCCATGAGCTTCCAATGCATGGCTGCTGGCTGTGCATAAAGACTGGCCCTCAGCGGCGTTTAAATATTTGGGCTTTTGGAGCAGAGCAATTTAAGTCCGGGGCCAGCAACCTGCAGGTGTCTGGTAACTACCTCCCCCATGATGCTCAGCCACTCATTAGATTAGCAGAGTCTCATGGGAAATGTAATGCCAAAGCCTCTGGCGGGCTGGGGTTGCTGACCCCTGGGTTATGTGATGATTAATGCCTAGGGTCTGCATTTAAGTTACTTTGTATTTCCCACATGACACATTTTTCCTTTGCCTAGAATTCCGCCCGGGTGAGCCGTGGAAAGGATACCCGAACATTGACCCAGAAACTGATCCTTACGTCACTCCTGGCAGTGTCATCAATAATCTTTCAATTAATACTGTGCGGGGTGTGGACCACCTCAGGGACAGAAACAATGGTAGGCGTATGTTTGTTCTGTACTTCTTTTCTTCTTTCGGACTTGGTCCTCATTACAGGTCCGCCTGCAACGGGCAGTGATGTGGGCAATACAGATTACTTTTGTGTTTTTTTTTCTTCTCCTTCTTCCTCTCTTCTAAGGGTCATCCTCATCTCTGAACACCACGCTGCCTTCAACTAGTGCCTGGTCATCCATTCGTGCCTCTCACAGCAGTACAGCACAAAGCACTTCAGGTGTGCAGGACACGAAGCAGCCTGACTTATTTTTTTTATGTTTTAATACGAAGCAGAACCGAGTGCTTTCTGCAAGTCTGTGCATGTGCCCGCCTCTCCCATACTCCCCCAGTTACCGAGTCTCGAACAGCTATAAACGATGGCAGACGGCACTAGTTTTTACCATTTTATTACCTTTTTTTTAAACCCGGTTAGATGCAGTCATGCTGTAATCGTATGGTGGCCCAGAGGCAGAAATGAGACTTGCTTGTTATCTGTGAGCTTTGTAGCATTCCTCTAGCATTTTAGCCAAGGCTGCTGCGAAGGGCTCCCTTCTCAATGACATTCATAGTATGTTTTCGTGGCAACAAAGTGGCCTTTATGGCGCCAGTTTGCCTGATCATACATCACCACGTCCCCGTTTTCCAGTGGCGAATGGGAATGTCAGATTGGTAAAATGGCACACTTGGCTTTTTGACAAATTCCAGTAACTTTCTGAGGTCTTCTCTTTGTGGTCCAGTACCAACTTTAATAACTTTTCTCCTTGTTTTCCTTTTGTTGTATCTTAAATTTGTTGCTCCTTTTTTAAAGGAAATTAACCTTAACGTATTGCCCTGTACGTCTGTATGCTCAGGTTTGACTGTGTAGCTCGTGTTTCTGTTACTTTTTCTTCACAGATCGAGCTTCAATCTAAAGTCTAGTTTTCTGTAAAGTTCTCTTTATCTGTATAGATGTTACACTTGCTTTCATTACGTTTTGAGTTCTCTCCCAAACTGGGAGTGAACGCTTTGCGGTGGAAGTTAAATTGTCTCAGACCGTTCGACTGTATTAACGTACTTTCCTCGAGCCTCTTTTCACGATCCCACTCTCTTGCAGTTAGAAATAATGACCCCAAACAAGCTTGGTCTCCTGGTCCTATCGGGAACACGTCCTTGGCCCACGAGCTGTGGAAAGTCCCTCTGCCATCAAAAAACATCAATGCTCCGTCCAGGCCTCCCCCAGGGCTGTCCGGTCAGAAACCGCCTGTATCCACCTGGGATGGCAACGCTCTGCGTCTAGGTGGGGGATGGGGGAATTCTGACTCCAGATACACGCCAGGTAAGATTCACAACAACATTGGCAAGTGCTGGCCTCACCTCCCACAACAAGTGCCACGTTTACAGTTGCTACGTTTATGATGGAAAGTTTTGAATTTTATTAATGTCTCGCAAGTATTTGGTGCTGGGAGGCGGAAGAGAAGCAAAGGACCAACTTGAAGGGGGAGGATCTGCATGGTAACAAGGGTAACATCCCCAAAACCACCAACCCCTACAGTCCCAGATACCTACTGTTCATAATGGAGAACCTTGTGGTATATGTGTAGATATGGGCTCTTACCACGATTAAAGAACAAGTAAATCCCCTTTCAGTAAAATGTAGCTTTTGCCTTTTAATGCACACCCAGGGGTTAACACAGGAGTGGGGATGGAGGAGTTAAAATATATTTTTTAACCCATTAGATTTTTACGTCTCTCCCCCACCCCCACCATCGCAGTGTTGGTTGTCCAATCCTCAGGATGTTACATTGCTGACCACTTCCTGCAAGCTGCAGCATGTCCTTGGGCTGCAGAGGGTGGGGAACTCCAACGAGCAGCCATCCAATCCATTGGCTGGAAGGCGGAACCCATATGGGTTCTCCCTTCCTGGTCCCGATGCTGAGGTCGTTGGGGGGGGGGGGGGTAAAGCTCCTGGCAGAATCAGAGCCCAGTTTGGGGGAGCGGCGAACAGTTTAAATTGTGGGCAAGTTTGACCGTCCAGATGGCTTTCATGTTCAGTTTTGCACGTTTTCCAGGGTCTCGTGGGAAATGTAGTACCAAAAGACCTGGAGGGCCAAGGATGCTGCACCCTGGCCTCGCGTCCCTTGAAGTCATGGCCTGATTCATAGAAGTCAGATGCTGGCAAGAAATCTTAAGCGCTCACTACGTGTTTGTTTATGTTTAAAAGCCAGGTTTTCACTTTAGATTTGTGAAGCCTACCATGAAAATGTAACCTGTGACCAGCGGGCCCCTGGATTCCTCAATCACTGTCTTGGGGGGGCATTCTTCAATACACTTTCACTGGGAGGAGTATATAGTGCGGGACATGTATACGCTTTAAGGATGGGGTCAGACGTGCGTTTTGCAGAGAGGAAGGAATTTCTGTTGAGTGGATGTTCCTTCCACTCTGACGCCCGTCTGACCACCTCGCTGGGTGCAGTTAGTGCGCTCAGCGCTGCAAGGCCCTTGCAGCCCCGTCGAACGCGCATCATAGCGCTTAAATGGTGAGGCTTTCAGAACATCCACAGCACGTCCACTGTAGCGTAAGCAATTCTTGCGCGCGCTACAGCATGTGGCTGGCCCAGTCGAAACGTCTCAACACTGCATTGGACGCAGGGAGCTTGTCTGACCCCAGCCTAAAGAGGGATTATGTGGCTTAAGAAGTACAAATATCCTCTATGGGTGTCACATTGCCTTGTTTTGAATTGCACGCCCTCTTTATCTCGCACGCAGGTTCCACTTGGAGTGAAAACAGCTCAGGGAGAATAACCAATTGGCTAGTTTTGAAAAACCTAACACCTCAGGTACGTGGAAACCACTAGGACCCCAGTGCTGTTATGTCCATGTTTTTGCACCGGAGCAAAGCAAGCTGATGTTGGCTTGTTTATATTTCTTTTTCCAGATCGATGGCTCCACCCTGCGTACGCTATGCATGCAGCATGGACCGCTGATTACATTCCACCTTAACCTGCCGTATGGTACTGCTCTGGTCCGTTACAGTTCCAAGGAAGAGGTTGTAAAGGCACAAAAGTCTCTGCACATGTAAGTTATGTCGGTTTATCTGGCCTCGCCTCATCTGTGCTGTTCTAAAGTCCCAGTATAAATGTCTATATTTTTTTTATTTTTCTACACAGGGTTATTCAAAGAGAGGTGAAAAGCAGGAGAATGACTGGAGAATGGAAAATTCTAGGTCAAAATATCCAAACCAGAAAATTTTTCCCATTAATCTCCCTTTCCAAATCGACTATTTTGACCTAGAATTTTCCATTCTCCAGTCATTCTGCTTTTCACCGCTCTCTGAATAACCCTGTTAGTCTTTTGACTTGGTGCTGATATCTGTTTGCTTTCTGTCGTCCAGGTGTGTTTTAGGGAACACTACTATCCTTGCCGAATTTGCCAGTGAAGAGGAAATAAGTCGTTTCTTTGCACAAGGCCAGTCACTGACCCCATCCTCTGGCTGGCAGTCCATGGGGTCTGGACACAACCGGCTGGGATCCCTAGACAGTCCACACAACATCTCGAACCGCGGAGACATCAATCACTGGAACAGCCCGGGTGCATCTAGCACGAGTTCTGGAGACCACCATGGCACTTCTCTGTGGGGCACCCCAAACTATTCCACAAGCCTATGGGGAACCTCGAGCAACGAGGGCGGGGGCATGAGCAGCCCATCCCCAGTCGGCGGCTTCCTTCCCGTCGACCACTTAAGTGGAGAGCCCATGTAGCCTTTCACATATGACCTCAGATTTTATTTGTTTTTCCTGTTATTTTTTTTATTTTTAAATACTAAACGGCCCCGTGGCTGGACTGTCGACCCAAATGTTTGCAGACTCTGCAGACGACCCTTCTGCACACTTCCCACTTTTTTTTCCTTTTTTTTCTTTAAGCCCAAAACATATCAGTTTGAAAATACTTGAATCATGCAAGCCAACGTTATAATGTGAAAAAAGAAAAATAATTTCTATATTTACACTTCCACATTAGTGCTATTCATATTTTAGCTGCATACAATGAGCTGTGTGTCCTTATATGGGTATTGAATTCCACATTTAAAACCTCCTTTCTACCCCCAATATGTTTCTTCTGACTATGTTTGAGCTACATAATTATTATTATTTTTTTTTTGTTGCACTGGATGGTGCTTCGTACTTGGTTTTATTCAGAATTTATCAGAAGCCGCAGCTCAAGTGTGTAAACTGTTTACTCGAACGTGTACTTAAGAGAAAACAAAAAAAATAACTGAATAATGCTTGTTCTTTCTAAGATGCCTTGATGTACCTACCTTTATTGTGGTATTACGAAGTTTTAACTACCTTCCAGTGTCAGAGCACAGTTCAGCGACTCGTTGTGGAGCAGCGGGTCGCTGGCGTCTCCAACGCTGAAAGCTGTTTAGGAGAACTGACGGTTAAAACCTAGTTTTTAAGAGAAAAATAAAAGTATTGCACCGGGTTTTTGTGACTAAACCTTAAGGAAATTTAGCTCTACGGTTTTAATGAAAAAAAAAAAGGATATATATATATATCGTTTAAAAAATAAAAAAATAAAAAAAAACTTTCAAAAATCCAAAAAAAAGGATAAAAAATAAAAAACAAAAACCTAGTGGCCACAGCTGTGACATGCACCCTACGCGTGCTAAGTGGGGTGAACAGCACTTTTAAAAGGCTTTGTGTTTTCTTTTCCGGGGTGCCAGCATTGGAACCTCTTGTTTACAGAATGTTTTCCTTTTTTTTTTTTTTTTTGTGGGAGGGGAAGGACTCCATTATTTTTATTTATTTTTTTTCCTCCTTTTGTTCAAATAAATGTTTACTCTTCCAGGAGTTTAAGAGAGAGAAAAAAAAAAATAACTAGAAATCTAGCGAGAAAGCTTTTTACTTTTTATCTCTGGGAGTCGAACAGTGTTTGGTCGTGTTCTTTTTCTTTTTTTTTTTTTTTCTTATCTCTACAAGATTTTTGAAGTTCTAAAATAATCGGATTAGTTTAAAAAAAAAAAAAAAAAGGAACATGACTCTCAGGAATAACGAAATAGGCAACGCTTCCCTTCTTCCCCAGTGTAAATAAAAGAAAAAAAAATTACATAAAATTTAAAAAATGTAAAAAAAAAAAAAATATATAAACAATAAAAAAATCGCTAGTAACATGCAACTTAAGGCACCATGAGTGCTAATTTCTCTCAAAGACTTATTCCTCTCTGCCAAAAAAACCCCAAGAAAGCTTTCTAAAGCCAAGACGAGAAAACGTATGTTTCATGCTGTGGTTCTATTTTATTTTTCCCTTTTTTTTTGTGAGTAGCTTTTTAGATTTGCCGTTAGCGATGATGTAGGGTTTTTAGGAAATTTATATTTTTGTGTGTGTGTGTTCATTTAATTCAGCGGCTCCCTCGCCTAGTCTCCGCTTTGTGACAGTGTTTGTTTTTTTGTTTTGTTTTTTTTTTATTAATGTTTTTTTCGGAAAGCCGGATATTTAGTAACTATGCACATTTATGCACATCGTAACCAAGTACTGGGCTGAACAATTTTATTTGTGTGTCGTACGTAAAAGGATAAAAGAAAAAAATGTTTTTTGAAATGTTTTAGAAGTAAATGATTGCAAAAAAAAAACAAACAAAAAAACTTTAATCGCAAAGGAACAAGTTACATATTGTTTTGTGTTGTTTTTTTTTGCCATAAATGGTATTATACTTGTTTGGTCAAAGATAAAGGATGGAAAAAAAAAATCATACTGAACAAGGGGTTAAATAAGAATAGCTGGGTATATAATCGACCTTAACCCTTTCCTTCCTCAATCTCAGGGCTGCGAATCTACCAGCAGGTATTTCTTCCACTTAATCTTTAACCTTTCCCTTTTTTGGGTAGATTCCTAGTCCTGGCATTAACCCTCGGCTTTCCAGGGAAAAGGGGGTAGAATGCCTCAGAGATAACTTGCTTGCTGGCCCAGCAATGTGGATAGGGTTAAGAGTAGTGTTCCCTATAAGCATCATTTTTGCTACGAGCCATGCACCAAGACCACTTAGAAATATATATATTTTTTCCCTTTAAGAAAAATGCACTCCCCTCTCTCTGAATGGGAACAAGAAGAAAAAAAACGTACTCTATGGGAACTGCAAACTAGGATTTATTTTTAATATTTTTTTTTTATATATATAATATGGTGCCGGGCCTCGTCGCTCAACGTTGCTTAAAGGGAACACGTTTAAAGCCACCTGTCACGTACTGGGCTTGCAAAGTCCTTCATACAGGTTGCCTGGGTTTGATGAAGTGGATGGTTTTTAACTCTGCCCACGGTAGCCGGCCAAGGGGGTTGTTTCATGAAAACAGAAGTTTTTATTATTTTATGGTTTTTCCATGAGTTCTACGAAATATATATATATTTGGGATAACCAAGCCAGGATTTGTTTAAGTTGCCTTTTCAAACTACTATTTTTTTTTTATTTTTTATTTTTCCTGTGTGCTCGCGTGTATTTTTCTTACTATACTTAAGCGTAATAATGAATAAAAAAAAACAAACAAACTTATAACACAAGGTGCATTAATTTCCTACAAATTCCATGTCCTATTCCCGAATCCTGGCAAAGCTCTATATCCCAAGACTTGTTTTCAGAGAGTGAGAGCTCTTGGCACGTTACACCCCCCCCCCCTCCCTTCCCCCGCACATATTGCCATTTTATTTCTCATTGCCTTGATTCTTTGTGTCAGCCGATACAAATCAACTTGTGGCTTTTTAACTGTTTACAGATAGAAACAAAAGAGAAATGATTGTACAATTTGCTATTTTTATTTTAATTTGTCTTTTTCCTTTGGCTGAAGTTTGAGATTAGTGAAGTGGTTGGTGTTTTTTTTTTTTTGTTTTTTTTGTTTTTTTTTTTGCTGCTTAGCAAATTGATAGGGTTTTTTTTTTTTTTTTTCTTTTTAAAATTTGGAAGTTGGTTTTATTGCACTCTGGGGGAAAAATAAAAAAATATATATATACACTTAATAAACCCAGACTGCATTTAGTGTTTTGAATCGTGTTGAATAATCAGAGGAGATGTGTAATATTTTTTTTTTAATTTTTTTTTTTTTTTTTCTTTCTAATGTTGTACGAGGCGAACACTTTTCAGCGTTTGTTCCTGGTTTATGAATATATATATAGCCTTAGTTTATTTGGGATCACCTTAAACAGGACTCTGCCAGAAACATGATTCTAAATACTATTACTATAATCCTGCACTAAGCTCGTTCGTAACTTGAAAACTGTACGGGACACAGCCGCTTGGAAATTACTTTTTTTTTTTTTTGATAACACTTGAGTACGCTTTTATCGCCTTTATACCTCAGTTAAAGAACAACCCAGCAGTGACTAAATAGCAGTTTTGTTGCATAATGTGTTTGTTTCCTTGCATATTGTCCTGCTCGTGTTTTTATATATATATTTTTTTTTTCTTCTAGTGCTTAAGGGCACAACAGTGTTTGTAATAATGTAGCTCGACAACTTCTAGTCTATAAATCTGCCAACGGGTGCGCTGTGATCCTCGTAACAAGAAAAAGCATAAAGGTAATCATTTCAAGTCAGCCTTCTGTATTTCAATAAAGCAAAACTTTATCTGTAACTTATTACAAACAGTACTGTAGTGAATCCTAGGCCTGCTGTTGTTTTTTTTTACTAGGGAACGGGGGTTGTCTTCAATGGTGTTACTATGCGATATGTTGTTGCAGGAACCCTCACAAACAGCAAAAAAAAAAGAGAGAAAAGTTTAACGTCGTGTGCCAGAGAGGCCTACAATAAATCATAACGGTCTCTCTGATCATTATTATTTTATTTTTAAAGTGGGGCTTGATTTGAAAAAAAATGTAAAAAAAAAATATATGTAAAAAAAAAAAAAAAATTAAAAAGGAAAAAATAAAAAAAAACAAAAAAAAAACCAAAGCTAGCTTTGTGACATTTCCCAGGAGAAGGATTCTAATGTTGTTTATTCTCAATGATTTAGCTGCCCTCCAAACACTTTCTGACTTTGGAGCGTTTCTTTACATTGTTATTGTATTGTTCAAATGCTTGAATGCTTCCTGTTTTTATTTTTTTTGTTTTGTTTTATGACGCTTGTTATGTATTAAATAATAAAGTATGGTTGCTCTTAACAGCTGCCTTGTGTTTTTATTTTTTGTCTGCCTTTTTGTTCGTTGTGGGTGGTGGTTTGTCAGATGCTTTATGTGTAAAAAAAATAAAATAAAATAAGGGGATATATATATTTCCCCTTAATTTTTTGGTGGCTTAATCTCTCTAGCAAGGCACATTTTCCAGCTGCCCTGGTTTCATTGGGGCAGTCACCTTAACCCAGTGGTCTCCAAACCTGGTCCTCAGCACCCCCTAACAGGATTACCTTGGGGAAATTCAGACTGAATCCTGCAATCACTGTGCAGCAAATCCTATCACCTGTGCTGTGCTTCACATATCCTGCAAACCTGACCTATTGGGACCTGGGTATAAACCACTGGAATATTAAGATACATTTACTTAAAAGCTATTAGACCAGCGCACCAGCAGCGAGCGCTACGTGACCTCGCCACCGATGAGTTGTGGAGGGAGACCAGAAACTTTGTTTCCAGTCTCGCTCTTTTAGTGAGACGTGGCGGACGTGCTGTCCTCTGTTCCCTGGTGAGTATCGGATTTTCAGAGCGTGTTAACACCAGCTTTGAGGAGTCGGTTTCTCTGTGAAATACAGTCTGGAAATACAGCCCGGGTGGAAGTGCAAACAATTTTTTAATGGCCTGCGCTTCCACGCAGAGGTGTAAATTAAGTGTAGGAGATGTAATGTACAGTAACCTTGCGCAGGGAAACCTTATGTTTGAGCCGCAAGCTCGATATGCGGCAAGAATGGAATAGTGATTCCCGTCGATACATAGTGTCTTCCGTCGTTAAGGTTTCCTGTAGTTGTCGCTTTTAAGGTTGGACTGGCTGAGCCGCTTCATGGTTTGAGTCTCTGGATTTCCACCCATCGGATTCACTGGAGGCTTTTGGCCTATTTCAGACTCGCGTTTTTCCGCAGATTTGCTACTAGACCAGTGGTTCCCAACCGCTGTCCTCAAGTCCCCCCAACAGGCCAGGTATTAAGGATTCCCTTGGGGAAATGCAGACTGAATCCTGAAATCACTGGAGCAGCAAATCATATCACCTGTGCTGTGGTTATCTGGAAATCCTGACCTATTGGGGGTACTTGAGGACCACTGTTGGGAACCACTGTACTAGAGGATTATTCCCAGTGATTAGGTTCAACCACAATGCTAGAATTACCAGCACCCTTTATCTCCATTGATGGGTCTAGCGGTGCCATTTCATCCACTTTGAATGAACCAGATACTGTTACTAGGGGGCAAAGGGGATGAAGGTCAACCCCCCCCCCCCCCCTGATGTTGATGTCTACAATCCCCAGAATTCTTTCAGTGCAATAGCCAGGGAATCGTGGGATTTGCAGTTCAGAAACATCTATGGGAGGAAGGGGGGGCCTGCAGTTTGACAGCCCTGTTGTAAACTTGATAAGTGCACCATGACTGGAAAAGCAATAACCTTCTTCCTTGCCAAATTCTAGAATGGGCAATGAACATAATGATGAAATTGGGAGGGGATGACCAAGGGCTACGGGTGCGACACGCAGGATGGTGGGGGTGTGGGGGGGGTACAAGTAGCTGGATCTCCAAGGAACCGTTTGCAGTGGAAGATGAGAGTCTGGTGGACAAGTTAAAGGGCCATGTTACGAGCCAAGCATTGACAGAATCGTCTGGTGCCATAATGGCTTGTAGATTCTTCTGTTGATCTGGATTGAGTAATTCTAAATGTGCGTAATGTGAGTTGGGACACTGTATTGATCGAGGCCAAATGTAAAAAGACATGCAAACTGCCTATGGCTCGACTCATGGGTCCCCCCAGTCCTTTTGGACCCAACGGTCAGGGCTGCCATCAGATTTCTTTAAGTTCCATCCCTCAGCTGCCCATTTCAGTAAACCTAATTAAAAGAACATTTTGCTGCCTCCTCCTGCTGATCTTACACGGGGGGGGGGGGGGGGGTTGGTTAAATCCCTGGTGATCCAAAAGCCGATGAACACTGGTCCATGGTGAGCCCACTCGATCTGCACCTCTACTTGGTGCAGATACTAACCGGTTCCTCATTGATGCTCTTTCTGGTCCCTTGATGCCTCGTCTCACTGGGTAAATTGTTGGTGGGTCCTGGATGGCATGGAGGGGACCCTTACATCTGTGGCACTTACACAGGGTTCAGAAGGGGACCGGGCCTCCTGGAGCCACTGGGCTCCTGAACATGTCATGGGCTGTCACTGCCCTGATGGCGGCCATGATCATGTGAACAAAACCATTACAGCGTTTTAACCCTTTCACTGCTGAGGACGTGTGAGGAACATCCTTATTGACGCCTAAGGAAAGATCGGTGTTACTTTGACTGTTTTCAGCTAGCAGGGTCATGTTTGGCACCATTAGAAAGGCCAGAGCATGGCCTTTCCAATGATACCAAAGATGATCAGGTTTAAAGAAAAAAAATAACAATAAAAAGGAGAAATGTGTTTTTTTTTTTTTTTTTTTTAAGATGTGAAATGGCTCAGCAGTGAAGGGGTTAAAGGAAAAAAACTGACACGTGGAGGATACCAATGGCTGAAAGTCTAGGTTCAGTATGGATGTTGATGCAAATGAGAAGGGAAAAGGGTATCTGTGCTGATATTGGTTGGATAAAAATCCATAAATATGAAGATGCCTGGAAAAAATGTACAAAAATAAAGTGTTTGGGCTGCGCGGGTAACCTGGTGCTGCTATAGCAAACTTGATCATCAGCTAAAGTAAAAGATATAAACTTGCACCTGCCAGCACAATCTTTGTAAATGGATGGGTTTCCATATCACTGAGTCTCCCATGATGCTCAGATACTGCTTAGATTGGCTAAGCCTCATGGGAAATGTAGCTCCAAAACCTCTGAAGGACCAAGACCTGTCCTAGAGGGTCTCAAGTCCTAAGGGCATGAACAACACAGAAAATGTAGTCCACAGACATGGGCGGTGCCAAGTTTTAGCCATTACTGCGGCCTAAAGTATTTATTTCTGGAGCAACACAAAAACCGAGTCACCTTTTTAAGGTCTCCCCCACCCATTAAGACAAAAGATAATAAAAGAGCACAATAAGTGAGACACCAATACATTGTTTTTTGCGGCTTTTCTTTTTCTACCGTTATTCCCCCCCCCCCATCTTGATCTTGCAAGTTAATGAAAATGCAAAGCCCCTGACTGAGGCTAGGGTGAAACGCATTATTTGCAGCGACCGTCAAAAAGTGCCTCCGAACGCATTGACGTATTTTTTTCACAGACTGCGCGAAAACGGTCAGACGATGCGCGTTTTCGTGCGTGATTTTTTTACGTATCGTCAATAAAACACTTTTTGCGTCTGGACGTTATGTTGGCCGGACATTAGCAGCATCTGATGTCTCCTAATCACGCACACACGCCGCTAGCGGACGCAGCGCACTCTACGTCAGTACTAGCGGTTCTGCGTTCTCAAAAAAAAAAAAAGTTAATTTTCCACTTTTGTTGTGCGGCCGCACTTCGTATATTGGCTGTCATTGCCTGTCATTTGCTGCTACTGTGGCCGTGATAAAGTGAGCCTAAACCTACGTTAATACTGCGTTAGTCTGACCCTAGCCTTTAGAGATATCAAGCTTCACAGGCAACGCCCACCCACCAGATTGAATCCCACCGGTTTTATATGATATAATATATATATTATAAAATAAATAGATTGCAAGTCCTGGTCAAGACCAAGGCATATTAAAGTCTCCATTGGCAAAATCGGTAACATTGGTCCTCTGCAACGTTTCATCGAAAGTATTTGTTTTAGGCCAAGAATGGAGGAGCTCTTCAAGGGTTTTCGTCACGTTTCTTGGTCGTACTGGCCGATCGACATAATGTTAAACGTCTTAATATGGTTTACATTTAAAAAAAAATAAAATTAAAATATATGTAAGATCATGATCTGAGCTATGAACCGTTGAGGCGTTGGTCAAGTAAGGTCCATCGCCAATTTCCCACACCCATTAGGACATCATACTGCTTGAAGAGGTCTTCGGTCCTGGTGGTGGTTTTCTGACTTGTGAAGCACAATCGTGTACCCTCCTTCCAACAGTTTATCCACGTAGCGAATGTCTATGCTGTCCAACTTCGTTCAGTGTTGACCAACTCCATGCCTTCAAAGTATGAGTGAGGTCTACGAGCATGAAACTAGGGTGCACAGAAGGAAACACAAACTTAACGACAGATATTGCAAGTAACGTGGGTTTTCGAAAAGCTATATTTCTGTAAAATGTTTTATTATACTTTGCGGAAGGTGCCGTTTAGGAACTGTCGGAGTGGGTCATAAAAATCTTGCGCTAGAAGATGGGTAAAGAGTTGTGACACGACATCGGTTGAGCAGTTATGCTTGCCTTTCCTCACCGGGGTCAAGCTGGGATTGCCGCTGCCGATTGTGCCTTCAAGGGACCCAAGTTAGCATGGCAGATCCTCGTCTCAACGGCCATGCTGTCAGTGTGATTGGCTGCTACATTAATCATTGGACGTGGAACATCTGTCATCGCTAATGCATATTAAACCATGGCAAAAACTTTTTGATCCAAGTTGAAATTTGACTCATTTTGGAGTCGATAAAGAAAAAGGGGGGAAAAAAATCCTTGACAAATTTGGAAAATAAAAGGGGTTATTCACAGAGCTTCGAAATGTCGCCGACATCTAGGTGCTCTCTCAAAAATCCCAACCCTGCGGTGAATTCAGCATTCACTGCAGGCTCCCCAGAGTGCAGGGAAGGGACTCGAAAACCAGAGGCCAATACGATCCCAAGTATTGAATCACTTGGAACCGCCGGAAAAAACCCGCCAAACACGTCCAGAAAAAGCCGACAATCCACCAAACAGCACCGACCAGCGGCCTGAAAAAGCCGACGAACGTGAAAAAAAAAAAAGGAAAACGTTTGCAAAAAACTACTGAAATTAACACATATGATCCAGTGAATGATAATAAAAAGGTCTGTTACAGAAAAAACGCAATTTAAAAAAAAATTTGCTGAAAAAAATCCATAAAAAGAGACTTTTTGCTGCAGATTAAAATAATAAACGGTTTATTAGATATTGGGTAAAAACGGGAATATTTTTAACATTGAAACCTATGGGATTTGCCTGAATAAACCTGTGGAATGAAAATACCGAACAGCAGGGCATTTCTCTGACATGTCGGGGCTGTTCGGTGTCTCGATTAACCATTGCTTTTCTATGGGAATTTCACTGGCAATTCGCCAAAATTTGGCAAACTGCTTGCTCTCTGAATAGATGAATGACCACGAAATGTCACCATACGGAGGAATTCACTGTTCGGTGCAAGTTTGGATCTCTGAATAACCCTGTATGACTTTGTTCATCTTTTCGATCAGCAGCAATAACGGACACAGGGGGCCGTATTACATAGTTGGTGCTAACTTAACCAGAGCTGTTGTAAACTTAAAACCTCCATAGGCTCTAATGGCTCTGGGAAGTTTACAACAGCTCTGGTTAAGTTAGCACCAACATTGGCCCAGGGAATGCCGAGCCGGATCCGCCTTAAATCTGCATTTCAAAATCTATAGCTATGCAACTATGGCGCGTGCAGTGTGATGTATCATGAAGTTGCATCTCGTGTGCAGAAGACATGATCGTGGTGTCAATTCATGGATATTTTTTGGGGAATCTACTCCACTCCAATGCACTGGCCCAAAGTCCAGTCTGGGGCAATGATTTGGCTTGGTAAGGGTGGTATATTTGGAGGCCAGTTAGGTGGATCATAGCCTTGTCAGGAAGGTCCAGTTGCTTTAGTAGCACTTGGATCGCAGCAGAAAGGCAATATGGGGCCAGACACCCTTTGGTCTCCCCCCCCCCTACCCATAGATGGTTAGTACCAGTAGGAGATATCCTTTGCCCCTGGACAATTCCACTCTTTGGGCATCTGACAGGTTTGCCCGTTGACCCGTTTGACCATTTCAATTGTAACTACGTACCGGCGATTGCAGCGACAGCTGGTGCAGAATCGGAAATGGAGTCCAATGAATGGGTTCCATCGGCCAACTGGATACAGACACGTCGCTCGCCTTCCCCGAATCAATCATGATGTCATTGACACTGCTGCAACTGGTCTGTAACCTTGAACACAACAGAACGGAGTGATCTGAAATCTGTGGACCAAGTCACCTGGAAAGAAACTTAGCATGAGTTTATAAAAAAAAAAAAGTTATAATAATAAAAAATATATACATTTAAAAAAAAAAAAATCATTTACATAACATACTTTCATGAAAATGAGACGTTAAGCAAGGTCCCTCCACTGGGTAACCCCCCCCCCCAAAAAAAGAAATTTTATATATATTTTTTTTTTAAAAATAGTTTCATGAAAATAATAGGGTAAACAAAGTCCCACTACTGTGTCCCTTAAAAAAATATAAATTATATACATATATTATATTAAAAATAGTTTCATTAAAATATTAAGTGACACAGTAGTGGGACTTTGTTTACCCTAATAATATTTTAATGAAACTATTTTTAATATGATATATATATACATATATATATAAATTTATTGTTTTTTTTAAGGGACACAGTAGTGGGACTTTTTACCCTAAAAAATAATATTCATTTTTTATATATATATATATTACAGTATGGTAAAAAAATAGTTTCATGAAAAATAGCGGTAGACAAAGGCCACCATGTCTATAAATAAATAATAATATATATAATTAATTTTTTCTAAATTTCTTTTTTAAATACCCCCCCATAAAAAAAAAAAAAAATGTTTATTGTGAGTTTATTATGTTGCACATTTGGAATGTAACATGAGATGCCCGAAAGGTCAGAGTTCTGGTGAATAAGGGACTTATTGGGGCTCCTAAAGGTTTCAAACCTTTCAAGCGTCGAAAATCAACCGCTAAAAACCATGTAAAAAGTGCCTTGTTTTATACTTTATAAATTCTATGCAACTCCATGTTCGTTATATTTTTCTTGGCGCTGTTTATGGTGTTAAGTTTATAAAATTTTTACCTCCTGGCAGATTTGTTGGTGCTAATTATTATCAATACTATAGTGGTTATTCACAATGCGCCAACATATGCCGCAGTTGCAAACACCGGCAAAAATTGCTATTGTGTCGCCAACAAATGCTGGCGTTTCACAAACGTAGAATCCAAACAGCAGCTTGAGAATCTGTAAAGTGAATCGCCTCCTGCTGCTGTTTGGATTCATTTTTTTTTGTGAAACGCCAGCGTTTGTCGGCATTGCGAAAGTCGCCATGGTTTTGCAGACAAACGCTGGCGTTTCACAAGAACAAACTGTAGTATCCATATGGAGACGCTTCACTATACAGCTCCGACTGCTGTTTGTGAAACGCTAGCATAGGTCGTCAATACAACAGCAATTTTCTGAAGTTCCAAATACCGGCGCCCATGGACGGTTTAATAACTTTATCAATTTATTATTATTATTGTTCATCGTGCGGCTCAGAGAATCTCTGACTGCAAACTGAACTGTGAATGGGAGTGCAGCGTCATCGCTGAGCCGCGGGTTCAAACGATTCAGTCCGATAATCCCCCATCGGATAATGGGAGCGTTGGGGATTTGGACACTCAGGGCTATTTAGCAACAAACTGCAGAGCGGAGCTGTTAGCAGCAACAACAGCGCTTTTCCAGAACCCTCCATTCAGTCTCTGTAACAAAGGGGACAGCGCCGGTCAGTTTAAATGTACGAGGGGAAGACAGGTTTATGATTTGCCTCACTTTCCCGGGTCATGCTGGACAAAATTCATGGAGGAACGGAAAATGGCAACACCTGCCGTTAGGCCTAGATTCAGCGGTGTACCGTGGGTCAAGGGAAGAATTGTGCCCCCCCAACCAGTGGACACGTTAGCATGCCCTTATTCCCTCCCTCCAGTAAAGTGTATGTATGGGAGGTGGTGTGCACCCCAGGGTTATTCCCATATTTCCATGTATTTATGCATGCCCCCAGACTTTGCCCTGGGCAGTCTGCTTAAACATCACAGCAATAAAACTCACAGTAATGTGCGGTGTGTATGAGCGTATCACAGAGCTCCACAGCAATAAAACTCACAGTAATGTGCGGTGTGTATGAGCGTATCACAGAGCAATAAAACTCACGCTCATACACACCACATATATTACGGTGAGTTTTATTGCTCTGTGATACGCTCATACACACCGCACATTACTGTGAATTTTATTGCTGTGGAGTTCTGTGATACGCTCATACACACCGCACATTACTGTGAGTTTTATTGCTGTGGAGCTCTGTGATATGCTCATACACACTGCACATTGCTGTGAGTTTTATTGCTGTGTAGCTCTGTGATACGCTCATACAGACTGCACATTGCTGTGAGTTTTATTGCTGTGGAGCTTTGTGATCTGCTCATACACACTGCACATTGCTGTGAGTTTTATTGCTGTGGAGCTCTGTGATATGCTCATACACACTGCACATTGCTGTGAGTTTTATTGCTGTGTAGCTCTGTGATATGCTCATACACACTGCACATTGCTGTGAGTTTTATTGCTGTGTAGCTCTGTGATATGCTCATACACACTGCACATTGCTGCGAGTTTTATTGCTGTGGAGCTCAGTGATACGCTCCTACACACCGCATATATTACGGTGAGTTTTATTGCTCTGTGATATGCTCATACACACCGCACATTGATGTGAATTTTATTGCTGTGGAGCTCTGTGATACGCTCATACACACCACATATATTACGGTATCACAGAGCTCCACAGCAATAAAATTCACATCAATGTGCGGTGTGTATGAGCATATCACAGAGCAATAAAACTCACCGTAATATATGCGGTGTGTATGAGCGTATCACTGAGCTCCACAGCAATAAAACTCACAGCAATGTGCAGTGTGTATGAGCATATCACAGAGCTCCACAGCAATAAAACTCACAGCAATGTGCAGTGTGTATGAGCAGATCACAAAGCTCCACAGCAATAAAACTCACAGCAATGTGCAGTGTGTATGAGCAGATCACAAAGCTCCACAGCAATAAAACTCACAGCAATGTGCAGGGTGTATGAGCAGATCACAGAGCTCCACAGCAATAAAACTCACAGTAATGTGCAGTGTGTATCACAGAATCCACAGCAATAAAGCTTAAATTTATGTGCAGTGTATAGGAGTATATCACAAAGCTCCACAGCAATAAAACTCACAGCAATGTGCGGTGTATATGAGAGTATCACTGAGCTGCATATCAAAAAAACTGCAATATGCTGTGTGTATGAGCGTATCACAGAGCTGCACGGGGATAAAACAAAAAAATAATATTAATATTAATGTAAAATAATTTTCATTTAAAATAGAAATTCAAGTAATTACACAACTAATTTAAATATTGACTAAATTATATATTATAATAAATTATATATTAAAATAATTCTATATTAATAGTTTATTAAAATAAATATGGTGCATTATATTTAAAAATAAACATTTAAAATTATGTTAATTTATAGATTAAATTAATTATACTTTAATATATTATAATAATTATACAAAATTTCAAAAAGGGATATATTAAATTTCTAATTATTACTAATAATGAATTATTGCTCCCTCTCCTGCTTAACTTTTGTGCAGGGAGGGAGCCAAATCACTGTCAGTGGGCAGAGTTGTGCGGGCGTCATGTCTCCTTGGTGGTTGGGGTCCCTGGTGGTCTGAGTCGCAAGAGCCTTGTTCTTATGGCACTGACCTCCTGACAGTGAGTTCAGACGCCGGCAGCACTCGGATACGTCATCAGACGGCACCGGGAGCCACAAAGTCACTGAGCAGTGGAGCTGAGGCTGAAAGTGGTGTGTGCGTAATCGCAGTACAGACCGCATTGCTCCAAACGCAGCCGAGCATGCGGCTGCCTCGCGCTATTCTGGACGTACGGCTAGCTGCAACGCTATCACAAATAAAATATTTTTCTTTTTTTCCCCCCAAACGTGGCATTATTGTTCGGTTTACAATTATAGAGACAGGGGGACTTTGGATCTTTTATTTGTACACTGCACAAGGTTAAGTGAGGTGTCATTGGAAAGGTTAGAATCTGGTCTTTCCAATGATACCAAACATGACCATGTAATGTGTACAAATAAAAAATGTATTTCTCTGTTCTACGACGGAGGCACTAAATGCTTTTACATATAAAACAAACAATGTCGCTGCACTAACTCAACTAAGGCAACAGATTCTGCTCCTTCTTTTGATTTGATGCAGAGAGAAACTGGTTTTCAGTTTTGTTGGTGGGGGGGCGCTCCACATTTCTGTGCCTACAGGCTCTTGACCTGCAAATCCGACCCTGGGCCTGACACTGCCTGCCACTGCGAACCAACCGAACACCAGCTCCTAGCCAAAACTGGTAGAGTGACCCCCTCCGAAACCTGTGTCTGGGTCCGCCTCTGTGATAGTAGCGCTGTACACGTGGTACGGTGTAGAATATCATGGTTTGGTATGGTTCAGGCCTCAGGCAGCAGTTTCACCAGGAATAAAGTGTTCGTTGCATGATACTGGCCTTGAAGGGGTTTAAAAACCACCTTCTGAGAAGGGAGATATAGCGGCCGGTCATTCTAACTATGCAGAAGATCGCACAGGCCGGAGCAATAACGCTGAGCGCGTGACGGGCACGGCCTGCGAAGCACCAAATGATTTGTTTGTTTCTGTCCCCAACCAAACACAGCGCCAGATTCTCCGGTGTTTGCTTAATGAGAGCAAAAGATGGGAACACACAGCAGGGTAACGAGGCTTTAATTAACCGGCTAAAATCACTGCGATCTATTAAGCCGACCACTGCCAGACGCATTGCAGAGCCTCGAGGCTGCCGGGATCACTCAACAATACACAAATATGGGAAATACATTTCCAACTGCATGTGTGTGTGCTCATACAGATATACGATGAGTTTATAGCTTTTATTGCTGTGGAGCTCTGTGATAGCTGGAGCTCTGGAGCTCCACAGCAATAAAACTCACATTAATTTGCAGTGTGTATGAGTGTATCATAGAGCTGCACAGCAATAAAACTCACTGTAATATGCAGTGTGTATGAGCGTATCATTGAGCTCCACAGCAATAAAACTCACTGTAATGTGCGGTGTGTATGAGCGTATCATAGAGCTGCACAGCAATAAAACTCACAGTAATATGCAGTGTGTATGAGCGTATCATAGAGCTCCTCAGCAATAAAACTCACACTAATGCGGTGTGTGTGAGCGTATCACAGAGCTCCACAGCAATAAAACTCACAGTAATGTGCGTTGTGTATGAGCGTATCACAGAGCTCCACAGCAATAAAACTCACAGTAATGTGCACTGTGTACAGTTTCTCAGATTAAAACAAAAGCAAAGCATAATGTTCACATATATTTCATAGTGAAGTGGACTTAATCTCCCGTTTTTCTCCCCATAATCTATTTTGCTGTAGATTTCCATTATCACTGTCCAGCAATTCAAAGTGCGTTTTGTGCACCACCACGTATATACACACAAACAATACAGATGTGTCACGTATGTGATTTAAAAGGTCACATAGGATTTGTCTTCCTGGGAGCCAACATGTGTTCACACAGCATGCACCTTAGCAAAGGGACTCTCTCCCACGCTCCCATTGATCTGTTCGGTCCCCCCCTCCCCTTCCCATTGCTGTCCTCCAGGCATCTGCAGCTGCACTCAGTACAGAGTTACCATGACAACACCTTAACCAATGGTAAGGCGGATGCTGTGTACTCTGGACCACTCTACATGAAAGGTAATGAGGCCGAGTTGTGTTTTGTGATGAGTTTAGCCCTTGGGGTCTGTAACGTGCGTTGTGCGTGGGGGCGTATACATTGTATTTATACATTATAGCCTCAGAGCCATTAATATTCTGCAGAGAGATATATTGGTGCTTGGCAAACAGAGGGCGTTTAGGGGGTTAAGATTTATTATTTGATCATCAGAGAGCCCCTTTAATTAATTGTATCCGATGCTGTAATGATTCAGCTGTGAGAATCGACACGGGCTGGACATTTAAGGCCACCTTGCTTTGTGCACAGCTCTACAAAGCGTGAGCCTCCTACGGAGTCCTGCGCTTTGTAGTCCCATCTGACGTCCATTGTAGCAGTTCAACAGGGAGGTAAAAGTCTTAAATCGTTAATCGTACGCATGTTACATCGTGTGGTTCTCCCAGCCGATCCAACAAAATGCTGAGGAGAGGGGTCTTCACAACGGAGGCACTTAGTGCGCCCATGTGATGTAGAATGGGGCAGAAACATATCCAATACTGATTTGGACGAACCGTACTTGTAATCGAGAGGGATCCATCAGGTTAATGTGTGTCTTGGCCAATCATATGGACTAACGTGAGCGAGAGCTACAGTTCAAGGCTCGATACAGAAGTTGTACAGTGAGCTTGCAAATGGGGCTCTCTTTAACGTTAGTCCATAGGATAATGGAATATAACGGAAACGTTGTAATAGAGAGTTTCGGTGCCGTGCAAATTTCGCATTTCTCGGCTGTTATCATCCCTGATACCACAGTGTACCCCATATCGTGGATTTAGGGTTACAGGAAGTTGAGGGTTAGTGGGTGTGTAGCCTTATGGGGTACGTGACTTCCAGGTGATGTGGTCCGTAGCACCAGTCACTCTCGATTCCCTTGTTTTTATGGTATAGGGATGACATTTCACTGTTGACAGGGTTCCAGGGACATTTCATGGTTCCTCAGTCATCTGGCCATCAATGCCTATTATCTGCGACATTTTGAATGCATCTTCTTGGCAGCCAACGACTATTCCCCTGAGCACTTGCCGAAACGGTTTGTGTATGCCCGATGCTGGGTTTATGTACCCCAAACATATCTTCACAGAAACGTGCGGCGCGTAAGATGAAACCAGCAGTTATGGTAACGTGTGGTGGCTAAAGCTGCTGGGCTACAGAATTTGTAATCAGATGCACGAAGACCCAAACTCAGGACAAGTAGTGTCATTTTATGGTAAAAGTAACTGATTTCAGCCCATGTTTTGGAGTTATATGGAATAATATGAGATGTATCAAGAACAAGTGGAGGACAATGTGCTAATATTGGAATAATCACCATGGAATGGTTTGGCGGCACACATTGCGCCATAGGATGGTTGGCCAAGGATGGAGAATTTGGGGCGATTTGCCACAGAGTAATTAAAAGGACTTGCTCAATATGTTCTTCTAAATATTTGGCTATAAAATGGGTTAAAGTAACTTAGTAATGAGCATGTCTTACCTTGGCATGACCCTGGTGGGTGGTGGTGGGTTGCTTTGGGCACAGCTCGGGGCTCCGTCCTGGCAGCCACACATGCAGCTCCCCAGCGCCTGAAGGGGAAAAACTTCTTCCGAGCTGCTGAATGCCGGGTTGTCCAAGGAATTGAGAGAGGCCGAGGCTGTCAGCCACGTCTGGGACGGACACCAGAAATGGGTGGGAACATCGTCAAACCGACTGAAACGCCTGTAGCTGTGAGCAAACCAAAACGGTCAACAAAATAGACCATAATATCCCATTAACAATAACGATACGAAAGATACTCAAATATTTCACCCCAAAACAGGCAGGCGCCGTACAACATATTGTCATGGATTAGGACGCGTACATCGATACAGTTTCCACCAATCGCCATGTGGCACCAACTCTTTAATATTGAGCTTTGTTTCTCGTAATCTACCACCGGCCATGTCTAGAGGTTCTGGTGTCAGAGGTTGATGCCGGGAACCATTACCCAACCCTGTCCTTTCTTCCACATCTTTTTTTTGGGTGTATTATTCCATTTAAGGATACAGTTTTTCTTCATTTACATATCACATTTTATTTTTTCACCATGCAGTCACTGGGAGGGTGGCGGAGGTTGGACCAGTGGATTTTGGTACCTGCTCTGTGTCTGAGCCACTTTTTGCTGGAGGATCTGTGTCTGGAATCGTCGGACGAGGATGAAGACGGCTGCTGCGGCGCAAATGATGATGCTGAACACCACAGCACAGGCGATTGCAGCGAGACGGTGGTGGGTCATCCGGTAGTCACAGGTCTGCCCCATGTACCAGAAATCGCTGCCGATTGGGCACCTGCCACGAAAACCACAACATTAAAATCCTTAAACAAACATCGACAGGATCATCAACTGGCATTTCCATCTGCCTGTCTGTCTATCCGTTTGTCCATCTATCCACCATTATGTCTATCTGTCTAACAGGTGGTTTGATGATAGATACATAGATATAGATATACTGGAAGACAGGTCGTCTGTCCATCTATCTGATTGTCTGTTTATCTGTTCTTCCATCTATCCATCAGTCACACTATCTATCTATCCATCCATCCTCTATCATATATCTGTTCATCTATCCATCTATCATATATCTATCCATCCATCATCTAACTATCCATCATCTATCCATCCATCCATCCTCTATCATATATCTATCCATATATCTATCCATCCATCATCTATCTATCCCTCCATCCTCTATCATATATAGAATATATATAGAATATATCTGTTCATCCATCCATCATATATCTATCTATCCATCCATCATCTAACTATCCATCATCTGACTATCCATCATCTGACTATCCATCATCTATCCATCCATCCATCATCTATCTATCCCTCCATCCCTCCATCAACTATCATATATCTGTTCATCCATCTATCGTATATATCTAGCCATCCATCATGTATCATCTATCCATCATGTATCATCTATCCATCCATCATATATCGATCCATCCATCATATATCGACCCATCCATCATATATCGACCCATCCATCATATATCGATCCATCCATCCATTGTCAAACTATGTTTCTATTGGTTTGTCTGTCTTTCTGTACACATCGATCTTTACATCCATGTATCCACCCACCTATCTGTCCATCTGTCAGACAGATATATTGACTGAAGTGGTGATAGTCTCTCTGCCTACTGGTCTGTCTGTCTGTCTATGCCCGTCTGCCCGCAGACATTTACTCACTGGCACTCTGGATCTTTGCCCTTGTGGTGGATGCAGATCCCGTGGTTGTGACAGAATAGGTCATGGCATGGTGACTGACAGCGAGCACCCAGTTTCCTGACTGGCACACACTGGAATCCATCCGGACAGGAGAACCAGTCTGTGCACGGGTCGGCGTGCTTCTCTGGTGGATGGAAAGGGATAGACAGTGTGAGAAGCCTCAGGGCTGTGCAATGTGTGCCAACATCGGCCAACAATGGAGAATAAACAACTAACGGCTCTAAAAACTGTATCCAATCTAGGGAAATCTGAATACTGGCTTATTTTATTATCAGTACAACAGGCTGGCTTAGATTCCACAAAACATCCATGTGCCAGCCCAGGGCCAGCTCTATACGTGTGAGTGTGTATATATTATATATATATACACACACACACACACAAATTCATGCATAAATATATACTTACATATACATTAGAACACAGACATGTCAAAGAGTACAACAAATAAATCTGACCTGACCTCCCCCATCTAGATCAAATGAAGACACTGATATATATCTCTCTTAAAGGGACACTACCACTAAAATAAGCGGTAACTAGATTACTTGTGCATTGCAAAACAAACCACCTTATAAAACACATTATAAAAAAACATGCTGCTGTTTTTTTTCTTTGTTTAAGTAATAGAGTGTAAAAAGGAAAACTAAAGCTAGGTTTTTTTTCGCTCCTATTTCCATTTTGTGGATTTTCTCATGATGTAACATTTACCAAAATCTTAGCACAAGTCTCACTTTATAAGATAGTAGGGAACAGACAAAGGGGTGGAGGAAGAAATGTTTAGACAAGGCTGCAAGGGATCTATTGTATTGTCTATGCTATCTGAGATAAGAGATGGCTCGGTGAGATCTGATAGTGGACTGATAACATTTTAAACCACCCCTGGTCAAGTCCTTTGCATACCTCCCACACTTCGCAATCTATGGGAGTCGAATTTTGAGATATCTGACCCGTAGACTCCATTCTATGTCCAAAGCCACACGGTGAGGAGCAAGTGATGGAAAGATACTTTAGGGGGGGGCAGGTTACAACACAAAATATTACACAATGGATGCACCCAGTGACACATAGAGGAAAATATCACACAATGGATGCACCCAGTGAAGCATATAGAGGAAAATATCACACAATGGATGCACCCAGTGAAGCATATAGAGGAAAATATCACACAATGGATGCACCCAATTACACATAGAGGAAAATATCACACAATGGATGCACCCAGTGACACATATAGAGGAGAATATCACACAATGGATGCACCCAGTGACACACAGAGGAAAATATCACACAATGGATGCACCCAGTGACACATAGAGGAAAATATCACACAATGGATGCGCCAGTGACACATATAGAGGAAAATATCACACAATGGATGCACCCAGTGACACATATAGAGGAAAATATCACACAATGGATGCGCCAGTGACACATATAGAGGAAAATATCACACAATGGATGCGCCCAGTGACACATATAGAGAAAATATCACACAATGGATGCGCCCAGTGACACATAGAGGAAAATATCACACAATGGATGCGCCCAGTGACACATATAGAGGAAAATATCACACAATGGATGCACCCAGTGACACATATAGAGGAAAATATCACACAATGGATGCGCCCAGTGACACATATAGAGGAAAATATCACACAATGGATGCACCCAGTGACACATATAGAGGAAAATATCACACAATGGATGCGCCCAGTGACACATATAGAGGAAAATATCACACAATGGATGCGCCCAGTGACACATATAGAGGAAAATATCACACAATGGATGCGCCCAGTGACACATATAGAGGAAAATATCACACAATGGATGCGCCCAGTGACACATATAGAGGAAAATATCACACAATGGATGCACACAGTGACACATATAGAGGAAAATATCACACAATGGATGCACCCAGTGACATATAGAGGAAAATATTTTCTTAACTAAACATACAAGAGAAAAATAAAACACATGTAAGATATCAGCAACATCAAATAAACACAAAAAGGACATTTCATGTTTTTTGTGGTACTGGCCCTTTAAAATCTTGCAGAACATTGGCACTGATTGACTCTTCTCTTTATTCCCCTCTCCGTACAGGATGTTGGGAAAACCAGAGAGAAGCTGCACTTTGGAGGGTTTTATTTATATAAAAAAAGTATTAAAAAGAACTATTTGCTAAATGTCAAGGCCTGAAAAGGATTTCTCCCCGTGACACCGGCGAGGTTTCATTTACAATTAGTGACAGACAGGCCTTTACCAAGGAGACCCGGAGAGGGAGAGACAGAATGTAGGACGGGTCAGCGGGTCAGCGCTCTGCGGAGAAATCACCACCTCAGACCAGGAAGCAGTAAAGGTAACCGTCACGGCCTCTCAATGTCACTCGGAACCAGAGAGCGGCCCGTGATTCATCACATCCTATAAATAAAGCAGCTCGGGCCTTGCAGAGAGCAGGTATTTTCCACCATCCATGGCGCTTTAACCCGATACTAGGTGTGAATAATGACAATATAGGTTCCAATAAGCCAGTGCTTCCCAACCCTGCTCCTCAGGTCCCCCTAACAGGACAGGTTTGCAGGATTCCCTTGGGGAAATGCAGACGGAATCCTGCAATCACTGAGCAGCAAATCATATCACCTGTGCTGTGCTTAATATATCTGCAAACCTGGCCTGTTAAAGGGACCTGAGGACCAGGGATGGGAAGCACTTCAATATGGTATTGGGTATGTTGTATCTGAGAGCACCAGGTCTATTCATCGAGTGCTGAATATGCGTCTCAATGTTTGGCCACTTCTGCTCGACCACACACGGTTCTCCTGTGGTTAAGTAAGTCTCTGCCAAGAGGGAACCACGTTGAACCCAGTGTGACAATGCCACATTTCCACCGAAAGTCGTCCGAACACCAACCGACTCCAGAAAATGTATTAACAGAGTATTCTTTTCACAGGTCATTCTGAAATATACACATTTTTGGAGTTTGAAGCCGCCATCTTGCATTGAGCGAGTTGGAAGCCACTACTTCCTCTTGACTAGTCAAGCTGACACTCTCATAGCACCGATACCATCACAGAAAGCCAACCGGGTCAAAATTAGCCAAACGACTCTTTCATGAATAAGCGAACCATAGCCGGGCAAGGGAAACACGCCCAGTATAGGATATTATACACAACTTGTACTTCTTTAATTACAGTTTGGCCCACAACGTGTGGACAACCTAAGATCACAAACTTAATGGTTACATAGACTTGAACGCAAGCCTGGCAGGGGATAGACATTATGGTCCTCAGCTTACTCACCTGTAAGAGAAATACTGTGGACCTCAGAGCTGAGGCTGTCCTCAGTATCTTGTGAGGATTCGAAAAGCCACCGAGGGTCACTGAGAACAAGCTCTTGCGTCTCCGACATCGATGACCCGACGTGGACACCAAGCTGAACTCTGTATCCCAGGAGCGTTCCGTCCCACCTGAAATGACAACAACACTGGACTAAATCGCACTTCAGCATCAGCGACAACCGTACTTCTAAGATTAAGGTAAAATTCTTGGGCAAATTTTGGCGCCTGGAGATATTATTGACAGCAGATGTCTTTTTGGCCAAGAATCCCCAATCCAAAACACTTTTGCCTCCACGCATTTCGGAGAACAGAAACTCACCCGTTATTCTTCTACAGTTATCTTTTATTTATATACAGTTACACATAATGATTCTTTCACCATGTCCGATTTATTCAGGATTGCAAAGTCGTGACTTGGTAACTGCAAACTTTAATGCCGAAAAATAGCCGCCCTTGAAAAATTGTGCGACTGCTGTTTCTGGCCTAAAACGTGTAATTTGCTGATTTGGATCTGTGCTATTTTTTTGTGAACAGATCCCATGGGTGTGTTGATAGAATGGCTGGTGTGTCCGTCTCCTGTCGCTGCAAGACGTGATGTCACCTCTAAATACACACGGATAATTACTTGGTCAACAGTTCACGAAGCATCAAGGACCGAATCAAGGTCGGCAGGATGAGCACAATGCAACGTCTGCAGTCATGACGTCAGCACAGACGCAAGACAAGGGTAACATTATCTCTGTCCTGTCATGAAACTGAATGCGTTGCATGGATCCGTCTCTCTGACAAGGTCAGAGGTTTCAGACAACCCTTCCTTCCTGACGATTAAAAAGGAGTCCGCGACTAACCCTCAGGACAATCTTTGTTGCCATCCAGAGGGTTCCAGCTGCATAACTCTGGGCAGGAGACCCCTTCCCCTCATCTCTGCTTCCAATATAACTCATCCACGGCCTTCGTTCTGTCATCTCATAAAGAGAGATTGTGATGGATCTTCATAACCCGAGGGATACAATCCCAGCTCAATCCATAACTTGGCTTCGATGCTTGGAGATGTTTGGGAAATGTTACTCGGTGAGGTCGCAAGCCGTGCATGTTAGGACAGGAAAGACCAACGCTGACACTTAGGAGGATTCATTTCCCTTACGTGCCCTTTAATGGGGAAACGTCCAATACCCTCAGAGGAGATCAGGTATCATACTGGAGTGAAACATCAGGTTTTCATAAATGGATGGATTTATAAAAGGTCTCCGTGTCATCTGTCAGTAATAACCAGTTGAGTCCATACCAACCAGACCGACGTTCGTAAAATGTTCGAAAATAAACGATGTTATAGCTGCACTCTGAGAACCCATATAACCCTCACACCAACATACATGAATGTGCGTTGGCTTCATTCACATGTTAGGTTCTCCTCATGGAGAGATGAGAAGATGGGGCCATTTCCCCCAGGGCCACTATCACTATCATACAGGAGCCGTGTGCCCCATTCATCAGCAGATTAAATGCAGTGAGGGGCACGCGTGGCTGTCTATACACATTGGTAATCGGGGAGCCACAAATGATGCCATTAAGCACCATCACTCCCGGTTACCGGCTCTACCACGAAGCACTGCAACATTATTTGTAACATTATTTGGTAAATAATACCGACAACCAGGCCTGGCCTTTGGGTGGGGTGAGCAGGGTGCACGGTCTGGGGCCCTTCACTTTGGGGGACTTCCTGACTCTGACGCCCCCCCCACCTCTAGTAAGCAACGACATAGGGTTGTTAACGTGTCTGTTTGGAGGGGAAGAGGGTGACTGACGGAGAGGCTGTGTCTATATATGGAGTGGAAGAAAGGGGTGTCCATCTGGGGTCGAGAGGGGTCAGGGGTGTCTATTTGTGAAGATCAGTGTGGAGGGTCAGTGTGTGTATCTTTGTGTGAAAAAGGTGGAGTACAAGGAGGTGTAGAGATGAAAGCGTATCCAGGGACCTCACAAAAGCTCCACGCCTAGGGCTCCGTACATGCTAGAGGTGGTTCTGCCAACAACGGCGCTGCACACCAGCTTGGCATCCTCTCCTGGAGTCCATAGAACTCCATCAAGCCACACGAGAGATTGCGTGCATGTGATCGTGCAGGGTCAGAGGAAGGACACTGGAGAACTGTTCTGTCTGTCCTTCTGCTGTCACGTTGTCCTCTGCACCACAGTCGCGTATGAGATTTTTTTTAAGGGTTTATTCTTTTGCGTTAAGTGATATTTTGGTAAAAGAAAAAGTCACTTAAACACTAGATTCTTGCAAACGGTAATTCGATAGAGATTGCTCCGGAGGATATGGTGATTGCCCTCGAAAAACTCTTCAGAGGCGTCAAATTTGGAAGTGTCTGAATTGGAGCGTCTTTTTCTGTTTTGGCGTCTTGTTTTTTTTAATCGTGTTTTTGTTGGACGCGTCCACAAGGTGGCGACTTTAACATAGGAAAGTCTTTAAATCCAAGACGTATAAGATTTAACAAATCTATAACCTGGCCACCGCGTTCTAATCTAAGATCTCCAGGGCTACGAATTCCACTGACAGGCCGGGAAGTCATTGTAGCCAAATATGTGCTGAGCCACTGTCGTGACACTTCAACTATTACTGTGAGGAGATCCCTACAGGCCCAGATATGGGTCACTGGTTTATGGTCTTCTCCTTGCACCCATTAGAGCGCCTGGCCATGCAGCAGTAAGACCACACCAACCTCACCTGGTCAATCAAAGAAGGATCATACATCTGATGACATCAACTCTGTGGGTAGTGGATCAACCACTGAGATATTACATAACATTAATAAACACTATAGGAGTAAGATTTTTGCTTAACTCACGTAAAATTTGACAACTCGACTCCTTCGAACCCGGGAACAGATTTATAAAATGAAGTCACCTACGACAAAGCATAGAAGAGGTTTAGTTGGTTAGCATGCCACAAACGTTCCACCGGTTCTTCTCCGAAGATACCGACCTCTTGCTGCAGAAGTGGCTGACAGGTCTCCGGATGCTCGCAGGGCCCCGGCGCTGTCCCCTCCAGGTTCATTCTGTAGGTGACATTAATTGTTTGCACTGAAAGGCAAAAGGTTTAAGATGGCGAGAGAGCTCAGAAACATGATGGCGTCATGACTTAGACAACGGTGAGCATTTTACACAATTACATCCCTCAGACCCCGTAGTACGAGGACCACGATTCACATTATAATGCTCTACCTAGGATTGTCGAATGTGTCTGAGGAGCACCCATCTCTTGGCACACACCCCCCCACATGAAGTTTTCGTATGCTTAGGAACCGCAAACTGTGCTGCGCAGCGAGACCTGTGCGCTTTACCAATGCGAGTCCGTAGCGCATGTGCAGAACGATGGGTCAAAGCTGCACGCGCATACACAGATCCGATCCATCAGCTGCCTTTCTGAGACCAATGGCACTGCGATGGGTCTCAGAGTCGTTCTCCGCATGCAGGCGTCACTTATGACCAATCTGGTGACCAGCAGTTGGGAAATTCAAAACTCTCGGCTGCTGGTGTCGCCTGGTGTGGTGGAGGAAATTCCTCCTGTAAAGCGGACAGGGTTTGTATAGCGTCCCTTTAAAGCAGTGTGTATTAGGATGGAGTGCTGGTGTGTGAATGTAGGAGCGGGTTGGAGCAGTGTGTGTTTGTGTGCATGAGGGGTAACTTTGAGCAGAGTGTGTGTCAGTTATGTTGGGGTATATTGTCCGTGATATGTAGTTGTATGTGCACATTGAAAACATGTGATCTTGCATCCCTACTGCCCAGCCAGCCCATGGAGGAGCACTTCTGGTCAGAAGACCACACGGTATGGACCAATCTGGTGCAAAATGCAACTTTTACTATAGTATCTCATGTCGGTCTGGGGCCTCATATGGTGTAAGGGCCACCATACTGTCATTCTACTATATAAGGCCACAGAATGATCGATACTTTATTATTCTACTAAAAAGTTTAAAAAAACGTTGATTCAGAGGAGAAAAAAAAGTGATAAAAACGATACCTGGCCACTTGTTAAGAAATAAATGCCAGGACTGACTTAGTGTTTCTTGGCCCATGACAGACCTTTAAAAACTGGAAGCTGCTCGTCTACAATGAATATCCTTTCCCTTCCGGGGTGCACAGACATCACTTCGCTGATGGTCTGGGGTGTGAAGGTGTTGGACGACAGTCGGGGAGAAAGCCGAGACTTCATTGTGTTTGGGGACTCCGAGGAGAGTCTTGGTTCTGGTTTTCTGGCCATCAAACCTTCTGTTGTGGTATTAACAGTGAAAGGTTCTTCTGTACCAAGAGTCCTCGATTTAGGGATTGAAGTGGTTTTCGTTATCCAGCTGGGGCTCTCTCCTGATCCCTGTGTAACTGGCAGGGAGGGACTGTCACTCACTACATGCCATTCTCGCCCAGAAACATTGGGTTCTTGAAAGTGTTGACCAGTTACTGGTGAAGCAGATGAGGAAACGTGGCTGTCGCCTCCGTCGTCTGTCACCAGTGTCTGCGTAATGAACACGGTTGCTGCAGTCTCTATATTTTGACTCGGGATTGGGTGTAGGACTTCAGTTTTGTTGATCTCAATCTTGGTTACTGGCCAGATCAATGTAGTGAGTGGATGAGACTTTGGGCTAACATGTGGCTGTGTGGTTCGTGTATGTTCTGATTGTGTCTTTGTATTTGCATCGGAGTAACTGTGTGTGGTTGGTTGTGATTGCAGTTCTTCATTTAATTCAGACTGTGTCTGTGTGGTGGATTCTACATGCCTTTGCCGGGCTGGCTTGGTTTGTGTAGAAGGTGGCAGCCAAGTCTGTGTTTGAAACCCTAACTTCGTGTTAGTATGTGGTTCAGTGGAAATATTCATGTCAGCGGATTCAGTGGAAAGGTGCGTAAAGTCTGTTGAGTTGCTTGTGACTAGGTCAGGCTTGCTCTGTGTAACTAGGTCAGGGTGGCTTTGAGTGGATAGGTCAGGCTGGGTCTGTGTAACCAGGTCAGGGTGGCTTTGAGTGGATAGGTCAGGCTGGGTCTGTGTAACCAGGTCAGGGTGGCTTTGAGTGGATAGGTCAGGCCGGGTCTGTGTGATTAGGACAGGCACAGATTTTGAGTCTTTATTGAGCTGGTTTTGTGTAGATTGTTCGGGAGTGATGTTTGTTGATAGTTCATGCTTGGACACTTTGACGAGGTCAGTCTTACCATTTGTGACAAAGTCAAGGTTTGTCTGGGAGGCAGAATCGGTAGTAGTCTTAGTATGTTGGGTTTGGTTTGTAAGACCAGTCTGTGTATGGTCAGCCCGGTCATTTGAGACAGTCATGAAGTCTGTTTGAGTATTTCCAGTCAGGTTTGGTTGGGTTTGAGTGTGAAGGTCGGGCCTAGTCCTTGCCACCTGACCATGCGGTGTTTGACTGTCCATCCCCCGCTGGGTTTGCGTGGTAATGTCGGGCTGTTTCTCTGTGGCATTCTTAGAGGGGTTGGCTATATGAAGATCAGTCTTTTTAGTTTTGTCTTTGTCATTTTGTGTGGTGTTGGAGATTGAGTCAACTATTGTCCCCGTGGCTTGGCTAGAGTTATTTTGTGTGTCTTCCTGTGATTGACTAACGGTGAACAGCTCATCCTGGGTTTTAACAAATGATGTTGACGTGTTCTCCCTAAATGGCACGTCTGTTGTCATGTATGTGGACCTGTTTGTTAAGCTCTTTACGTCCAGATCATACGTTGTTGAGCGATAGTTTGTGGAAGGCCTTGATTGTGTCCGTGTCCCTTCTATTGGGTGTATTGGACTTCTGAGCCTTGATGTGGTTTGAGATGGAATTTCTGTACTAAAATCCCCTCTAAGCTTTTCAGTTTGATTAAGAGAGGTTTGTGATTGAGACCATGACCTATGGTTCATCGTCAGCCCTGGTGTGGCAGTTGTGGCTGCTTGTTGGTTTTTTGGTGTTCGAGCTGGATGAATGGTTGTGGTTAGTGCTACCATTGTTTGCATGTCTTCTGTTACGTCCAGTTGAACTTGTGATGTTAAGTCAGGTTTTTTCTGTGTGTTTTGGCTCCTATGACTCAATTGTTCAGTTTGGGTCCGTGTGGTAACCAGAACGGTGATGGTCTCCATTTCCTGTGCTGATCGTACCTGTTCGGTATATTGCTGTTCTTCGTTTACCTCTATAACTTTTTCGGTGGTTGTAGTCTGATTGACCTTCCCTACTGGATTCGATCCCACATATGTCCTGTGTACCGTTTGGTTCTCTGACATTGGTTCAGTCTGTGTGATAGGAAGTTCTAGAATTTGGTCCGCTGGGGTCTCCATGCTCTGGGCATTGTGTGTTCTTGGCCGTTGCATGCTGACAGTAACATTTGCTTTTGGTTGAGGTTTAGCTCCACGTTCTGCTGGTCTTCTCAGGTGTTGGGCGGTTGGGTTAACAGTGGTTTGGATCTGTGGTTTTGGCTCAGATTGTGGACGTGTCACTCTGGGGAACTGAGTCTGAATTCGGGCAGCCGTATTTAATTGTGTTGAATTGTTTGGCCAAGCCCAGTCTGCTTGCGATGAGTCTGATTCTGCGTTTACTCCTCTCTCTGCAAATGAACCTTCTTGAATTTGAACTTTTGGCTCTGGTACTTGGTCTGCCTGCTCATAGATTTGTGTCTCTCTGTGGATCTGCCTATGTGAGCCATTTACTGGTCGAGCGGTCCGCATGTTAGTTTGCAATTCCTCACCTAACTTGACCTGAATAGTGGGAAGCGATTGGTTACGTGTAGTTAATTTTGACTGGTCTTCGGTTTTCAGTTGACTTTGGTCAAGGTGAAGAAGGTCTGGATTTGCAGTAGCCATTTTGGAACCATTCTCTGTCAAGGCTAACCTGTTTCTCTCTGTTTCTGGCACATCTACTTTTACGAAAGTTCGTTTACTAGAGATATCATTATACCTGGTCTTCTGGGATGTGGTGGACACGTCTTCTGTTTGAGGTTTGCTCTGTGATACTCCAAAAATACCCTGCATTCTCTCTGCAAAGTTACTCAATGGAGTTTCTCCACTAATGGGATGTTCAGGCGTCAGCAGGGAATTTCCTTTTCTTAGTATTGCCTCTTGTTCCCGAATTAATTTTTCAGATGTCGAATTGGACATTATCCCAGCAACTGGGTGTAGTCTACTACTGACCGAGCTGGAGTCCTGCTTCAGGGCAGCTTTTAACGATTGCGAAGTGCTGTTGGCTAGTAAATGCGTGAACAGTGGCCTCATGACCTCGGAGGCAGGTTCCATGCCTGGCGTGAGGTGTTTTAGTTTCCGTGATCTAATTCCAGACACATGGTCCACATGACCAATCTTGGCTACCTTACTCACAGACATCTTGCCATACTCGTCAGAGTGGACATCAGTGGCAAAATTCGTAGAAGGAAAAGAAGTATTGGAGCCCTGGTCTTGTTTTGGCGCATGTTCTTCCTGCAGCTCTTCCCGGTTCTGCCCTTCTGTCACTACAAGACTTTCCCCTGTCGACGACTTTACATTCTTGGCTTTGAGGGGAGGAGTGGGTGTTTTTCTGTTTTTGGATATCCTCAGGGCAGGTTCCCTCACATGTTCAGTGCTAAGGATTATAGGCACCTTGGTTGGGTGGGCGTTTGCTACGTTTGGTGAGAGCCCAGGAGAACGTTGTTGGAGTTGGTTGGTGGAATTCTTCTTACGCTCTCCTTGCAAAGCCTGGATGTTAGCAGGTGTTGTAAAGGAACCTTTCAGAAGACTGGATTTCTGTACTTTTTCCTCCGTGGAAGGCGGCAGTAGAGTGGCAGTTGTTTGATTCATCCATCGTGGATGTGTAGAAGTTAAATCCTGGGTCGGAATTTGAGGAGTCCTGACCTCGGTGTCCATGGTTTCTAGAGCTGCCTTCATGAAGTTTTCCATCTCATCCGTGTAGTTTGAAAGAAGCTCTGGGTAAATATAAAAGACAGCGAAAGTCAGATAAATGACGAGTGTTACCAGAAGCATTGGGGGGGGGGATACGTAAAACTTATTAAGAAGATAGGGCCGAGAAAAAGTGGAGACACGTTCTAGAGATGCACAAGTCGACACACAAGGTTTCTGCTACTTCTTGTCATTGTGGTCGCTTTACTCTTTGAACCTTGTCCATCTTTCTTGTTACTTTCATAAGTCCAAAACCATGCAACGTCAGATTGTGGTCATGGGTTGTAGAAGGACAGGTTTGGATCCGGCTACCTTTTGATTGTCCTATCTCTAAAGCTAAAGACTCTATACCAAGACTGGTGTTAAATGACAGACGCTAATGGAAAACCTGAGTATCTGCTGTTTTCCATTAGCGTCTGTCATTTAAAGAGACAGTATCACCTACAGAAGCTGTAGCTAGAGTACTACGGTAGTGCATGTACGGTACGGATGTCCAAACTCCGGCCCCCCAGATGTTCCTGAACTACAACTCCCAGAAATCTCTGACTGCATTAGATGGATGGGGAAGCATGGGAGTTGTAGTTAAGGGACATCTGGGGGGGGCCGGAGTTTAGACATCCCTGCTCTAGATAGACATTGCTGGGGTTTTCACCCATACCAGCATCATAGTGTAGCGAGCTGATACATGTTTTCTGTTTGTTTCGACACAGTCTTATCTTAAGTCCTGCCTTGGCGCACCTTTTACTTTTTGTATATATAAAGCTACGTTTTATTTCTACTTGTATCCACTTCAGGCTCAGTATCTCCCAATCGTTTTGTGTTACTTTCACATTTGTTTGCTATAGGGAGAGCAGTATTTGGAGCGCCTGGGGCAGCATGGAGTCTAATGCCCCCTGATACGCACAAAAATATAATCCGCTGCTAAACAGGAAGTGACAGAGGTAAGCTCCGCCCACATCACATTGCTTTATCCTCCGAACAGGAAACACATCACGTGATTCAAAATTCCACAACTTTATACAAAAGTGTGTGTGTTCACATACTGTACTACATGCATGCAGGTCATTTTAAAACTATTGGAGCGACAATAAAAAGAAGCGCGCTTTACCTGGAAAACACAAATATACACATTATTTTCTATTTATTTTTCCAAGGCTTTTCTACAGGACTCGCCGTTTAAGTAACGGGAATGAAATAACTTGTATGCGGGAAAAAAAAAGGGGAAAAAGAGAAAAAAATAGTGCAAATATTGGAGAAAAAAAAAAAGTATAGAATAAATATTAATATTCTATTTTTGAAGGATGGAATGCACGACTTCTGAAATATATATATATGTGATAGATATGTATTCCCCCACCTCGTATGGATTGAAGGCGCTAAAACCACTTATAAAATGCACATTACTACGCGTTTTACAAACACATGGTGAATGCGGAAGCTGCTGGATTCTCTTCCCTTGGCGGGGGGGGGGGGGGGGGGCAGACAGGAAACAAGAAGTGAAATCTAAGCCTGTGTTTTACAGGACACCAGAGGCCTCCGTTTGTCCCATTTTTCGCTCTACTGACAGCTCTTTGGGCTAAAACGGCAAAGCAGAGGCTCTGGAGATGTGGATATTAAGATGGGAAAGTACCTAGAGCAGGGGTCGGCAACCACGGGCAGACCTCCAGATGTTTTGGAACTACATTTCCCATGAGGCTCAGCTAGTTTAATGCGTGTCTGAGCATCATGGCAGATGTAGTTCCAAAACATCAGGAGGTCCAAGGTTGCCAACCACTGGCATAGAGCATAGAGGAGCAGAGCCCACCAACATGCCAATGCATCATGGGAGACGTAGTTCCAAAGATCTGGAGTGATGGAGGCTGTGGCTCCATGTGTTTTGGAACATATTGATCAGTAGTAAAGTACTCTTGCCAGTGCCAGGCATCAAATCATTCCTGCTTGGAGAGCAATGGCAGAGGAACAGCGAACCTCAGCTGACACCTTGCTTGTTTCCGATCTATATTTCCCATGCTGCCCCGGGGTGGCTGTGCATCATGGGGGAGGTAGTTCAGCAGCAAGGTGGTATGCCAAGGTTTGCCATCAGTAGGCTGTAGTCACATTGTAACCTTGGCACAAATCCCACCGCTGTTATATCAGAAATGTATAAAAATCTATATATTAAAATTAGATTAAAAAAATAAATAATTTATGTATAAAACATTAAAAAAATACGTTAACCAAATGTTCAGCAACCCGTAGCCTGTTAAAAACCCCTCAAGTTGACCGATATACAATACATCAGGGATCAGCAAACTTGGTCCTCCGAATGTTTTGGAACTAGATTTCCCATGAGGCTCAGCTTATCCAATGGGTAACAGTGCATCATGGGAGATGTAGTTCCAAAACTTCTGGAGGTCCAAGGTTTCCAATCCCCTGCAATGCATATAAATAGAGGAGAGAGTGCGATGCATTTTTTTTTTCCAACAAGATTCCAGTTTACCAAAGCTGGGACCAAAATAAATAAATAATAATAAAAAAAAATAATAGAAGTTAAAAATTAGGAATTTTGTATTTTAAAAAGGAAAAATTTATTAAAAAAAAAAAAAAAAAAAATAGGAAAATTCAAAAAATAAATGAAATGAGGAAAATTTATTTATTTAAAAAAGTCAAAACTAGGAATATTTAATTTTTTTTTCAAAAAATTAGGGAAATGTATTTTAAAAAAAAAAGGGGCAAATATATGAAAACGTATAATTGTTATTGGATGTCAGACCGGTCGGAGGGAATGGCTGTCCCTCTTTGCGCCGCGTGGTCACTAATCGCTGGCGTGAAATAAAGTGAAAGTCTGCGTATTCTGGCGGCGGGGGGGGGGGGGGGGCTGTGGAAGAAATATCATGTCCTTATGTTTCCTGAAGCCGGATAGAATGTGTTTCCGCAGATTCCCCGGACAGAGCGCAGGGAGCTTATCTGCAGGAAAACCTGTCCCAGATTACAGCAGACGGGGTCTGGTCGGGGGCCACAGGGAGAGAGAGGGCGTGATTGGGGGGGGGTCTTGTTTTGTTTTGTGTTTTTAAATATCAATTCACGGATTGGTTAATAAAACACTCTACGCCCCCCCCCCAGTCATGCCTTTTAAGACCCTCAGCTGTTCTTCATTATCACTGTAAATATAGGGGGTTATTCACTAAACAGTGATTTTTTTTTTGAGAATTGCTAAAATTTCAGTCCAAGAAGAGTTGAACTGAAGGAATGGCGGAATCGGCAAAAAACCTTTAAATTCAAAATATTTGGCCTAAATCATCCAAGGATTCGCCACAAAAATCATCGCTTACTCAATAATAAGCACACTATGTCGCATTCATACCGCGTGCGCGTGCTGGGCATCGCCAGGTCGGCCATGTTTTCCTGGATACATATTACGGTTTCATGCAGAGGGGGTGCACAGGGAAAAGTGCTGCCCTGCAGCATGTATAATTCATATTCTGCAGGAAGGAAATCAAGACAGGTCACCTGGGATTCCTTACCTACAGCGTATGGATTGTACATGTTGCGGGGTGGCATTTTTCACGCACTGCCCATCAGCAAGATGGCCGATCTGGCAGCTCCAGTGTGTGTATATATGTATATATATTGTATATTTGTATTACGCACACACTTATTCCCTGTATACATTGATCACGGTGAGGATGTCACATAAAACACCCCCAGCTCGGGGATTGTGGATCTCGAAATCCACTCCATTTCCTTGACAGCGTGCGGCCGACGCACTGACCTTTCCAACCGCAAAGTTCCTTCTGTAAAAACATGCAAATACAACAGCGACTTGTTATTTCGCCGGGGTTTAGGGCGGTCACATCTTACGGATACAGGCTCCGCCGGCGGAGCCGCCATGTTTCAGATCGGGAAGACAAACAAGGCCAAACGGTGAGAGACGGCGGCAAAAAAATCAACTCGGCAAAATCCCGAAAATGTAAAAAATAATAAGAAACCTCACGGTCTGAACGTTTAACGATTAAATACCGGTGTAAAAAAAATAAAAAAGATATATTTAAAAAAAACAAGACACTGAAATGTTTTATTTTAGAGATTAATTTTATCAGAGAAGAAAATAAAACCGTCTGCGGGATTACAGCTCAGTACAGCTCTTTCCGAGTCCTGCACCAGTCCCAGAAAAAAAAAAAATCACACACAGGGTTATCAGAAGAGATTCGAAAAGTCACCGCACGTTCGGTGACTTTTCGTTCTCTTCAATTCGGTTCCTTTTGCCGATTGCATTTCGGTGACCCTGCTGTGTATTCAGCAAACACCACAGGGTCCCCGAATTGCAGGGAAAAGCTGCCGAAAACCTGACGAACACTAACCGAATGCACTATGAAAACAAGCAAAAACATCTGGATCAACCTTCGAAGAGGAGCCGAACAGGAGCCGAAAAGGAGCCGAATCACACAGAGCCGAAGCAGCTGTGACGTAGAGGAGGCAGTGAATAAATTAGAAAAACCATTTGTATGAATCTGGGAAAAAGAAACGCTGTTTGCAAAGAAACTACTGAGCGAAAATGTCTGAAATTTTCACAGGAGGTCCAGGGAATGATAATAAAGAGGGCTGTTACAGAAAAAATAAGTAAACTGAAAAAAAAAAAAAAAAAATCGGACTTTTAATTTTTTTTAAAAAAATTCAGAAAAATGCTTAAAGTATCCTAAAAAATCTATAAATAAAGAGACTTTTTGCTGCAGAATTTTATAATGAACGGTTTATTAGATATTGAATTAAAACGGGAATATTTTTAACATTGAAGCCTATGGGATTCTCCTGAATAAATTTGCCGAATTAAACCACCGAATGGCAGGGCATTAGGGGAACCTTTCACTGCTGGTTTGTGTTCTCTGAATAGCCGAAGCAGTGCTTTTTCATGGGGATTTCACTGCCCTCGAACAGGGACCGAACAGGCACCGTATGTGCAGGCAATTCGCCAGGATTTGGCAAATTGCCTGCTCTCTGGATAGCCGAATGGTCAGGAAAGGTAACCGAACGCTGATTTTCAGCGTTCGGTTACCTTTCTCAAGCAATTCGGATCTCTTTGGATAACCCTGACAGGAGCCAAGACGGGATGGGGAAATGTAAAAATAATAACAAGCCTCACAGTCTGAACATTTAACAATTAAAAACTGGTGTAAAATAAATAATAAGAAAAAAAGATATATTTTATATATATATTATATATATATATTTTTAAAAAAATATGCTGAAATGTTTTATTTTAGAGATTTACAGGGTTATCCAAAGAGATTCGAATTGCTTGAGAAAGGTAACCGAACGCTGAAAATCAGGGTTCGGTTACCTTTCCTGGCCATTCGGCTATCCAGAGAGCAGGCAATTCGCCAAATCCTGTCGAATTGCCTGCACATACGGTGCCTGTTCGGTGCCTGTTCGAGGGCAGTGAAATCCCCATCAAAAAGCACTGCTTCGGCTATTCAGAGAACACAAACCAGCAGTGAAAGGTTCCCCTAATGTCCTGCCATTCGGTGGTTTAATTCGGCAAATTTATTCAGGAGAATCCCATAGGCTTCAATGTTAAAAATATTCCCGTTTTAATTCAATATCTAATAAACCGTTCATTATAAAATTCTGCAGCAAAAAGTCTCTTTATTTATAGATTTTTTAGGATACTTTAAGCATTTTTCTGAATTTTTTAAAAAAAAATTAAAAGTCCGATTTTTTTTTTGATTTTTTTTCAGTTTGCTTATTTTTTTGTAACAGCCCTCTTTATTATCATTCCCTGGACCTCCTGTGAAAATTTCAGACATTTTCGCTCAGTAGTTTCTTTGCAAACAGCGTTTCTTTTTCCCAGATTCATACAAATGGTTTTTCTAATTTATTCACTTCCTCCTCTACGTCACAGCTGCTTCGGCTCTGTGTGATTCGGCTCCTGTTCGGCTCCTCTTCGAAGGTTAATCCAGATGTTTTTGCTTGTTTTCATAGTGCATTCGGTTAGTTTTCGTCAGGTTTTCGGCAGCTTTTCCCTGCAATTCGGGACCCTGTGGTGTTTGCTGAATACACCGCAGGGTCACCGAAATGCAATCGGCAAAAGGAACCGAATTGAAGAGAACGAAAAGTCACCGAACGTGCGGTGACTTTTCGAATCTCTTTGGATAACCCTGTAAGTTTAACAGAAAAAAAATAAAACAGTCTGCGGGATTACAGCTCAGTACAGCTCTTTTCGAGTCCTGCACCAGTCACAAAACTTCACATAGTTACTGAGATGACGATAGGAAAGTAAAAGCCGAGACGGGATGGGGAAATGTGTCACAGTGACAGAAAATGGAAATGAGTTGTGACCTTACTCTTGCGATCGTCGCCACGTGCTCTAATTTATTTTTCCTCTTTTTTTTTTAAATATTATTCATTATTTCAAATTCCCATTATCACTTTGTAATTTGGAAATATATTTTTTTATATAGAAATATATAGGATATAATAAATATATATTGTTTTATTAATAAATAATAAATTATATATTGTAATATTATTTATAAATAAACAATTTTTAATTAATTTAAACTGTTCGCTTTTCCATTTATTCATATTTGTTTTTATAACTATAATAATTTACAAAGAAAAAAAATTAAATTAATATATCAAACTTATAAAAAAGCATAAACACAAATATTTTTTTATATCTATATATATATACCTATTGGTTTAAATTTTCTCGCTCACATATATATATGGGTTTAAATGAATATTTAAATCATCTTAATAATACAATTGCATATTATGATTACTATTATTATCTATTGATTAAATAACAGTATCAGTTCATTTAAATATTACACAACATATTATTCTCATATGAAGACAGATTTAAGCATTTCTGGATAATAAATAATAAAATGTACAATAGCTTTAAGTAGCAGAACTCGTGGTAGCAATCGCTAAATGGTATTAACACCCCCTTTTCCCTCCAAAAAAAAAAATTTAAAAAACTATTTTTACACTTAAGCAAAAGACAAGGAGCAGAGAACTGCATCAAGGCTTCCTCTGATGTTAAAAAAAAATGTAAAAATAAAGAGTTTATAAAAAAATAAAGGGAGAATTACTTATTAGCATTGGATGGGCAGGATTGGCTGGGAGATGTCAGCCAAGTCCTGCTGGTTGAAAAGGAGGTCAATAAATCCCCCAGAATTTTACCTTCTTTCATTATGGGTAAAAATGACAACACGAAGATCTATATATATATATATATATATATATATATATATATATAAAAAAGTGAATAATTATTATTTATTTTTTTACCTTCGAAAATTAGTAGATTTTTTCATTTTTTTTTATTTTGAGAATTTTTTTTACCAGGAAGGATACATTGAGATTTCTCTCGTTTTCAATTTAGTTTATAAACAAATGTATTTTTGGAATATTATTATAAATAAAATAAAATTGACTTATAAATAAAATAAAAATATAAAAAATTATTATATACCTAAACTAGTCAACACCGTAGATCGGGGGTCTCAAAATATACCACCCCCCCCCCTCTCGTTTCTAAACTACAAATCCCATGATTCCCTGACCAGCTATTGCATTCAAAGAATTCTGGGAGTTGTAGGCATCAACATCTGGGGAGGCCAGAGTTCTAGATCCCTGTCATAAAGCGTTCCATGTGGAGGATTAATGTACATTTCTGGGGGGGCTTAAAGCTAAGAAAATCAACCCCCCCCACACACCCAACAACCAGCTCGTTAGGTAACCCTGTCTATATTGTTCCCATTGTACAGCGCTGCAGAATATGCTGGCGCTTTATAAATAAAGAATAATAAAAAAAAAAATGCAGAACCAGGAGAATTCTTATTTTTAAATAATAAATTGTCTTTTTTTTCTCCCCTTGATCAAATATGTACATGGGAAAAAAAAAGTTACATAAATTCTTCTTTAATGTTCCCAGCAGGCTCCCCTAATAAATCAGGAGAGATGGAGCGCAGCGGGAGGGCGCAGGGGATTCAGCAGATGTCAGGGAGGGATGCCAGTCATTATGGATATCATTCACAGGTTCGAAACGTTGTGGAGAGTTTTCCATGGAATTTCCAGGCAAAACAGTGACCGTTTGGGTTTCCCACTTTTAGTCATTTTGATTTAAAATCAGATTCCATTTTGTGAATTTTCCATTATTTACAATTTCTGGTTTAGTGAAAACAAGGTGTATTTACCCCAAGAGTAGAGGGATTCAGTCACTTATGGTCATACATTTAAGGTTCTCACCTAGAGGTTTTTGATATATCTTCAGGAGGTTTGAAAATCAGGTAAAAATTCAAATATGTATATAGATTTGTTATAAATAAAGTATATATTACATTCATATATATGAAAAATATATAGTAAATGTCTATATATAAAATATAGTTATTCAATTATTAAGATGATGAAAAATGTATATTAATTGAAATAAAAAGTCTACATTTATGTAAATAAAATATATATTACCTTCATATATATGAAAAATATATAGTAAATGTCTTTATATAAAATATAGTTATCAAATAGTGCAATTATGTAAATATGAAAAATGCATATTAAATTTAAATAAAAAAAGTCTACATTTATGTAAATAATATATATATATACTATTTTTATCTATATAAAATATAGATTATATATATATATATATAAATATAAGAATCATGGAGGATGAATAGCGCACTCTGGAGACTTGATAATAAAGAGTAAATATATATTTAAACAAGTCAAATTATAAATAAATAAATATATAAATAAATTAAATCCTGATAAAAGCCCTTTCCATGACTGAATCGTTGATTCCTTGTTACCACAATAAAAAATAATTCACAGTTAAAAAAAGAATCCACAAGTGCACGCCTTCCTTATGAGTTATAAATAAAAAAAATAAATATATATTACATTTATAGAAATTAAATATATATTACATTTAATTAAATAAACAATAATGATTAAATAATTAAAAAGCAATATATTAAATTTATAAAAAATTATATATATATATATATATATATACATATACAATTTAAAACTTCACCAAGGGACCCGCAGCCAGGATATCCAGCTTTTACTGCTCCATTGCTGACCGCCACCGTAGAAATGCGCGCACAAATGGAGTATATGTAATAGTATTAGAGACAAAGGATCAACGTTTCAGTCCAAAAGGGGACTTTTTTTCAATAGCTAAAAAAATACAATTAAAAAGACTCCAGGAAGGCACCTTTTTCCTACCAACTATATTCAATTTAATAGATATTTATTTATTTTTTATTATTATCTTAAATTTAAAAAAAGGTTTTAATGCGATACCAGTGCTCACGTTGTAGGAGGATGATGGGATTATAATTTTTTTTATAAAGACCCAACATATTCTGCAGTGGTGTCCAATAAGTGGGACAAAATAAACAAACATAACAAATACGTCCGAGACGTGGAGAACGATAGTAAAAGAGGACCTTGCTCCAGTGAGCTTACAATCTAAGAGGAATAGGGTGGCACCTTGATCATTTTGATACAGGCTCTTACAGAATAAAAAGGAAGAAAACAGTTGGGTTTAAGTTAATAGTTCTAGAAAATAGACACCCAGTCAAACATAACCTGATGGAACATATCCCAGATATATAATCTTGTCAGGGCCGGTTCCAGAGCAGAGATCATCCTCCGTGCAGGATGCATCCAAGATCTCCGGTTCCTATCTTACATCCATATCCCAGAACCCATTGAGCATTGGAATCAGAGCATGTGTTGAGGGGCTTGATCTAGCACTAAGTAGGGATGTCCATGGCT
Source organism: Leptobrachium leishanense (assembly GCA_009667805.1). Taxonomy (NCBI): domain Eukaryota; kingdom Metazoa; phylum Chordata; class Amphibia; order Anura; family Megophryidae; genus Leptobrachium; species Leptobrachium leishanense. The sequence continues at coordinate 146,784,277 of CM019069.1, forward strand.
GAAAAATTTGTTTTTAAATAACTTCATTTTCTGACTTTCGTAACTAATTTCGTTTCGTATTGATTTGTATCGTATCGTATCGTATTCGTATCGAATCGAATTCGATAGTGGATATCCATTTGATAGTTCATTTCAATTTCTATCGTATCGGATTCGTATCGTATCGAATTCGATAATTGATAGTTCATTTCAAATTCGATAGTTGATATCAATTATTCCGATTTTTCTTTTAGGATGATGACACAGTGTAAAACGAAATAAATTTGTTATATAGCATTTCGTTTAGTTTCGTATCATATTGTTTCGTTTTCGTTTCGTATTCGTATAGATTCGTTATTCGGAAGTAGATTCGTTTTTCGGAAGTACCTCCGAATGCGAATTATCAAATTTCGTTCCGAATTCCAAATTTTTCCGAAACCAATTCCCATCTCTAGCACTAAGTAGCGTATTCTAGAGTAAGGACGTGACATTACCTGCGGTAAGGTTTCCACAGTGAGGTAGTGGCAAGACCCGATGTGAGTGGGTAGGGTGGTCTAGAAAAAGATAGCAGCATGAGCTAGAGGGAGTAGAACGGATATTTTAGGGTAAGGAATGGGCATGATCTGGTGTAGTTCAGGTGTTCTAGAGTAAGGAAGGCAGGAGTAGGATATTGTGCGAGTATATACGTGGGTCATAATAGCTTAATGAAGGGAAATGATCCACCAGTGAGATGAAACCGGACATTCTAGAGTAAGGAAGCAGCATTATTCATTGGGGAGGAGTACAATATAGAGTAAGGAAGCAGCAGTATTCATTGGGGATGAGCACAATATAGAGTAAGGAAGCAGCAGTATTCATTGGGGATGAGCACAATATAGAGTAAGGAAGCAGCAGTATTCATTGGGGATGAGTACAATATAGAGTAAGGAAGCAGCAGTATTCATTGGGGATGAGCACAATATAGAGTAAGGAAGCAGCATTATTCATTGGGGATGAGCACAATATAGAGTAAGGAAGCAGCAGTATTCATTGGGGATGAGCACAATATAGAGTAAGGAAGCAGCAGTATTCATTGGGGATGAGCACAATATAGAGTAAGGAAGCAGCAGTATTCATTGGGGATGAGTACAATATAGAGTAAGGAAGCAGAAGTATTCATTGGGGATGAGCACAATATAGAGTAAGGAAGCAGCAGTATTCATTGGGGATGAGCACAATATAGAGTAAGGAAGCAGCAGTATTCATTGGGGATGAGCACAATATAGAGTAAGGAAGCAGCATTATTCATTGGGGATGAGCACAATATAGAGTAAGGAAGCAGCAGTATTCATTGGGGATGAGCACAATATAGAGTAAGGAAGCAGCAGTATTCATTGGGGATGAGCACAATATAGAGTAAGGAAGCAGCAGTATTCATTGGGGATGAGTACAATATAGAGTAAGGAAGCAGCATTATTCATTGGGGATGAGTACAATATAGAGTAAGGAAGCAGCATTATTCATTGGGGATGAGTACAATTAGAGTAAAGGAAGCAGCATTATTCATTGGGGATGAGTACAATATAGAGTAAGGAAGTGCAGCATTATTCATTGGGGATGAGTACAATATAGAGTAGGAAGCAGCATTATTCATTGGGGATGAGTACAATATAGAGTAAGGAAGCAGCATTATTCATTGGGGATGAGTACAATATAGAGTAAGGAAGCAGCATTATTCATTGGGGATGAGTACAATATAGAGTAAGAAAGCAGCATTATTCATTGGGGATGAGTACAATATAGAGTAAGGAAGGAGTATGACCTGGATATGAGTAGTCCAGGTGTACTAGAGAAAGGAAGTGGCACGGTGTGAGTGTGCAGGACATTTGAGAGTAAAAAGAGGGGCATGGTCTTGGGGAGAGTATGTTTTCTAGATTACAGGGCGGCATGATCCTGATTGGCTAGGTCAGATATTCTAGGATAAGTGAGGTTATCATGGTCCTGGTGTCAGGAGTGGTACAATCCCACGCATCTCCATTGTGCACTATATGGAGGAGACGCTTCAAACCCTAATCCTGGGTTACTGGGGATACACACATACATGAGAGGTGCAGGAGACACATAAACCAGTAAGTCCGGCATTATTAGAGTTGGGCAGATAGTTATGCACGTTCTGGAGTTACTCTAACACTGTTTAGAGGACAGTGAGCTTCATACACAGACCTTTAGAGGGAGAGCTGGATAGAGGGAAAAAGGGGGAGCTAGATAGAGGGATAGAGGGAGAGCTAGATAGAGGGATAGAGGGAGAGCTAGATAGAGGGATAGAGGGAGAGCTAGATAGAGGGATAGAGGGAGAGCTAGATAGAGGGATAGAGGGAGAGCTAGACAGAGGGATAGAGGGAGAGCTAGACAGAGGGATAGAGGGAGAGCTAGATAGAGGGATAGAGGGAGAGCTAGATAGAGGGATAGAGGGAGAGCTAGATAGAGGGATAGAGGGAGAGCTAGATAGAGGGATAGAGGGAGAGCTAGATAGAGGGATAGAGGGAGAGCTAGATAGAGGGATAGAGGGAGAGCTGGATAGAGGGAGAGCTAGATAGAGGATAGAGGGAGAGCTAGATAGAGGGAGAGCTAGATAGAGGGATAGAGGGAGAGCTAGATAGAGGGATAGAGGGAGAGCTAGATAGAGGGAGAGCTAGATAGAGGGATAGAGGGAGAGCTAGATAGAGGGATAGAGGGAGAGCTAGATAGAGGGAGAGCTAGATAGAGGGATAGAGGGAGAGCTAGATAGAGGGATAGAGGGAGAGCTGGATAGAGGGAGAGCTAGATAGAGGGATAGAGGGAGAGCTAGATAGAGGGAGAGCTAGATAGAGGGATAGAGGGAGAGCTAGATAGAGGGATAGAGGGAAAGCTAGATAGAGGGATAGAGGGAGAGCTAGATAGATGGATAGAGGGAGAGCTGGATAGAGGGAGAGCTAGACAGAGGGAGAGCTAGATAGAGGGAGAGCTAGATAGAGGGATAGAGGGAGAGCTGGATAGAGGGAGAGCTGGATAGAGGGATAGAGGGAGAGCTAGATAGAGGGATAGAGGGAGAGCTAGATAGAGGGATAGAGGGAGAGGTAGATAGAGGGATAGAGGGAGATAGACAGAGGGATAGAGGGAGAGCTAGACAGAGGGATAGAGGGAGAGCTAGATAGAGGGAGAGAGGGAGAGCTAGATAGAGGGAGAGAGGGAGAGCTAGATAGAGGGAGAGAGGGAGAGCTAGATAGAGGGAGAGAGGGAGAGCTAGATAGAGGGAGAGCTAGACAGAGGGATAGAGGGAGAGCTAGATAGAGGGATAGAGGGACAGATAGACAGAGGGATAGAGGGAGAGCTAGAGAGGGATAGAGAGAGAGATAGCTAGAGAGAGAGAGGGATAGCTAGAGAGAGAGATAGTTAGAGAGAGAGAGAGAGATAGCTAGAGAGAAAGATAGCTAGATAGAGAGCTAGATAGAAGAGATAGATAGATAGAGAGAGAGATAGATAGAGAGAGATAGATAGAGAGAGCGAGAGAGAGATAGCTAGATAGAGAGAGAGAGCTATATAGAGAGAGATAGCTAGATAGAGAGAGATAGAGAGATAGCTAGAGAGAGAGAGATAGATAGAGAGAGAGATAGCTAGCTAGAGAGAGATAGCTAGATAGAGAGAGAGATAGCTAGAGAGAGAGATAGCTAGATAGAGAGATAGATAGAGAGATAGAGATATAGCTAGAGATAGAGAGTTAGATAGAGACAGAGATAGATAGAGAGAGATAGAGAGCGATATAGCTAGATAGAGAGAGATAGCTAGATAGTGAGAGATAGCTAGATAGTGAGAGATAGCTAGATAGAGAGAGAGAGGGAGATAGCTATATAGAGAGAGAGTTAGATCGAGAGAGAGAGCTAGAGAGAGAGATAGCTAGAGAGATAGCTAGAGAGAGCGAGAGCTAGATAGAGAGAGAGATAGCTAGATAGAGAGAGATAGCTAGATAGTGAGAGATAGCTAGATAGAGAGAGAGAGGGAGATAGCTATATAGAGAGAGAGTTAGATCGAGAGAGAGAGCTAGAGAGAGAGATAGCTAGAGAGATAGCTAGAGAGAGCGAGAGCTAGATAGAGAGAGAGATAGCTAGATAGAGAGAGAGATAGCTAGAGAGAGCGAGAGCTAGATAGAGAGAGAGATAGCTAGATAGAGAGAGAGATAGCTAGAGAGAGCGAGAGCTAGATAGAGAGATAGCTAGATAGAGAGAGAGAAAGATATCTAGATAGAGAGAGATAGCTGGCTAGCTAGATAGATAATATGTAAGACAAACAGAGAACATCAATAAAAGACATAAAGTAATGTTTAGGCTCTGGAGGAAAACACAACAGTTTCCCGGCTGTGAGGTCTTTATCATTACTGAAACATGAAAAAAATAAAACATTTAAAACAGCATTCACTGTCACTTGACATAATTATCACACGATGCAGAGTTATTTTTGGTGACATGTCTTTCAGTAAAAAATTTGAAAGTAAACGCTCGTCTCTCCCAGGACAAAAAGTTCACTGGCAATCAAAGAACTAATTGCCTCAGCATGATAATGGACTTATCAGACACAAATAAGGTTCTATTTAGCTCAAGCTAAACCTCAAACAGCATAAGAAATAGAATATTATATTTTTAAAAAATGGCATTTGTTAGCAAGAAAATTAAATATAATGAAGGTAGGCAGCAGATGGCCCAGGAATTGGGCCGCAAAGGCAGAATTACAGTTTGTAGCTGTAGCATAAATCTTTCACATGGAATAAAATACGATTTGGAGACGAATCCCTCCTTTGGCTGAAAAATAGATTAAAAGATGTTTGATACAATAAACTCTTTGCATGTTTCGAGGAGGATGACAGTTTGAAGCTAAACGAGTACGAGGAGAGAATTTGCTAACTAAACATCGCAGAGACACAACTTTATAGTTTATACATCTAAAAAAAAGTCTAGTAGTAAATACGCATGGTAGGGTAAAAATAAATAATAAGAAAAGGCATTTGTGAGGACATGGAGATTTGGACTATTATTTTTGTTACTAAGTTAATGAAAATTTAATGTTAAAAAAATAAATACAAGAAAATTTAAAAAATTATAATACGTTAAAGAATATTTATATCAATTACAGGAAACACCTGCACAGCAGGTAGAAGTTGTGAAAAATCGATAAAGGGTGTGATTGAATGGAGAGTCTTCCAGTCTTTGATGCATCGCCATGTAGCGTTTGTGTGTGTGGGGCTGATCGTCCAGCTTCCCCCAGGGCTGCACATGCCCAGTGCACTCCTGAAGAACTCTGTGGGTAGGAAGTGCCCCGAGATAATCGAATACAAAGTAACCACATTTAGGCCCATATTACAACCTGACTACTAAAATGGGGACGCTAAGGTGGAAAGCCATGTTTCTTTAGGCCCTTTCAAGAGTGTTACCATACAGAAGCAAAAAGAAAAAAATGGCACCATCCACTGAAAAGGAAAATGCCTGAACAGCTTCCAGGGTGAAGAATGTTCTCAGTTTATCTTGATTAATCTAGTGAAAACAATGAAGAGTCACACATAAGGAAAGTCAGTAGGGGCCACTTTCTACTCATTTTTTGTCCCCCTCGAAAAACAATTACAAAATGGAACTGTTAGTAGTCAGGTATAGAATACTAAATGTACTTTATTTTCTCTGGAGGGTAGGGGCATCAACTTAAATTTGAAGAAAAAAAAAAGAAGAAAAATACTGTTGGATTTATCACCCTAACTCTGTTTGATGACAGTTTAAAGAAGCAACAGCAGGAAGTCAAGATCTATGGACGGTTTTTGAACCCTGCCCTGTTTGAGGTCACTTTGCACATGCTCAGTCTGCCCGCAGAACCGCACCATCCTAAAACATTCCTAGTTGCCACTGGTCAAACCCAGAATGATACTCGATCAACCAGTATAGGATAGAGCGATTAAAGAATATGCCTTTCTGAGGCTTATCCATCACCTTTACGATTGAGCTTTGCTTGCCAATAATTTGTACTGGATGTTTCTAGTTCTTACTTTCCGCCAACTTTTCTTAAAATGCACAGAGTGTGCTGACCTCACATAGCACCAAGTATTTCCAAAGAAATGTTGTACAACAGTAAAATCATTAAACTATGGATTCTGCTAAACAGCCCCAAGCAAGCGGAAAGTAGGAGTGTTGTTTTAGGTCTCCGGAGTATTTGGAAAAGAAATGGCCACACAGCATAGATCCATACATATATATTTTAATTTGTACAAACATATGATGGCTAATCTGTAGTGTTTAAATGGTGACTAAAATAATGTAAATGTTGCACTCAACAGGGGGTACAGCTCTCTCTCTTTTTTCCCCGTTAGACCTGTCTTAGTCATTTCAAAGTATGATTAAACTCTGTTTACATCCCTTCTTCTTGTCCCATTATAATTCACCGCAGTAATGCTTTTCGATCCCAGAATAACAATAGACAAACCAATTTTATGCCAGTGTTGAAGGACTCAGTATGCATGAAGTGTTGGCCTTTTCCTGAAAAATTAATTAGTGCTATTTGTATGCATCACTCAACTTTTTTTAGTGAACAGAAACTGCATAGCTTGGTTTCAAAACCTGCTTCAACTTTTACCCCCCCCCCCCACAAACTATTTTACAATTCAATAAGCACAAATCACTGCCGTTTTCTGCGGCTGATTATTGAGTTGTTGTGCTGCGACTTCTAAATCTATGTACTTGATGGAGACACTGCAAGAATGAAGAAGAACAAGTCTCTATTTATTATATCTGTGGTCTTATATCACAGTGACTCTCCCTGACTGGTTCAGAATGTCCCCGAATGTCCTCCGGTTAAGTTATTTTACGTTTTCAGGATGGATTATGCTATACTTTTACTTTCTCTTTTTACAATAAAGTTCACATAATATGTTCCTTTATTTAATATTTGCCTTTCCAAAAGGAGGAGGCCTTGAAAAACCTTTACTGAGCATAATCGCTATCATGGTTGATGGCATCACAATCTCCCCATCAAACCAGGTTCGCTGTCTCGGAGTTACTCTTGACTCAGCTCTTTCCTTCATCCCCCACATCAAGTCTCTTTCCTCCTCTGAGTCCTGACGTTACCAACTACGTAATATTTCCAGAATACGGCCATTTCTTACCGCTGACACCACAAAACAACTCATCCACGCCCTTCTAATCTCCCGAATTGACTATTGCAATAATCTTCAATCTGGCCTCCCTCTCTCCCGCTTCTCCCCCCTACAATCCATTCTATATGCCTCTGCCAGGCTCATCCACCTCACCCGCTGCTCTGTCTCTGCCGCTCCCCTCTGCGAGTCCCTTCACTGGCTCCCCATCCACTGCAGAATTAAGTTCAAAATCCTTATCCTTACCTACAAAACCTCACTAACTCAGCTCCCCACTACCTGTCCTCACTAATCACCAAATACACACCAGCCCGCTCCCTAAGGTCAAACAGTGACCTGCACCTAGCTTCTCCCCGCATCACCTCTTCCCATGATAGACTGCAGGACTTCTCACGCGCAGCCCCATCCTCTGGAACGCTCTCTTACTGTTAGACTTTCCCTTAGTTTCCCTTCCTTCAAACGGTCCCTTAAGACATTCCTGTTTAGGGAAGCCTACCACCCGACTCACTAACGCAACTAGTCCATCACCCCTACCAGTCCATCACTCCCACCTTGCAGCCCATCACTCCCACCTTGCAGTCCATCACTCTCACCTTGCAATCCATCACTCTCACCTTGCAATCCATCACTCCCACCTTGCAGTCCATCACTCCCACCTTGCAGTCCATCACTCCCACCTTGCAGCCCATCACTCCCACCTTGCAGCCCATCACTCCCACCTTGCAGTCCATCACTCCCAACTTGTAGTCCATCACTCTCACCTTGCAGTCCTTTCCTCCTGTTTCCACCCCCAACCCTTCTAGATTGTAAATTCCCACAGGAATAGGGCTCTCATTTCCTCCTGTACTGTTTTGTCAAAATGTTGTTCAGTGTATTGTAACCCTGTCTATACTGTGCCTATTGTACAGCGCTGCGGAATATGCTGGCGCTTTATAAATAAAGAATAATAATAATAATGAGGAAAATGAAGAAAAAAATTGAAAATGTGCCTGTATTGTACACTTTTAGAAAATGGTGTAAATCATATGAACATTTTCTCTTCCTAACTATTCAGGTATGCTCCTTTCATCCTCCTTCTACCTGTTTACAGATTTTCCTCACTATCTACGGTCTTAGAGCCATGTCTCTGTGGTTGCTTCAAAGCAATTTGAACCGAGATCTAGAAATGTTGAGTTTCATCTTCTAAATCAGTGCTCTGTTAATAAGCCACAAAGGGGTTAAGGCCAAAGGCTGACTCAGCAGATACTGATTCAGCAGGGGGCAGTAAGCATTTTATCTGGAGGAGGGGGTGGGGCTGTTTCTAGGTTTCTTGCTTCTTCTGTTGATTTGGGTAGGGTGGGGATGCCCCATGGCAATGGAACTGCTCCTAAAGTGGTGAAAATCTCTTAAATCGAGGGTAGCGCCTCCTGCTTTTATGTGGAGGTGGGTGGGGTGGTCAGGAGTAGCAGACCTTCAATTCTGGATTGTGAAAGGCCAGGTCTGGCTGGTATGGTTTCTTGTCCCTGTCCGTCTTCGTGCAGTCAGGGTTAACTCACTCATGCCATGGGATGCCCAATAGGAACAATCCTGAAAAGTGTTGATTGCTCATATTATGGGAATCATTTACAGCCCATCTCGTCAAAGATCCATCTGAAGCCATAAAGTTTTAAAAGGCCTATTTGGTCCTCCATAACTTGAATTTATACAAGAAAGTCAGCTAATTCAACTTTTGGGATACCTCAATTAAGTCTACTACAATGATAACTACACTTAATATCAGTTCACTATTTAAAGGTTACCATTTGCTTGTGAGCTTAGAGTACATGGCATCATTAAAAATAATTCACAAAAGCATTTCACAAACACATATTTCACAGAGGTAGAAAAGTGGATCAAACACAACAAACTTTTTTTAAATAATGACAAAACACTAACGATGCTCTTTGGAACAAAACCTAAACTACATAAATTGCAAAATCCCCATCTATGTGTTGGGACAAAATCAAATGGCACGCTCACCAGTCACTTCTTTCAAATATCTAGGTATGTGGTTAGACCCCAATCTATCCTTTGGCCCCCACATCAAAAAATTCTCATCTAACCTTTACCCCAAACTCGGTGCCCTGTACAGAAACAAATCCTGCCTGAACCCCACGGTAAGAAAGCAAATTGTACAACAAATGCTAATGCCGGCTATTGAATATGGAGATGTAGTGTATGCAGCGGCCCCGCAAACACACCTCCAGAAACTTACCACATTGTATAACTCATTCTGCCGCTTTGCATTACAATGTAACTACATGACCCACCATTGTGACATGTTAAAAAAGCTAAACTGGCCATCACTGGAGTCTAAACGCACCCTTCACCTTTCCAACCTGGTGTTTAAGAGCTTTTCTGGGAAGCTACCACCCTACCTGAATAGACTGCTTCCCCCAGCAGTTCCCTCATCCTATAACCTCCGATCCAGGACCAGCACCTTACTTGCAATACCACAATACAAAAAGACAGTGGCTCGATCCTCATTTTCCTACAGAGCACCGGAATAAAGGAATAACCTCCCAGACGCCATCAAATCTTCCCCCAGTCTAAAGTCACTCAAGAGCTCTCTATTAACGACGCGTACCTCAACACAGAATGCACCTGTAAACATGTAACATAATGACTGTTTCCTACATATTTATTTTCTGTTAATCTGTATATTTGTGTTTTTTTTTTTTTAATATCTTGCATTGTATTACTTTGTATTTCTGTAACAACTGTAACATTTCAATGTTCTTGAACCCAGGACATACTTGAAAACGAGAGAAATCTCAATGTATCCTTCCTGGTGAAATCCTTTATAAATAAATAAATATACAGTTACACTATGGATTTAAAGGTAGTGGTGGAATGGTGATGCGCACGACCTTCATGGATAATCCCAGTCACTTAAAACTGTCGACTCGAAATGTTGCTAGTTACGTCGACTAGATGCAAGAACTAGAGCGCCAAAACCAGTCACAATCAATAATTCACACCCTGCGGTTCTCCGGCTACTCCTCTGCCCCATCTCCCTTGCTGGTGGTTGGTCACCGCAATAGGATGTGGGCAGGCTGCTCGTGTTAAGGCAGCCAATTGCGGTGATAGGCCACCAGCAAGGAAGCAGGCCGGGGGAGTTGCGTAGAGTTGCAGGGTATGCTATGCCACCCCGCAGCAGTCAGGCCCACTTGCCTCCCTGCAGACCCCGGCATTGAGGAATTAAAAAGCAAAGCTGCAAGAGCCAATAACTGAGCCAAATCTTTTATCAGGAATCGAAATGCTGGTATGATCCGGCTGGGTGGAGTAGAGGTAATATCACTGCAGAGAGCCTGTGGAGTCATGGGTTCGATCCCCAGGAGCATCTCCCCAGTAAGTGTCCTTGGGCAAGACACCTAACGGTACATACTCGCCACCCAGAACATACTTGAAAACGAGAGAAATATCAATGTATACTTCCTGGTAAAATACTTTCTCAAAAAAAAATCTCCCAAACCGAAAAATGGCCGAATTGAGGCCAAAAAAAGCTGCTGATTTTCAGCTATCGGGCAGAATTAAATGGAGCCACAGGTAGTAAAGTGAGCAAGTGAAAAAAATTACTATGACAAACGTAAACACAAAGGTTTGTGTGTGTCTTGTCACAAGCATAACTTTTATTTGGCATGCTCAACATCCCATCCTTGCAGGGTTATTCAGAGAGAGGTGAAAACCAGGAGAATTGGCAGGAGAGAAAAACAATCTAGACCAAATAGCCGATTTGGAAAGTGAGATAAATGGGAAAAATATTTCTGGTTTGGCTATTTTGGCCTAAAATTTTCACTTCTCCAGCCATTCATCTGAGCATCACCTCTCTCTGAATAACCCTGATAGTATGAAAGCTAGGTTTTCAGACACAAACTAGCTACACAGAGATTAATTGTAACAATACACCCTTCAAAACGGGTCTTCTATCTTTAGTAAGTCTTAGAAGTTTCTGAAATGAGCCTTTTCTTTCCAGATTAAGAACAATATTATTGGCATGAATATTTGTGCTCTACCGATATCATAATTCCTAAACATCCGAGAGGATTAGCAGATTGAAAAACTACTAATCCTGTTAAAAAAATATGTTTAATTAAGTACTTTCAGATGTCTAACTCGTTCTCTTCCAGCATCAGTGATTTCTCTAAATGAAAAATAAAGCTGGGTAAGAACGGCGCAAAAAAAATAATAAGTCCACTGACTCATACCTGTGCCTTTATTTTTAGCACCTTGAGCTATTTATAGCAGAGGTAGTGACTGATGACACGTAAAATATGTAGAGGTTTTGCAGAGCTGTCATGAGGCAATGTACGTGTGTGACTCTAAATGGATACATTATTGATATCCAATCTTCTACAGTGACCTCACAGACGAGGGACGGATTTGAGTCATAAAATGGAGATGGCCTTGGTATAATTGGTACTTACTGCAGGGGTTTGGGATTAAGAGCAGGGCTGTGAAAATCACAGTTAACAGTGATCATTTTTAGCATTATTTTCTGTTTTATATGTTTAATGAGACAGAAAGAAAGAGAGAGAGAAAAGAAAGAAAGAGAGAGAGAGAGAAAAAGAGGATGAAAGAGAGAGAAAAGAGAGGAAGAGAGAGAGAGAGAGAAAGAAAGAGGAAGAAAGAGAGGAAGAAAGAGAGAAAGAAAGAGAGAAAGAAAGAGGAAGAAAGAGAGAGAGAAAAGAGAGAAAGAGAGAGAGAGAAAGAGGAAGAAAGAGAGAGAAAGAGAAAGAAAGAGGAAGAAAGAGAGGAAGAAAGAGAGAAAGAAAGAGAGAAAGAAAGAGAGAAAGAAAGAGGAAGAAAGAGAAAAAAGAGAGAAAGAAAGAGAGAAAGAAAGAGAGGAAGAAAGAGAGAAAGAAAGAGAGAAAGAAAGAGAAAGAAAGAGAGAAAGAAAGAGAGAAAGAGAGAAAGAGAGAGAAAAAAGCGAGAAAGAAATAGAGAGAAAGAGAGCGAGAGAAAGAGAGCGAGAAAGAGAGAGAAAGAGAGAAAGAAAGAGAAAAAAAAGAGAAAGAGAGAGCGAGAAAGAAAGCAAGAGAAAGAGGGAAAGAGAGATAGATGGAGAGAGAGAAAGAGAGCAGAAAGAGAGAGAAATAAAGAGAGAGAAAGAGAGAGCAAGAGTGAGAAGGAGAGGAAGAAAGAGAGAGAAAGAAATAGAGAGAAATAGAGAAAAAAGAGAAAGAGAGAGCGAGAAAGAGAAAGAAAGCAAGAGAAAGAGGGAAAGAGAGAGAAGAGAGAGAAAGAGGAAGAAAGAGGGAAAGAGAGAGAAGAGAGAGAGAGAAAGAGAGGAAGAGAGGAAGAAAGAGAGGGAGAAATAAAGAGAGAGAAAGAGAGAGAGAGAGAGAATTACTTCCTATGTAGACCAATCCCCTCCTTAGATTATAGTTGTGTTCAGGTCTCCTAAAAAAAAGTAGTAATGGAATTTACCAAGATTTCTGTCCTTCTATTAGCAGTTATCATCTCGCACTTAACACAAGGGCACACTCAGATCTGATATATTTATTTATGTGGACTTCAACAAAAATATATGACAAATCCTACATTTATTGTGACTTAACAGGGACAGATATGATTGAACACCTGATTTCAAGCTTTACGGTGTATGAGACCAAGGGAAACTCCGTTCCCTCTACAAACATGGTGGAGGAACTGCGTACCCACACGTTCTTCTTTGACTTGAACCCTGGTTGTTTTAGGATAGGTTTGTGTATACCATTACTTGTATAAAATTAAATCAATGTGTACATCTTAAAGTAGATTAGCCAACACATACATTTGCAGATACCAAGTATGTGCTTCCATTGGCTGCTGGCTGAGATAATATTTGGATACAGGGATCTATCCACAATTACTCACACAAATATTTTTATCAGGTTGCTTCAAGAATGAATCCTTTAAGCCTTTATTTTAAGAGGCTCGTTGTTAGTCAATTCAATACCAGTTGGTGTTCCATTAAACCACTGGCAGTACCTAAAACCACTTTACATTATCTATGCAGTCAAAAATCATTGTATATCAGTTCAATTAATGTTTTACTGTCAGTGAGCCCTATTTGGCGGGCAGAGGGCGCCATCCACTGGCCAAATAGTGCTACTAGGAGTGTCCATCATCTGAGGCTCCATGTTCCAGACACAGAAATCCCAGTTCTTCAAACAGTTCCAATACATCAGCTAACACGCCTGAGGTGCTGAAACTTTATTGGTACATTCTACAGCTTATTTTCAAACAAATTTCCTTTGCAATAAATAAAAAAATCCTTTATATTGCCCCAGTATAACACCTGATCAAGTTAAATCGCTCTTGGGCTCATGTAGGAGTAATTTTAATGATCGAGTTAATTCATCTGGGATTTAAAGTACAAGATATGATTGTATGTTGCTAAACCTGCCAACAATGTCAACGTAACTCATCTTTTAGCAGGTCCTACTCTGCCCTATCCCTTGTTGGCAGACTTAGTTACATACAATCATATCTTGTGACCAAATCCCTATCATGTTATTCCTTAGGAGATGAAAAATCTTTGAGATTATTACTAGGTGGAGTGCTCCGAAGCATGTGTGTTGTATTTATTGGTTTCAGAGGCACCCTTCTGTGAATGCATATCAGGGACGTGCACTCAGGGGTGGCAGGGGAGGCGGAGCCAGTAAATTAATGAGCTCATTGTGTGTATTGTAATGACATGTGATGTGTGTGTATGTACATTTAAACTGTAAATAAATTGTTATTTATACTCATACTCACCTCTCCTCGCTCCCTCATTGTGCTTTGTTTCTTCTCTGTCCGCTTTTTTTTTCTCCTGCAGCTTTCACTTTCTGAGTTTGCCGGCTGCTGTGTGTGTGTGTGTTTGTGTAATACACTACACAGACAGCAGGGGCAGCACTGAGCCAGCCTAGGCTACGCAATTTACGCAGCCCAACGCTACGCTAATTGCAGAGCTCAGGCTGGTAGCAGGCAAGCTCGTCATTGCCTCCAGGCAATGACAGCAAATGAAGCTTGAGCCAATGGGAAAGCTCCATTGTCTCAAGCAAGTTTTTTTTTTTTTTTAAAAACCCACCATGGGAGGCAGTGCTCCCATGGTTTGATTGACGCAGGACAGTCATGTGACTGTCCTCGTCAATCGTGGGGGGCGGGCAGGGAGATCACAGCAGTGTAACTGTGACAGACCCCCTCCAGAAAGTGCTGAGCGCATGTGTGTGTGATAAACACAGCACACATGCGCTCAGCACAGAGGGAGGGGGGGTTGTCACAGTCACACACTCTCAAGCTCCAGCAGCTCCTCCTACATCACCTGACCTCGTGCCAGCACCACAGAGACACGTGGGACAGGAAGCAGCCAACCTCTTCTCTCTTGGACAGCACAGCCAGTGAGGAGCTGTCTCAGGTAAGTAAGGAGCCCTCCCCTGCAGGAACCCTGTGACTCTGCTGGGGCAAATCCATGAGCTGGGGCAAATCCATGTGCTGGGGCAAATCCATGAGCTGGGGCACATCCATGAGCTGGGGCACATCCATGAGCTGGGGCAAATCCATGTGCTGGGGCAAATCCATGAGCTGGGGCAAATCCATGTGCTGGGGCAAATCCATGTGCTGGGGCAAATCCATGAGCTGGGGCACATCCATGAGCTGGGGCAAATCCATGTGCTGGGGCAAATCCATGAGCTGGGGCACATCCATGAGCTGGGGCACATCCATGTGCTGGGGCACATCCATGAGCTGGGGCAAATCCATGAGCTGGGGCACATCCATGAGCTGGGGCAAATCCATGTGCTGGGGCAAATCCATGTGCTGGGGCACATCCATGAGCTGGGGCAAATCCATGTGCTGGGGCAAATCCATGAGCTGGGGCACATCCATGAGCTGGGGCACATCCATGAGCTGGGGCAAATCCATGTGCTGGGGCAAATCCATGTGCTGGGGCACATCCATGAGCTGGGGCATATCCATGTGCTGGGGCATATCCATGAGCTGGGGCATATCCATGTGCTGGGGCAAATCCATGTGCTGGGGCATATCCATGAGCTGCTGGGGCATATCCATGAGCTGGGGCAATATCAATGAGAGGAGCTGGGGCAGTATATCCATGAAAGGAGCTGGGGCAATATCCATGAGAAGAGCTGGGGCAGTATATCCATGAAAGGAGCTGGGGCAATATCCATGAAAGGAGCTGGGGCAAAATAGAAACATAGAAACATAGAAAAATGTCGGCAGATAAGAACCTTTCGGCCCATCTAGTCTGCCCAATTACATGGATACTTGACCTGGATTTATCTTTTGTTTAGGATAGCCTTATGCCTATCCCATGCTTGCTTAAATTCAATTACTGTTCTGGCCCCCACCACCTCCACTGGAAGACTGTTCCATGTATCCACCACCCGCTCAGTAAAATAATGCTTCCTGATGTTACTTTTAAACCTTTGCCCCTCTAATCTAAGACTATGTCCTCTTGTTTTGCTATTTTGTTTCCTTTTAAATATACTCCCTTCCTCTACCTTGTGGATTCCCTTTACGTATTTAAATGTTTCTATCATATCTCCTCTGTCTCGTCTTTTTTCCGAGCTGTACATGTTAAGATCATTAAGCCTTTCTTGGTAACTTTTCTCCTTCAAGCCGTACACCATTTTAGTAGCCCTTCTCTGAACTCTCTCTAAGATGTCTATATCCTTCTGGAGATACCATCTCCAGTACTGCACACAGTACTCCACGTGAGGTCTCACCAGTGCTCTGTACAGTGGCATGAGCACTTCCCTTTTCCTACTGCTAATACCTCTCCCTACACAACCAAGCATTCTGCTAGCATTTCCTGCTGCTCTATTACATTGACTACTTACCCTTAGATCCTCTGAAATAATGACCCCTAAATCCCTTTTTTCAGATGTTGAGGTTAGGACTGTATCAAATATTCTATATTCAGCCCTTGGGTTTTTACGCCCCAGGTGCATTATCTTGCACTTATCCACATTAAAACTCAATTGCCACAACTCCGACCATTTTTTTAGTTTACCTAAATCATTTGTCATTTGGCTGATCCCTCCAGGAACGTCAACCCTGTTGCAAATTTTTGTGTCATCAGCAAAAAGACATACTTTTCCATTAATACCTTCTGCAATATCACTAATAAAAATATTAAAGAGAATGGGTCCAAGTACTGACCCCTGAGGTACCCCACTGGTAACAAGTAACACTCCATTTACCACAACCCTCTGTTGTCTGTCACTCAGCCACTGCCTAATCCATTCAACAATATTGGAATCCAAACTCAAAGATTGCAATTTATTGATAAGCCTTCTATGCAGAACAGTATCAAAAGCCTTACTGAAATCTAAATAAGCAATGTCTACTGCACCACCTGTATCTATTATTTTTGTTACCCAATCAAAAAAATCAATAAGATTAGTTTGGCATGATCTCCCTGAGGTAAACCCATGTTGTTTCTGATCCTGTAATCTATGTGTTTTTAGATGTTCAACAATCCTTTCCTTTAACATGGTTTCCATTAATTTCCCCACTACTGACGTAAGACTAACTGGCCTATAGTTCCCCGATTCCTCCCTACTACCCTTCTTGTAAATGGGCACAACATTTGCTAATTTCCAGTCTTCTGGGACGACTCCTGTTAACAAGGATTGGTTAAATAAATCTGTTAACGGTTTTGCTATTACATCACTGAGCTCTTTTAATAATTTAGGATGGATCCCATCAGGCCCCATTGACTTATTTGTCTTTACTTTAGACAGCTGCTTTAGAACCTCCTCCTCTGTAAACTCATATGTAAATGTCTCTTTAGTGTTCTCTCCTAACTGAGGTCCCTTTCCTTCCTTTTCTTCTGCAAAGACTGAACAAAAATATTCATTGAGGCAGTCAGCGAGACTTTTATCCTCTTCTACATACCTTCCTTCCTTTGTTTTTAATCTAACTAATCCTTGTTTTACTTTTCTTTTCTCGTTTATGTATCTAAATGTTTTGTCCCCCTTTTTTACTGACTGAGCTATTTTCTCTTCTGCGTGTGCTTTGGAAGCTCTTATAAATTGCTTTGCCTCTTTCTGCCTAATCTTATAGGTTTGCCTATCCTCTTCACGCTGAGTTTTTTTATAATTATTGAATGCTATCTTCTTGTTCTTCACTATTTTGGCCACTTCTGCAGAGTACCACAGTGGTTTCTTCCCTTTTTTGTTTTTGCTAACAAGCCGAATGCAATTTCCTGTGGCCTTCAATAATGCTTCCTTTAAATAATCCCATTTCTCCTGGACTCCCTTTAAACTCCTCCAGTCTGATAATGACTCATTCACACAAAATCTCATTTTAGAAAAATCTGTTTTTTTAAAGTCTAAAACTTTTGTTTTTGTGTGGTGCGGCTCCATCCCTGTTCTTATATTAAACCATACTGACTGGTGATCACTTGATCCCAAATTTTCACCTACAACAACGTCCGATACCAAACCTGCATTTGTGAGTATTAAATCCAATATGGCCTCTTTACGGGTCGGCTCCTCAACTACTTGTGTTAGAGATAATCCCAGTAAGGAGTTTAGAATATTTGTACTCCTGGTGCACCCAGCTATTTTGGTTTTCCAGTTCACATCAGGAAGATTAAAGTCCCCCATGATAATAACTTCCCCCTTCATTGCCATTTTGGCTATTTCCTCAAGGAGCAGATTATAAAGCTCTTCTACTTGTCCAGGGGGTCTATAGATCACACCTACATGAGCTACTGTATGATTGCCAAATGTTAGCGTAACCCAAACTGACTCTATGTTCACCTCGCTCACTTTTATTTGGTTCGTTTTTATGTTGTTTTTCACCAGACGTACCCAAATCCATGAGAGAAGCTGGGGCAATATCCATGAGAGCTGGGGCAATATCCTGTGTATATCTAGCTCTGATACAAGCCAGTGCCTCACCAGCCACTGACCTCACCGCACGTCACTGATGCATATAGAGGCAACCTTTCCCAGTTTTGCATGTTACAGGAAGAGTGCTGGCCATTCTCTTTAGTACCCCCCCTGCTGCAGGTGCCCAATCACATGATTCTATTTAAATCTTAAACTTCTGGGAGTCCCAGAAGGTGCAACAGAGCAAGTCCTGGGGCACATAATAGCCATTGGCCACAGCAAGGGTCTTAAGTAGAGCCAAAACCTGGTGATGACCACTGGTTTCATACAGACCGAGAGACCTGTAATAACTGGAAAAGCAGCACGGCGAATTATGGCACACAAGGGCAACTGATGACCACTTATGAGGGATATTTCGGTACCCCTGAAATTGAAAAAAACCATAGGTGACTCAAAAGAGCCAATTTGGGGCTTTGCGATATGAAAGGGAGCTGTAGTTCAAACAACAGGTACTGACTGCACTGAACCACATTGTTTATGTTGAATAAAGTTGTGGATTGGGAGACCCCATACTGGTGAAAGACGGCTAGTTTTCAGCCAGTAGGCTCTTGGGTACGTCTGGTGAAATTCTGTAGCATTTCCTCCCCCATGAGGGTTTTTTATAGTACTTGGTAATAAAGATATTAAATGAAAGCTCATTGTATTTACATAAATTGATTGACTTTGAAATTCTCTCATCCCATGGATTGCAAGGGGAGCCAGCCATTTGGAAACGCAACTATAGCGATGGTACCGTATGGGGGGGAGTAGTGATGCTGAGGTCAGAGAGGAAAGTTGGGTAAGGGCGTGGGAGGTATATCAATGGTCTGGACAATAATGCAAAAATCTAATCGGTTTGTTCCTTCTTCAAATCTAGAAATGTATCGATCGTCCCCTCTCTGTATCTCTCACACTAAGTTATATGAACTTGTAAGGATGATTTGATTTTGAAATTGCTCACCTGTCAACTCAAGCACGAAAACACCGCAGGAATCAGACTTTTTCATCAGATAATCACATCCACAATGGCTGGATGAACTCATGATAAAAAGCCTCTTTGACAAATTGAGACAGACGGAGACTTCTTTATCACAGTATGCAGTGACAGGACTTTCATATAAATGCATTTTATCAATTTGAATGATAGCTGCTTCATAAGAGTCAACCACAAATACCACGGCATAAAGCAGGCTCCTTTTCAGATGAATAAGTGACCAATTTATCTGTAAATAGCTTGGCTGATGCAACCTTGTATTATCATATCAAGCAGCATCAAATACGAAAAAGTTCGGAGATGCTCAGATATCACAAAAAAGAAATCAAAGTTTAAAGTTAAATAAAAATCAGCAGTAGTGCACTTTAAAATCTACAGTAAATTTACCTTTAGAAACATGGAGTCTTTCCTGCTCCCCTCAAATATGCCACGTTAGTCCCAATCCTAAAAAAGCCATCTCTGGATCCGACTGCTCCCTCCATCTACCGCCCCGTGTCCCTGCTCCTTTTTGACTCCAAACTCCTCGAAAAGCATGTATACACATTCCCATCTGATTGACTACCTCAACACCCACTCTCTCCTTGACCCTCTGCAATCTGGCTTTCGCTCACTGCACTCGACGGAAACGGCTCTTGAGAAACTGATCAATGACCTTGCAAATGCAAAGTCTAATGGGTGCTTCTCTCTGCTGATCCTTCTTGACCTCTCTGCTGCCTTTGATACAGTTGACCACTCGCTCCTCCTGCAAACGCTTAGCGATATAGGACTTCAAAGTACTGTTCTTTCATGGTTTGCTTCCTACCTGTCCCAACGATCGTTCAGTGTCTCATTTGCTGGAAGAACCTCCTCCCAGCAGCATGTCTCTGTTGGGCGGCCCCAAGGGTCATTTCACAACTGGACTACTGCAACTCACTCCTCATTGGCCTCCCCAACTCCCGTATTGCCCCTTTGCAATCTGTAATGAATGCAGGTGCCAGGCTTATTTTTCTCATCGGACGCACCTCACGTACCTCCCCCCTCTGTCGGTCACTCCAATGGCTTCCTGTACATTCCAGGATACAGTTTAAAATACTGATGCTCACATTCAAATCGCTCAATAACTCATCTCCTCCATACATTTCTTGATTACTCCGCAAGCCCGTCCCATACAGACAACTTCAGTCAGCAGGCGATCTCCTGTTATCTGTCTACACGCGCACGGCCAACTCTCGCCTCCAAGACTTTTCACGGGCAGCACCAGTCCTGTGGAATGACTTGCCTATGAAACTCTCCCCTAATCTTCAGGCCTTCAAGAAATCCCTCAAAACCCATTGCTTCAGATTAGTGTACCACATCACTGACGCAACTCATCCCTCTGCTCATCGACTCCCACATGATTGAAGCTGCTTCTATGGGCCCCACCATTCCCAAAAAACTGGCAATCATGATCCTGCTATCTAGTTAAATTTCTCTTGTCGTCCTCAACCCCAATCCCTCTAGATTGTAAACTCCTATGAGCAGGGCCCTCTACAGCTAGTGTTTCCATCATATGTCCGCTTATCTCATTCCCTTTGGTTATTGTAAAGTGCTGCAGAACCTTTTGGCACTATATAAATGATGACGATAATAATAATGCCATAACACTTAGATTTCAGTATATATGAATCTACCCATTGACCAATTCTATTGCTCCTATTAAAAATCAAACACATTTGTTTCAATTTTAACTTTTTCACTAGCAAGATCCTGATTTTTGATGGGAAAAAAGTATCATAACATTGGTTTGACACATAGGATACTTAATTAAAACTTAAATATATAGGGTAAAATACCAGGTTTCCTGTGGAAGCCTTACAGGTGTTATCGGGCCGACCTGTCTGCCAGGTCCTTTCGAGAAAGATTTACTTGTCCTCCAAAATAGACAGAAACAGGAACTGTGGTCGGTCTGAATTGGTGGATATAATAGGAAACAAATATCCTCTCACCGGGGAAGATACAGTCGCCATTATACACTCTCCAAGGGCAGGATCATGCATCATACAGAGGTGCATGATCGGTAGACATGTGCATTCGTTTTTAGTACTAAAACGATTTAGTCCGAATTTTGGGATAATTTAGTTTTAGCATGACTCAAGAGAAACGAAACTGCTCAGTACAAAAAACGAAAGAAACTAAAATAAAATGCACTACATTTTAGTTTCAGTCTTTTTTGTGATATTACATTGAGTGGAGGAGACCAGCAATGAAGAGCGCAACATCCGAAGTTCTGCACCCTCCACATGCCAATGCAGTAGGATGTTCTATACAGATAGGGGCATTAATTAATGCAGGAGGATGTTCTATACATTATACAGAGAGGGGTATTAATGCAGGAGGATGTTCTATACATTATATAGAGAAAGGTATAAATTGAGGAGGATGTTCTATACAGAGAGGGACATTAATTAATTCAGGAGGATGTTCTATATATTATACAGAGAGGGGTATTAATTAATGCAGGTGGATGTTGTATACATTATACAGAGGGGTATTAATTAATGTAGGAGGATGTTCTAAACATTATACAGAGAGGATCCTTTTTTTTCAGCCCTTTAAATCCTGTGGCTGTGAGCGCTGAGATCGGCTGCTTGTTACATTATCTCTCAGTACAATGTATCAGGCTCAGTTGTTACAGTAACTGACTGTAACAGCGCTCAGAGTTTCAGTAAAACAAGGAAATAATATTGTTCTAACCTCTTATATATAAAAATATTATTTACTAGTTTTACTGAAACTCTGAGCGCTGTGATGAGCAGCGAACAGTCAGTAACTGTAACAGCTTTGCCTGACACGGGGCAGTATTACAATGTTGGTGCTAACTTAACCAGAGCTGTTGTAAACTGAAAACCTCCATAGGCTATAATGGCTCTGGGAAGTTTACAACAGCTCTGGTTATGTTAGCACCAACTATGTAATATGGCCCACATTGTGCTGAGAGTGAGAGATACTGTAACAAGCAGCGATCTCAGCCCTCTGAGGAGCCACTACAATAGTAATTGTATCCATTGGTTTTCGGATGAATGAAATTAGTTTTCATACTAAAGAACTGAAAACGAATTTCTTTAGTAACTAATTAAATTGCATTTTAGGACTAAACCATTAGTTCAAAACGAAATTTTGTGCTGTGCACATGTCTAATGATCGGCTGCTTTTTGCTGATTTTTTATATTGTTGACATAACGGCTGGTTCAGTTGAAAGATTTCAGTTCAATTCCCTCTGATTTTCTGCCTGAAAATCCCTTTATCGTCAACTTTTATCTGTTGTAATTTTTCTCAGGAATCGGAATGCCGATAAATTGGATTTGAATCGCTAAAGCCCATATTTCCATTGAAACGTATAGCCACTAGGGATGAGCCGAACACCCCCAAGTTTGGTTCGGATCCGAACCCGAACTTTTATCAAAAGTTCGAATTCGAACTCGAACTCAATACAAGTCAATGGGACTCAAAATTTTTTGAAA
This sequence comes from Leptobrachium leishanense, assembly GCA_009667805.1. NCBI lineage: Eukaryota > Metazoa > Chordata > Amphibia > Anura > Megophryidae > Leptobrachium > Leptobrachium leishanense. The sequence goes on from CM019069.1 coordinate 146,806,756, forward strand.
AGATATTTGCCATAAAAGGTGTATGGGGGTCCGGGTAGTGCCCTGGGGGACAGGAAACAAGGACAAAAAAGTAAAAAAAAAAGTTTTCATGAGTTTTCCATGAAATAAGGGTTAAAAATAAAAAGAAAAATTCCTTCATATATCGTGCCTAGGAGGTCCCATAACCTGCCCGTGAAGTGGCGGATTTCTAGGATGTATAGAAACATTTAAAAACAATGTCCGGGTAGTGCCCTGGGGGACAGGAAACAAGGACAAAATGTTAAAAAAAATACTTTTTTTAACCCCTTCACTGCTGACGACATGTGGGACACGTCCTCAGTTACTCCCACTGTATGCTGAGGAGGACGTGTCCCACACAGGCTCCTATCATCTAATGCTGAGCATCCGGAAGTACAGTAAGGAGCTGCAAATTCAGAGGCTGGAATACCATCCCGAGCCATTATCGTAGTGATAGGGTGGGATAGGGTCCCTGCAGTTGATACTAAAATTGCTTTCCCTTCATATGTGTTTAGAATCTTCCTCCTGTGAGGCAATTTTCAAGAGGAAACTAGAAACATGGGCATCTTTGCTCCAAGCATAGATCAACCCATCAGACAAAAAAATCTGATTATGGTCCTTGATTGTTTCACTGATAGCACAGAAATGTATACATACAGTATATATCTTTTTAATATATCTTTTGGAAAATGGTACACATTTATAATATTCTAGGAAACCTGGTGTAAACATGTATTTCTTAATAAAAACTACAGCTCCTTCCTTGTGCTGTTGCCACTTCTTGGTGGGAGAGAAGCAGATCAATACCCCCAATGTGACGTACTGATACTTCTTGGCTTCATGCAGAATCTCGCTCGATACAATCCATTCCTAATGCCCACCATGCAATCTGGGGACAGATAAATCTGATTGCAATAACACACGTAGCATGTGAAACGAATGCATGCTAATATACATGAGACACACATAAAACCACAGGTGTACTAGCCGCAAGGCATTAGTGGTGGACATAGATGCCACTACAATGTATCAGAGATGATCAGCATGAACAAGGACAGAATAAGGGAGCACGATAGATGGTGGTCAACGGTTTATAGACACTTCTATGATGAAAAAGAAGAGTGGTTATACTCCGTGGCGCTAGAAATACACTTTTAAGGATTTGCTATATTACCACACTGTAGTGCTCCCGTCATCAGAACAAATTGCAAAATGTGAAGTAAAGAAATGGGGACAGCACTTCTAATTCAAAGGATGCAGTGTATTAGTGATGTGGTAAATATGGAAAAATGATCACAAGCTTTGGTAGGTCCCTTAGGGAGGATTAGACGTGGACTAAATCAATCTTAATCTTCATAATAGGATGACCTCAAAATACAAAAAAAATACAGACAATGGTACAGTATTGCACAAACTATACTGCTATAGTAAAGTTGTATGAGAGCTGCTAGCTCTCATATGAAGACCTCACAGGTGTTCAGGGCCAACCTATTCGCCTCATACTCCCACACTCAGACCAGATAGAATTGAATTTCCAGCAGAATCTTTCCAGGGTAGCAGGGTATGTAAACCTCAGTGCAGGAACAAAGGTAACATATAGGCCAGATATGCTGGAAAAATATTTATTAAAAAAAATATATATATACAAGCAAACTTCTATGATGAAGATGCCAAAATCTTTATGTGTTTGTGTATGGCTATGCAGTATGGCAATACATTTCATTCATCTACATATATCTGTCATAGAGATGATAGAATCTTCTGTTTCTAGCATACATCTATGGGTGGAAAAAAATAAAAACACAAAAGAGAAAACAATTATTTGCTTAACGAGTGTGGAATGTGACCTCTTCCTCTCCCATCAGAACTTCTATCACCGCCCTAAAGGCTTGCCAGTCTCCAGTTCCTGCAGCGAATCACTCAGACATGAACAGCTTTCTACAACCTTATACCCCTGCTTGAAAAGAAGAACAGCTTGGGACAAAATGCAGAATGTAGAACTCTCCAGTTTATCTGATAAAATCTACAAAGTACGGAAGGACTTCAAAGTATTTCTTCCAGCCGGCATTTTCACAGCGCGGGCTTAAAATAAAGTTGCTTCAGTAGGTAGATGTATGCTGAGATGAATTGTTAAAACGATCCATTCTGATGGCTAAGCGTGAACGCTCTATTGATGTTCTCATCGAGAATGATTTATAAAGAAAAAAAGAATCGTCTTAATTCTTAAATATCACACGGTGGAAATGGAAACATTTTCTCATTACACCCCAGTCAATCAGATTACTGTACAGATTACAGACACTTACAATAAAATGCCAGGTAGTGAGCTACAGATTGCTACGTTGTGTTGTTTTCATTATATTATGGCTGAAGGAGAGCTACAAGCAGGGCAGTTATCAGCAGAGGTGACAGCCAATGATATGTTAAGGGGTCCAGTGGTTCCAGGGGGCCCTGGCCTTTGTCAAACCCTGTGCATCTTGACTTACTACCAGAGATATAAGGGTCCCTCTGTGCCATTCAGGACTAGCCCAGGTAGAAACTATCAAATTTGCTGGTGGGCCGTAACCATTGGGGGGCCGGAAAGAGCACCCTGACTCTTCACTGAGGGAGTGATTAGTATGGCTGCAGTAGGTAGAGGAGCAGACTAAAGGTTCTCCCACCAGGGAACAATTTTTATCCCCTTGATGGACCACCAGGGATTTAGCCCGCTCCATGTAAAATAAGATAAGCAGAAGAGAAGGCAAAATGTTTTACTTTTAATTAATTTACTTTAATGGACAGCTGAGGGGAGGACAGTATTTCAGCAAGGAGCCCCAAGATTTCCAATGGCCTCCCTGGCTACCAGCCCCATGACCCGGTATAGAAAGTGGTGAAGGGGAAGAGGGGGTTCCTGTCCTTGTTTTACCATCATATAGCGTGGCTATAGGATAGGAATATTTGGAACAAACTCAGTATTGTTATGCAAAGCGATGAAAGCATCCTGATTGGAGGAGTCGCTTCCTGGTCTGGTTAATGCTCCCTACAGAAGCTGGATGGAGTAGAGGTAACATCACTGCTCTATAACCGTGGAGACACAGGTTCGAATCCTGGCAAGAGCACCTCTCCAGTAAGTGTCCTTGTGCAAGACACCTAACGGTACATACTCGCCACCAAGCCAGGCCATACTTGAAAACGAGAGAAATCTCAATGTATCCTTCCTGGTAAAATACTTTATAAAAAAAAAAAGCGGCAAAGCCTGGCAACTTACCACAAATGTAGGAAATGAAAATGGCAGCACACTGTACCAGGGTTACTCACTAAGTGGTGGAAAATTGAAAGGACAATTTTAGGCTAAAATAGCTAGTTTTAATTGTTATTATTATTATTTAAAATAGCATATTTTGTTTATTCTTCAGGTTTATTGTATTGGATAGAATTTCTCATTTTGCTGGAATTCCCAACTAACTCATTGCTGAGTGAATAATCCCTTATACGGCTTATCCTACTGGTGGATGTAAGGGGGCTCAGTGGGCATGTCCACCCCCCCCCCCCGGCTGTAATTCCATTATATGAGTTACAGGGGTCCTTTGGAGCTATGTATATCAGGTTCCTTACAATCCACAAGGTCAACTGCTGTGTCATTGGAAAGGCCAGGATCTCTGTAAAATGTAAATAAATAAATAAAATACAGAAAAAATAACAAACATTTGCTATTTGTTTTTGTTAAAGTAGCAGCATTGTCCAATTTTCACTTATAAAGGAAACAATGGCACTGCAATAACACACTTTCTCATTTCTCACTGTGGACCATTGCTGTGTGGGGTCTTTCAGATGTCACCTGAGCAGCAGGAGAACAGACCCTGTACGGCGATGTTCTGGGGACAGTGAATGTGAAGAGCACATCCTGCATTCTGGCGTCCGCTCTGCCGGTCACTGTTACACTGAACAAAACAACAGCTCTCAGCCACAATGGTGATACTCCCGAAATTTGTGTCTGGATCTACCCATGGCTTATCTTCTATTAAGTGAAGGCACAAGAATTCCCATTTTTACATGACTGGTACCGAAAGGACAGAATTGGGGTATAGGACTGGAGGTAGTGGACTGGAGGTCTTCAAGCAGTGAAAAAGACATTACTGTTTTAAGGGATTTCAGTTAATTATTATTATTATATTTATTTATTTATATAGCGCCAGCATATTCCGCAGCGCTGTACAATGGACACAGTATAGACAGGGTTACAATACATTGAACAACATTTTGACAAACCAGTACAGGAGGAAACAAGGGCCCTATTCCTGTGGGAACTCACAATCTAGAAGGGTTGGAGGAGGTGGAAACAGGAGTAGGGGACTGCAAGGTAAGAGTGATGGACTGGTGAGAGTGATGGACTGGTTGCATCAGTGAGTCGGGTGGTAGGCTTCCCTAATGTCTTAAGGGAGTGTTTGAAGGAAGGGAAACTAGGGGAAAGTCTGACAGTGTGAGGGAGAGCGTTCCAGAGGATGGGGGCTGCGCGTGAGAATTACTGGCAATAAACAGCAAATAAAAAGTAAAAACTCAGCGAACAGTTTCCATGTCTCTGAACAGACAAAATAAAAAACAACAGAAAAAAAGAACTAAAATAAACCACACATCACGATCTTCATGGGAAGAGGTGATGCGGGGAGAAGCTAGGCGCAGGTCACTGTTTGACCTTAGGGAGCGGGCTGGGGTGTATTTGGTGATTAGTGAGGACAGGTAATGCGGAGCTGAGTTAGTGAGGGTTTTGTAGGTAAGGATAAGGATTTTGAATTTAATTCTGCAGTGGATGGGGAGCCAGTGAAGGGACTCGCAGAGGGGAGCGGCAGAGACAGAGCGGCGGGTGAGGTGAATTAGCCTGGCAGAGGCATTCAGAATGCATTGTAGGGGGGAGAGGCGGGTGAGAGGGAGGCCAGCAAGAAGATCATTACAATAGTCAAGTCGGGAGATTACAAGGGCGTGGATGAGTTGCATTGTGGTGTAATTCTTATTTACTTTGAGCACTTATAATAGGATGTGATTTGCCAAAATATATTCAATGTGAATCTGACATGCAAATAAAATGAATTAAATCACTTAAACATGTCGGTTGTTGGGTCACACACCCAGGGGATAACATGCCCATCAGGCCAGAGAGGTTACTACAGATTGATCATGATTTATGGGAGAAGTCTCTGGAAAGCTTGAAAGCACAATAACGCTCTCCCCACTGGAAGCGAAAACGACTGAATAGAGCAATTCTCTTAAACGTTGCATCCAAATCAATATTTTATTTATTTTTTTCAGTAAGAAAACGCCACGTATGGTGGTTAGTGAGGCTTTTACAGGCAATGAAAAGCAGAACCTCTTGGCTTCAAACTAAATCATCTTTTGTCGTTTCTGAAGGTTCTGGAACATGTTCACCTCTATGAGGATCACACACAAAAAAAACTTTATAATGAACTGGATCTACATCATAAATCTTCTCCATCAATTAACAAACACAGTGAGGATACATACATCACAGCGTTGGTAAATGTTAATGTATATAATGCAAAATCTACCGTCATTAATTTTACAGTACGTAGCAAGACTAGATACATGCACACAAACTTACATTGTATTTTATATATATATATATATATATATATATATAAGTAAGTGTCTATAAGGGGTGTGGTGAAGGACTAAAAGTGAGATAAAAAGCCTCCACACTATAATAAGTGTGTTTTATATTGCAGAAGCCACCTGCACATCATAGCAATTCAAAGAATTGCATCCCAGAGCTCCTGTGCCACATTCCCCATATGCAGTAAGGAATTCTGGGTAGGATATGCAAATGACCTCTGTCTCACTTTTATGCATCCTGGATCTGTTATTACACAGAACTCTAAAATCAATGCTATGCCACACTGTGGCTTTGTAGCAAAGATAAGGTTATGCAACTGGTCAAAGCCACTCCTAGGACAGCGCTGTTTCAGGTTTGTTGAACCTTCATCAGCTAGGAGGTAGGCATGACCAGTTGTAGTGGATGCTTGGACCATAGGTAAGTAAGTGTCTATAAGGGTTGTGGTGGAGGACTAAAGGCGAGATAAAAAGTCTCCACACTATAATAAGTGTGTTTAATATTGCAGAAGCCACCTGCACATCATAGCAATTCAAAGCATCCACTGCAACTGGTCATCATGCCTGCCTCCTAGCTGATGAAGGTTCAACAAACCTGAAACAGTGCTGTCCTAGGAGTGGCTTTGACCAGTTGCATAACCTTATCTTTGCTACGAAGCCACAGTGTGGCATAGCATTGATTTTAGGGTTCTGTGTAATAACAGATCCAGGATGCATAAAAGTGAGACAGAGGTCATTTGCATATCCTACCCAGAATTCCTTGCTGCATATGGGGAATGTGGCACAGGAGCTCTGGGATGCAATTCTTTGAATTGCTATGATGTGCAGGTGGCTTCTGCAATATTAAACACACTATATATATGCACTGAATATGTAAATTATATATGTGGATGCAGTATGTATACATATATATACTGCATCCACATATATTTTATTGTTATATATATATACACAGTATATATACTGCATCCACATATAACAATCAAATATATGTGGATGCACTGTATATATATATATATATATATATATATACACACACATATAAACATAAAATATATATCCACTGTAAATACAGCATCCACATATATCTAATACAATATCCGTATGCAGGACATATGGGGCACTATTACAATCCCTGCGCTAAAACGGGGGTGGTAGGGAGAAAAACCTGCACCCGCAGTTTTCCCACCTACCGCCCCCGTTTTAACGGGGGATTACAATGTAGGCTCAAAAAATGCTGCCTGCATTGTTTGCCCCCGCTATGTCCTGGGATGCGTGCGGCAGCGCTAAGCGCAGCCACGCACAACCTCTCAATGGAGTCCATAGGACTCCATTGAAGCAGACGCCGGCGGTCACATGACCAGCCGGATCTCGCCTCGCGAGATCCGGCTGGTCGGCGTAGGGATACACAGGTAGAGACTGGCTGGACTTTTTCCCCCAGTCTTTCCCTGCTCCTGAAGGCCAGAGGAGGCGGACAGAGCCGCGGTCCTCGCCGCGGGACAGAGGGTAAGTATAGGCTTCCTTTTTTTATTTTTATTGCTGGTGTTAACGGATTCTGCAGAAGTGGAATCCGTTATCACCAAGTCCTGGCTCTGGTTAACTTTTTGCTAACCAGAGCCAGACGTTAATCAGCGCTGGGACTTTGTAATACCAGCGCTGATTAACTCTTTGCGCTCCCCATGTTAAGTATAGGAGCACAAAGTGCAGTAAGTGCAGTTTGGATTGTAATAAGCGGTAGATACCGAAGCTAACGGCGGTGCTCACACAGA
>CM019069.1:147414222-147714499 GCA_009667805.1 Leptobrachium leishanense
CCCCCCCCGATGGCGGCCCTGTTCGAATATAATAATGGTATATTTTGGTGATGGGACCCAAGTCTGAACACGACATTCATTTACAGTATGTTCCACACACACCTTATACACACAGCTTGAAGTCATTGTGTCCGCGTCACATGAGGTCAGGGCTGAGTGTCATGTCAGCACTCATAAAAATGTTGGATTTTGGCATATTTGAGATTTCTGAATTCCGGATAAGGGGTACTTGTCCCGCACACAGGGATGTCACGTCCCAACTGCACTATTCATCCCAACGGGCCGTCAGAGCGCATTCCTATTTGCCGTTTAGCCCTGTGTTCATTATTCTCTGTCTATTCACTGCTTTGATTTATTTATTTTTTTCTTATTTTTACACTATCAGGGACAGGGTTATTCAGAGAGCGGTGAAAACCAGGAGAATGACTGGAGAAGGGAAAATTCTAGGTCAAAATAGCCAAACCAGAAAAATTCTCCCTTTCATCTCACTTTCCAAATCGGCTATTTTGACCTAGAATTTTACATTCTCCAGTCATTCTCCTGCTTCTCACCACTCTCTGAATAACCCTGTATGTATTCTTCGTTATATCTTCGCTGTTTTGATTATTTTAATGTTTGATAATTTCTGCTATGTTGTTTTGGTTTTTTCGTTTCTTATTTTTCTCTATATAGTCATCTTTTTGTTTTTTTTGTTTCATGCTGTTTGTTCATTCTTTTTGTTCGTTCCTTTTTGCTATATGTTCACCATTTTGGTGTTTGTGTTTGCTATTGCAGGCTATAGGTCACCGTTTTGCTTTCTTTTCTTATTTTTCTCTATTCATTCATCATTTTGGGGTTTTTGTTATTTTTTGCTATATGTTCATCATTTTGATGGTTATATGTTGTTATTTTTTCCTCTATGTTCAGTGTTTTGATTCCTTTTTCACTTTTCGCTGTATATTTCACCGTATTGATATTTTTTTTGCTCCATTATCTTTGTTTTGAGTTGTTTTGGTTTTTATTTTTCATACACTGTTTTGATTTCTTTATCATTTTGCTATATGTTCACGTTCAGATTTTTCATTTTTGTTATATTTTTGCAATATGTTCACGTGTCGCTTTTTTCATTTTTGTTATATTTTTTGCTATACGTTCACGAGTCGATTTATTTCTTTTTGTTTCTTATATTTTTGCTATATGTTCACGAGTCGATTTTTCTTTTTTGTTTGTTATATTTTTGCTATATGTTCACGAGTCGATTTTTCTTTTTTGTTTCTTATATTTTTGCGTATGTTCACGAGTCGATTTTTCTTTTTTGTTTCTTATATTTTTGCTGTATGTTCACGAGTCGATTTTTCTTTTTTGTTTCTTATATTTTTGCTATACGTTCACGTGTCGATTTATTTCTTTTTGTTTCTTATATTTTTGCTATATGTTCACGAGTCGATTTTTCTTTTTTGTTTGTTATATTTTTGCTATATGTTCACATGTCGATTTATTTCTTTTTGTTTCTTATATTTTGCTATATGTTCACGAGTCGATTTTCTCTATGTTCACATGTCGATTTTCTCTTTTTTGTCTGTTATATTTTTGCTATATGTTCACGTGTCGATTTATTTCTTTTTGTTTCTTATATTTTTGCTGTATGTTCACCATATCGATTTTTCATTTTTGGTATATGTTCACGAGTCGATTTTTCTTTTTTGTTTGTTATATTTTTGCTGTATGTTCACCATATCGATTTTTCTTTTTTGTTATATCTTTGCTGTATCGATTTTTTTTTTGTTATATTTTTGCTATATGTTCACGTATCGATTTTTCATTTTTGTTATATTTTTGCTGTATTTTCGTGTTTGATCTCTTTGTTATTTCTCACTATATACTCACCATTTCGATTCCTTTGTTACTTTTTGCCCTCTGTTCACTGTTTAGATATTTATTTGTTACGTTTATTATTTTTTCGTTTTAGGTTTTGAGTCTTTTTCAAGACAGTTTGAAGCAAAAATTAGAATGGAAAAAAAAAAAAGTTTTTTTTTCTTTATATCTATCTCTACAATTATTTCTTTTTTGAGTTGCTAGAACCTTCCAAGTCCCCATTATCCTTCTCTGCGGCCCCCCTCACATGACCCCCCCCCCGCAGGTGCCCCCGCTTAAACCTTCCTAGTAGTCATTCTGTGAAACTATAGCGCTAATGGTACGCAGGAAGTCCAATTAAAGGGACAGTACCCAACTAACTGCTCAGCCCCCAATCTATACCCATAAATCTCCACGTGACTCCTCATTATGCTGTGCACTGCTGTGCAGCTTGCTGGTACTTAGCCGCTAACGTCCTGTTGGAGGCAAGTAGCGCCGTTGATGTATCTGTACTATCTGACCGGCCATGAAAGGGTTAAGCCTGGTCACGCGCGCTAGATGGGGAAATAAACCCTTTAATAGTCTGGGAATGGGTGGATTTCCTGCGAGCTGGGTCCCCGAGCTGTCTCCGTGGCGCGCTGGGACTGGAGCGCTGCTTTCAGACAGTATCGATCAGTGTGTGACTCTTAGTCCTTGTCGAATGTATATATATAGCTGGATGTATCCTGTGTGTGAGCGCATGGCGAGCTGGGGCAGGGGGGGGGGACACGCGCTGACCTCTATCTCTCCTGCTCGCTCGAGCCTCGGCTTCCTGCTAATGGATTGAATTCCACTTTATTATATTAATGGGAACCGCGCAAACAACCATCTCGGACCATTAGCCAACCCGGCAAAGCGCCAGGCACCACGGTATGGGCAGAGCTGGCAGTGTACACAGCGCTGTGCGTATCATGCCACTGGCAATGTACTCAGCACTGTGTGTTTGGATAAGGTGCTGCCAGTGTCCCTTGTGCTGTACCTGTATCTCGCGTGTAAGCTGGCAGACCTAAACTACTAGCGTGGCGGGAAGAAATATATATATATATGAGTCTGTGCTGCAGGTAGTGTACCCAGCGCTGTATCTTGATGGTGCTTTATCTAATTTCACAAGCGCGGGAGCCTGGAATACTAAATATTCTTCATGAGTTTGTGCTGCAGGTAATGCACACTGCGCTGTATCTGGTTGTAGTGCTGGCAGTGTGCATGGTGCTGGACTTGTGTATGGAGTTTAAGGTCACAGACGCAGAGAGACCTCAGAAATCAATCAGAAAGGAAAATACGGATTATTCACAAGTGTATGCTATAAGCGCCAGATATTGCACGGTATCTGCCAGTGTACATGGTGTTGTACATAAACTCACAGGTACGGCCTTAACTGTAGATTGACAGACAGATGGGACGGCATGTGGTACACAGAGCACACTGTATACACAGTGTGGTAAGTATGTGTCTATATATATGCTATATATCAATATATATCTAGCTATATATATAGCATATATAGAGAGAGAAAATGTATTCAATTTATCCCTTATCCTAACCATAACCCCAAATCCTACCCCTAATCCTAACCATAACCCCAATCCTACCCCTAATCCTAACCATAACCCCAATCCTACCCCTAATCCTAACCCCCTAATCCTAACTATAATCCCAATACTATTCATAACTCCAAAATTAACCCTACCCCTAATCCTAACCATAACCCGAAAACTACCCCTAACCATAACCCCACCCCTAAACCTAACCCTACCCATAATCCTAACCATAACCCCAATCCTACCCCTAATCCTAACCATAACCCCAATCCTACCCCTAATCCTAACCATAACCCCAATCCTACCCCTAATCCTAACCCCCTAATCCTAACCATAATCCCAATACTATTTATAACTCCAAAATTAACCCTACCCCTAATCCTAACCATAACCCGAAAACTACCCCTAACCATAACCCCACCCCTAAACCTAACCCTACCCCTAATCCTAACCCCTAATCTAACCCTACCACTAATCCTAACCATAACCCCAAAACTAACCCTACCCCTAATCCTAACTATAACCCCAAAACTACCCCTAATCCTAACCATAACCCCAATCCTATCCCTACCACTAATCATCACCCTAATTCTAACCCTATTCTAGCCATACCCCTAATCTTAACAATACACCTAATCCTAAATCCTGGCTGTATGGGTGTATGTTGCTGTCAGACAGTGTACACAGTGCTCTATGTGTGTACATTGCTGGCAGTGTACACAGTGCTCTATGCGTGTATATTGCTGGCAGTGTGTACACAGCGCTGTATGCATGTATATTGCTGGCATTGATGTGTCTGTATATAGTGTATATATAGCTGTGGGTGTTTATAGTGCTGGCAGTGTACACTTTGATGTGTCTGTATATAGTGTATATATAGCTGTGGGTGTTTATATTGCTGGCAGTGTACACTTTGATGTGTCTGTATATAGTGTATATATTTCTGTATGCGTGTTTATATTGCTGGCAGTGCACACGGTGCTCTATGCGTGTATATTGCTTCACACAGAGTACACAGTGTGCTTTAATGAGTTGGACATAAGGGGTTTATCAGTAAAGTCTGATTGATTTTCCTAGGGGGGTTTCTTTCCATTTTATCATATATAATATAGAATTAATTATTTACCGTATCACTGGAACAAACCATTAACCCCTGCCCTCCCAGAACCTTCCAGTGGAACTTTCCAATGGAGCATTCTGTGAACTTATTCCTCCCTATTTTCCCACAATCCTGCTGTGCGAAATCAGTTAACCTTATGTCTTCCCTGTGCCGCGCTGTATGACGCTGCTGAGTATCTCTATATACCCCCGCAGTGTGTGAATCAATGTGCCGCGTGGTATGACGCTGCTGAGTGTCTACTGTCAGGTCCAGAAATATTGGGACATGGACACAATTGTAACATCTTTGCTCTATACACCACCACAATGGAGTTGGAATGAAACAAACACAATGTGCTTTAACTGCAGACTGTCAGCTTTAATTTGAGGGTATGTACATCCAACTCAGGTGAACGGTGTAGGACTTACAGCAGTTTGCAGATGTGCCTCCCACTTGTTAAGGGACCAAAAGTAATGGGACAGAATAATAATCATAAATCAAACTTTCCCTTCTTAATAGGGATGCACCGATACCACTTTTTTAAGACCGAGTACGAGTACCGATACTTTTATCTTATGTCATGTGACCGCTTTCCAATAAGAACAGACCTCATATAAAGCCCCCAGGTCTCATGGATATGCCCCCCAGCTCATGGATACTGCCCCCCAGCTCATGGATACTGCCCCCAGCTCATGGATATGCCCCAGCTCATGGATATGCCCCAGCTCATGGATACTGCCCCCAGCTCATGGATATTGCCCCCCAGCTCATGGATATTGCCCCCCAGCTCATGGATAAAGCTCGGATAATGCCCCCAGCTCCTGGAAATGCCCCCAGCTCGTGGATATTGCCCCAGCTCGTGGATATTGCCCCAGCTCGTGGATACTGCCCCCAGCTCGTGGATAATGCCCCCAGCTCATGAAATGCCCCCAGCTCATGAAATGCCCCCAGCTCATGAAATGCCCCCCAGCTCATGGAAATGCCCCCAGCTCATGGATATGCCCCCCAGCTCATGGAAATGCCCCCAGCTCATGGATATGCCCCAGCTCATGGAAATGCCCCCCAGCTCGTGGATATTGCCCCAGCTCGTGGATACTGCCCCACAGCTTGTGGATAATGCCCCCAGCTCCAGGAAATGCCTCCCAGCTCATTTAAATGCCCCCAGCTCATGGAAATGCCCCCCAGCTCATGGATATGCCCCAGCTCATGGAAATGCCCCCCAGCTCATGGAATGCCCCCCAACTCATGGATATGCCCCAGTTCATGAAATGCCCCCCAGCTCATGGAAATGCCCCAGCACATGGATTTGCCCCCAGCTCATGGATAATGCCCTCCCAGCTCATGGATAATGCCCCAGCTCATGGAAATGCCCCCCAGCTCATGGAAATGCCCCCCAGCACATGGATTTGCCCCCAGCTCATGGATATGCCCCAGTTCATGGAAATGCCCCCAGCTCATGGAAATGCCCCAGCACATGGATTTGCCCCCAGCTCAGGATAATGCCCCCCAGCTCATGGATAATGCCCCAGCTCATGGAAATTGCCCCCAGCTCATGGAAATGTCCCCCAGCACATGGATTTGCCCCAGCTCATGGATAATGCCCCAGCTCATGGAAATGCCCCCCAGCTCATGGAAATGCCCTCCAGCACATGGATTTGCCCCCCAGAACATGGATTTGCCCCCAGCTCATGGATATGCCCCCAGCACATGGATTTGCCCCAGCTCATGGAAATGCCCCCAGCTCATGGAAATGCCCCCCAGCTCATGGAAATACCCTCCAGCACATGGATTTGCCCCCCCAGCACATGGATTTGCCCCCAGCTCATGGATATGACCCCCAGCACATGGATTTGCCCCCAGCTCATGGAAATGCCCCCCAGCTCATGGAAATGCCCTCCAGCACATGGATTTGCCCCCCAGCTCACTCTCCGCTCATACTTACCTTCGTTTAGCGACGCCGGGAAAGTCTTCGCCGCGCGCGCGCGCTCCTTGGAAGGTCCCCAACGCGACCACGTGGGACCATGTGATCGCGGCTGGGGTCCTTCCAACGAGCGCACGCGCGGAAACTTTCCCGGTGTCGCTAAAGGAAGGTAAGTATAAACAAAGTGAGGAGAGCAGCTGCAGGGCCTGTCCGAATGCCGATAGAGCATTCTGACAGCCGCCCCAGCCCCTAGGATGCCGGCTCAATGCCGGCTTCCGGTATCGGAAAAAAATATCGGGGTACTGCACGAGTACCAAGTACTCCTGCAGTACCCGGTATCGGCACCGATATCGATACTAGTATCGGTATCGGTGCAACCCTACTTCTTAATACTTGGTTGCAAATCCTTTACAGTCAATCACAGCCTGAAGTCTGGAACGCATAGACATCACCAGACGCTGGGTTTAATCCCTGATGATGCTCTGCCAGGCCTCTACTGCAACTGTCTTCAGTTCCTGCTTGTTCTTGGGGCATTTTCCCTTCAGTTTTGTCTTCAGCAAGTGAAATGCATGCTCAATGGGATTCAGGTCAGGTGATTGACTTGGCCATTGCATAACATTCCACTTCTGTCCCTTCAAAAAACTCTTTGGTTGCTTTTGCAGTATGCTTTGGGTCATTGTCCATCTGCACGGTGAAGCGCGTCCAATGAGTTCTGCAGCATTTGGCTGAATGTGAGCAGATAATATTGCCTGAAACACTTCAGAATTCATCCTGCTGCTTTTGTCAGCAGTCACATCATCAATAAATACAAGAGAACCAGTTCCATTGGCAGCCATACATGCCCACGCCATGACACTACCACCACCATGCTTCACTGATGAGGTGGTATGCTTAGGATCATGAGCAGCTCCTTTCCTTCTCCATACTCTTCTCTTCCCATCACTCTGGTACAAGTTGATCTTGGTCTCATCTGTCCATAGGATCTTGTTCCAGAAGTGTGAAGACTTTGTTAGGTGTTGTTTGGCAAACTCTAATTTGGCCTTCCTGTTTTTGAGGCTCACCAATGGTTTACATCTTGTGGTGAACCCTCTGTATTCACTCTGGTGAAGTCTTCTCTTGATTGTTGACTTTGACACACATACACCTACCTCCTGGAGAGTGTTCTTGATCTGGCCAACTGTTGTGAAGGGTGTTTTCTTCACCAGGGAAAGAATTCTTCGGTCATCCACCACAGTTGTTTTCCGTGGTCTCCCGGGTCTTTTGGTGTTGCTGAGCTCACCGGTGCGTTCCTTCTTTTTGAGAATGTTCCAAACAGTTGTTTTGGCCACGCCTAATGTTCTTGCTATCTCTCTGATGGGTTTGTTTTGTTTCTTCAGCCTATTGATGTCTTGCTTCACTGATGGTGACAGCTCTTTGGATCTCATCTTGAGAGTTGACAGCAACAGATTCCAAATGCAAATAGCACACTTGAAATGAACTCTGGGACTTTTATCTGCACATTGTATTTGGGGTAATGAGGGAATATCACACACCTGGCCATGGAACAGCTGAGAAGCCAATTGTCCCATTACTTTTGGTCCCTTAACAAGTGGGAGGCACATCTTCAAACTGCTGTAAGTCCTACACCGTTCACCTGAGTTGGATGTACATACCCTCAAATTAAAGCTCACAGTCTGCAGTTAAAGCACATTGTGTTTGTTTCATTCCAACTCCATTGTGGTGGTGTATAGAGCCAAAGATGTTAGAATTGTGTCGATGTCCCAATATTTCTGGACCTGACTGTATATACCACCTCTGTGTGTGAATCAATGTGCCATGCTGTATGACGCTGCTGAGTATCTCCATATACCCGTCTGCGTGAGAATCAATGTGCCGCGCTGTATGACGCTGCAGAGTATCTCTATATACCCCTCTGTGTGAATCAATGTGAAGCGCTGTATGATGCTGCTGAGTATCTCTATTTACCCCCTCAGTGTGTGAATCAATGTGCCATGCTGTATGACGCTGCTGAGTATCTATATACCCCTCTGTGTGTGAATCAATGTGCCGCTCTGTATGACGCTGTTGAGTATCTCTATATGTATGTGTGTGTGTGTATGTATATATATATATCTCCTGAGTAGTGATACCTTTATTGGACTAACGTTACATTATAAACACAAGTTTAGGAGAGTGTAACCTCTCTTCTTCAGGTCTTGAAGCTATACTGAGCAAAATCATAGAATTGAACAATAAAAAGCCAAGCAGAGGGGGGGGGGTAATGTGGGTGTTGTAAATACTAATAGTGAAATCGTATGGTCAGAAAAGGTAGACAGAGAGGACAGATCATAGGCCCCTAAAACAACACAGGTACCATAATCAGATGCTCAGCATGATGCTTAAGGCTAGGGTCAGACTGAGGCAGTGCGAACGCGCTCTGTGGGCACTTAATCACGGCCGTGCTAGCAGCAGATGCCGGGCAATGACGGCCAATATACGAAACGGTCGCACAAAAGTCCGGCTGCGCAACGCAAGTGGAAAATGAACGCATTTTTCGAGAACGTTAAACCACTAGTACTGACGTACAGAGTGCGCTGCGTCGCTAGAGGCGGTGTGTGTGAATTGGAGACATCAGACGCTGCTAATGTCCGGCCAACAAACGTCCAGATGCACAAAGTGTTTTATTGAAGATCCGTACAAAATCACGGATGAAACTGCGCAAGTATGACCGCTATTGCGATTCCGTGAAAAAATACGTCCATTCTTCGAACGCACATTTTCACGGACAACGTGAAAAATCGTTAGTCTGACCCTAGCCTTAGTGGAAAAAGAAAGCGACTCAACTTAAAGAAAGAAAAAGACCTATAAACCAAGTGCAATGCTGAATGTTACATGACATTCTGATCGTGAGTTAAAAAGCCAGAATCCACACTGAGTCCTTCTTTTATGGTGTTAAAATATGTGATCATTTTCATTTCAAATGTCTTACGTTCAAGAGGGTCTTTAAATTGCCCCTTGAGTATTTTAATCCTGAGGTTGTGGATGGAGGGGCCTGTTAGATTGAAGTGATGTCCCACCGGGGTACAATTTTCATTTTCCTGATCCTTCTTGATGGAGTGTCTGTGCAGGTTCATCCTGAGATTTAGTTTAAGGCTAGTTTCACCAATATAGCAGCCCTTATCACAGGCCGTGCACTGGATCACGTACACCACATTGGCAGACGTGCAGAGGTACGAGCCCTTGATGTTGTATGTGGTGTTATTGTGACGGGCAGTTCTGCTGTCACATATATGTTGGCACAGTTTGCAGCGGGACTTCTTGGTCCCATTCTGTATGTCATCCTTTCCCTGGGGGACTTTGCTGCGGATCCTACACGTTTGATCTGTCCTCTCTGTTTGTTTACCTTTCTTGACCATAGTATTTACGACACCCATCATAACCCCCCCCTTCTGCTTGGCTCTTTATTGTTCAAATCTATGATTTTACTCTGTATAGTTTCCAGACCTGAAGAAGAGAGGTTACGCTCTCAAAAGCTTGCCTTTAAAATGTAACATTCGTCCAATAAAAGTTATCACTACACGCTGCATTGCTCTGGAGATTTTGTCATCTGGACTAACACGGCTTATCTAATATACTACATATATACACACACACACATTTATCTTGAGCATGCTTTTTTTTTTTTGACGGGCCCCTGTGTGTGTATATTCAGTGTATGACCTGCGTGAGGTCGGTGCCTCCGTGTGTCTCGTGTGCCGGCACAGGAAGGGTTACATTGGCAGAATTGGTAGCGGGAGCTATTTATACCAGTCTGTGTCTGTTACAGCCAGCAGCTCCTCGCACGCGCATCTGTGTGTGTATATACAGGCATGGGAGCCAGGGGAAGGATGCTCCATCACAGGCTCGGGTCAGACGAGGCTCAGAGGATCTGGGGTGAAGCCCCCCTAGTTCCCACCAGGGGACCCCGGTGAGTACCAGGAAACAGACAGGTAATCCCTCCTGGAGACCTGCAGAGCATTTCACTCTGAGACTTTCCAAAACTCCATTCCTATAACCTTTCTCTGAGCCTGAGGAGCATTGCTACATCAGCACCTGGGTTCTGCAGAGCAATGCGCCTTGAGACTAGAAACCTCACTCAGCCTGCTGCTTTGTCCGCAGAGCTTTGTGCCTCTCTTTAACAGATCCTGCAGAGCATTTCTCCATCGGTACCTGGCTCAGCTCTCAGTGTATGCAGAGCATCGCAGGTCTATTCTGCGCCTGCATATCATCACGTGTCTATTCTGGGTCTGCAGAGCATCCAGCTGTTGGTTCTGGGGGGGGGAGTTTCAGAGCATCGCTACGGCACCTCCCCGTAACCTGCAGCACCTTGAACTCTGACTATTAATAGCCGAGTCCCCCCCCCCGTAACATCGCTCTGCGAAGTTCCTCGGAGACCCGCAGAGCATTACGCCTGTACAGTTGCACCGCTCCATTCCTGGAACCCAACAGCCGTCCACCGGAGTCCTGTCGCCTCTTTGATCACGCTGCTCTCCCCAACGAGTTTCTCGCTACCGCCCTCCGGCTGTCCGTCACGCTCCCTCCTCCGCCGTTTCTCCGTGAGTTCCACGATGTTTTTGCAGGATCTGCACGTTGTGTCCTGAACAGCGCGTCCTTCGGCAGCCCAGGTGTGTCCGTGCACGCGGGCGTCCTTCATGCCAACTCACCGGCTGGCACATGGATTCCTTCTGCTTCATCTGCTTCCACCGGAAGGCCATGCAGCAACTGCCGAGCACAAGGTAAGGAGGACATGGCTGGTACCCTTCACCTACGTGTATCTTTGCGTATAGATATATATAATCGGGTGTGCAGTCCCAGTGTTCCAGATTCTGACATCTGGCAGGGCATTGTGGGAAATGTAGTCCAAGAACAGAGAGAAAGCAGAAGTGCACAAGGTAGGAGAGGGCATGGCTGGTACCTTTTTATATATGTATGTATGTGTGTATATCAGGTGTGCTGACGCAGGAGTACCCAGATCTGGTGGTCCAGATTCTGAAGCTGGCAGGGCATTGTGGGAAATGTAGTCCAAGAACAGAGAGAGAGAGAGCAGAACCACACAAGGTAGGAGAGGGCACGGCTGGTACCTTTTTATATATGTATGTGTGTATATATATATCGGGTGTGCTGACACTGGAGTATCCAGTCCTGGTGGTCCAGATTCTGACAGCTGGCAGGGCATTAGGGGAAATGTAGTCCAACAACAGAGAGAGTTAAACTGCACAAGGTAAGAGTGGGCATGGGTGTGTGTGTGTGTGTGTGTATATATATTATATATATATATATATATATAAATATCAGGTGTGCTGGCACAAGAGATCCAAGTCCAGGTATTTCAGATTCTGGCTCTCAGCAGGGCATTGTGGGAATTGTAGTCCCAAAAGTTCACAAGGTAAGAGAGGGCATGGCTAATACCGTTTATCTATACATAGGTGTGTTTGTGTGTGAGTATATATGTATATCGGATGTGCTGACACAGAACCACCCAGCGCTGGTGTTCCAGATTATGAAAACAGGCAGGAAATTGTGGGAAATGTAGTCCAATGACTGACATAAGGACAGTAGAGTTTAGGTTGCCTCTTACATGCTATGGGAGGGCATCCCTGGCACTATATTATACAGTATACATACACACAAGCACATGCAGCCGGTGTGCTGACACAGGCGTACTCGGTTTTAGTGTTCCAGATTCTGACAGATGGCAGGGCATTGTGGGAAATGTAGTCCAACAACAGGCGAGCAGAGCTTACCGTCCCTTTTCTGACAAGGTGAATCAGGGCAGTGCTAGGTGTTAATTTGCAGGATATACTGTATATATAATGTGGCGTATGGGTTGACGTGGGGGTCCGTAATGCCAGCATGGGGGCTCTTTTATGGCATTATAGGTAATGCAGTCCAATATCAGTTTCACAGCAGACCCCCCAACTTAACACTGAAGCAGGGGAACGGTGCGTATTAGGGAAGTGCCCCCTCCCCCCCGTCCGCTGACAAAATTCTGGGAGAGGCATCGCAACCGCACGAGTGGCGCAGGCGCATGAAATGCATGGCGACCTCCATAAATTAGCGCCTGGGACAAGGCAGCAGCGACACGTGCGACAAAACGGGGGGAAAAGGGCTAAAAACAGAGGTGTGAACTGGAGAGTTTGTCTGGGGTGTTTGTCGGCGCATTTTTTTTCTCTCGTTCATGAAAAAATGTGTAAAAACGCGAATCATTCCTCAGTTTAACACGTTTGGATCACAAACTGTCCGAAATTTAATTCTGCAGATACAATAGGGGTATTTTTTGTCTGCTTTTGTGTGTTTTCGGTGCGTGTGACATTCCATGACAGGAAGATGTCTAGAAAAGGATCCAAATAAAGCCTAAGGGCGAGTGTGTGATGTCAGCGCGACAAACGCTCATGTGTTTACACCTCCAGGAATAGAGAAATAAGTCTCTGACAATCCAGCCGCTGAGGACTCCAAATCCCATGATGCTAACAATCCAGATCCTGAGGACTCCCATGATGCTGAGCCAGGGGTCCGACTGGATTCTGACAATCCAGATGCTGAAGACTCCCATGATGCTGAGCCAGGGGTCTGACTGGATTCTGGCTATCCAGATGCTGAGGACTCCCATGATGCTGAGCCAGGGGTCTGACTGGATTCTGGCAATCCAGATGCTGAGGACTCCCATGATGCTGAGCCAGGGGTCTGACTGGATTCTGGCAATCCAGATGCTGAGGACTCCCATGATGCTGAGCCAGGGGTGTGACTGGATTCTGACAATCCAGATGCTGAGACTCCCATGATGCTGAGCCAGGGGTCCGACTGGATTCTGACAATCCAGATGCTGAGGACTCCCATGATGCTGAGCCAGGGGTCTGACTGGATTCTGGCAATCCAGATGCTGAGGACTCCCATGATGCTGAGCCAGAGATGTGACTGGATTCTGACAATCCAGATGCTGAGGACTCCCATGATGCTGAGCCAGGGGTCCGACTGGATTCTGGCAATCCAGATGCTGAAGACTCCCATGATTCTGAGCCAGGGGTCCGACTGGATTCTGACAATCCAGATGCTGGAGACTCCCATGATGCTGAGCCAGAGATGTGACTGGATTCTGACAATCCAGATGCTGGAGACTCCCATGATGCTGAGCCAGAGATGTGACTGGATTCTGACAATCCAGATGCTGAGGACTCCCATGATGCTGAGCCAGGGGTCCGACTGGATTCTGACAATCCAGATGCCGAGGACTCCCATGATGCTGAGCCAGGGGTCTGATTGGATTCTGGCAATCCAGATGCTGAGGACTCCCATGATGCTGAGCCAGGGGTCTGACTGGATTCTGGCAATCCCGATGCTGAGGACTCCCATGATGCTGAGCTAGGGGTCTGACTGGATTCTGGCAATCCCGATGCTGAGGACTCCCATGATGCTGAGCCAGGGGTCTGACTGGATTCTGGCAATCCAGATGCTAAGGACTCCAATGATGCTGAGCCAGGGTTCCGACTGGATTCTGGCAATCCAGCTGCTGAAGACTCCCATGATGCTGAGCCAGGGGTCCGACTGGATTCTGACAATCCAGATGCTGAAGACTCCCATGATGCTGAGCCAGGGGTCTGACTGGATTCTGGCAATCCAGATGCTGAGGACTCCCATGATGCGGAGCCAGGGGTCTGACTGGATTCTTGCAATCCAGATGCTGAGGACTCCCATGATGCTGAGCCAGAGATGTGACTGGATTCTGACAATCCAGATGCTGAGGACTCCCATGATGCTGAGCCAGGGGTCCGACTGGATTCTGGCAATCCAGATGCTGAAGACTCCCATGATTCTGAGCCAGGGGTCTGACTGGATTCTGACAATCCAGATGCTGGAGACTCCCATGATGCTGAGCCAGAGATGTGACTGGATTCTGACAATCCAGATGCTGAGGACTCCCATGATGCTGAGCCAGGGGTCCGACTGGATTCTGACAATCCAGATGCCGAGGACTCCCATGATGCTGAGCCAGGGGTCTGACTGGATTCTGGCAATCCAGATGCTGAGGACTCCCATGATGCTGAGCCAGGGGTCTGACTGGATTCTGACAATCCAGATGCTGAGGACTCCCATGATGCTGAGCCAGGGGTCCGACTGGATTCTGGCAATCCAGATGCTGAGGATTCCCATGATGCTGAGCCAGGGGTCCGACTGGTTTCTGGAAATCCAGATGCTGAAGACTCCCATGATGCTGAGCCAGAGATGTGACTGGATTCTGACAATCCAGATCCTGAGGACTCCCATGATGCTGAGCCAGGGGTCCGACTGGATTCTGGCAATCCAGATGCTGAGGACTCCCATGATGCTGAGCCAGGGGTCCGACTGGATTCTGACAATCCAGATATTGAAGACTCCCATTATGCTGAGCCAGGGGTCCGATCGGATTTTAACAATACAGATGCAAAGGACTCCCATGATGCTGAGCTGGAGGTCAGGCTGGATTCACATGATCCAGATGCTGGGGACTCCCATGATGCTGAGCCAGGGGTCTGATCGGATTCTGACAATACAGATGCAGAGGACTCCCATGATGCTGAGCCGGAGGTCAGACTGGATTCACACGATCCAGGTGCTTGGGGACTCCCTTGATGCTGAGCCAGGGGTCTGAGAGGGGTATGGGCATAGAGTTGAGGGTCTGGAGGTCCCTGGGGTCCTGCCGGCAGCCAATGCATCCACCTGGAAGACCGTCTCTGGATTGAGGGGTGATGAGCCGGATCGTGATCAGATGCTAATTGTGACCGGTGCACCTGCGTCTGAATGGTCTTTTATTCTCGGCTGAGCAGGCGGCACTCCATGCCTCAGTGTCATTAGCGTATAAAGTATTAACCTCTTGAATATGTGGGTGGGTTAAAGGGTTAAATGGACGACTCGCAATATAAAGACTTACTTTTAGAATTATTTAATTAATAGGGAGATTAAAGAGCAAAATGCTGAAAGTGGAGCAGTCAGTGAGAAAATTACACTGGTTTCCATAGCAACAGCATTTTTTCAATATTACCACCAAACTTTTGCACAACTATCTATCTATTTATCTATTGGTCTATCAATCTGTCTGTCTATTGATCTATCTATTTATCTGCTTATCTATTTATTGGCCTGTATATTTAACTGTCAATTTATGTATTGGTTGTTCTGTATGTCTGTCTATCGACCACTATGTATATATATATCTTTCTCGGGGCGGATCCAGACAAAGGTCTTGGGGGGGGCACTGTACAAGTGTTGGCTAAGAGCTGGAGTTGGGTTCGCAGTGACAAGCAGTGTTGTGCCTAATTGCAAGCTGTGCTCATCACACTCACTCTCCCCTGAACATTTCTGCTCAGGGTCTGACACCCACTGACACCCATACACAGCCTTATAACTCAGCTATACACACATACACCCACTGACACCCATACACAGCCATATAACTCAGCTATACACACATACACCACTGACACCTGACAGCCCTATACAAGCCCATCAACTGCCATATAACTCAGCTATACACACATACACCCACTGACACCCATACACAGCCTTATAACTCAGCTATACCACATACACCCACTGACACCATACACAGCCATATAACTCAGCTATACACACCATACACCCACTGACACCCATACACATCCATTATAACTCAGCTATACACACATACACCCACTGACACCCATACACAGCCATATAACTCAGCTATACATACACCACTGACACCATACACAGCCTTATAACTCCACCCACCCCCCCCCCCCCCATACACCCACCCCCCCCCCCACCCAGCTATACACACATACACCCACTGACACCCATACACAGCCATATAACTCAGCTATACACACATACACCCACTGACACCCATACACAGCCATATAACTCAGCTATACACACATACCCCTGACACCCATACACAGCCATATACTCAGCTATACACACATACACCCACTGACACCCATACACAGCCATATAACTCAGCTATACACACATACACCCACTGACACCCATACACAGCCATATAACTCAGCTATACACACATACACCCACTGACACCCATACACAGCCATATAACTCAGCTATACACACATACACCCACTGACACCCATACACAGCCATATAACCCAGAGATACAAGCCACACACATAGTTATACACACATACACACACCGTTTAGGGAAGCCACTAAAGCCAGGCTCAGAAACTCGGCTATTCCCAGACTTTATAGGCGGCGTCTCAAAATATTGAGCCATTTATATTAATAAAAATATTAAGTAAAATCAAAGCAAAGCGTCTTATTTACATTTATTATAGTATACAAACTCATTGCTGGGAGTTTTATTGCTGTGCAGCTCTGTTATACACCTGCACACCCTGAATATATTGTGAGTTCCTAAAAGGATGAACACTATAAAAAAGAGAGAATGGGGGATTTGGGCCTAAAATAGGGACTGTCCCAAAAAAACAGGGACATTTGGGAGATACGCACGCAGGTACACACACAGCTGTATACAGACACACTCAAAAGACACATACATAGCAAAATACACATCCATATATACACAGATACACACACAGTGCACACACTATAGAGGTTTATATATTTTGAGTGTATCCAGGAAATAGCCATGTCACGTGACCTCCAGAGGTTTGATACATAGAAGTTAACCCCTTCGCTTCTGAGCCATTTCACTTCCCGTCCTGCAATACACAATTTTAAACAAAAATTGAGAAAATCACACAGTTTTCTCTTGCGTTTTATTTTTACTCTGTATATTGTACATAGACATGTTTGTTATCATTGGAAAGGACAGAATCTGACCTTTCCAATGACGCCTCAATTGTCTATGTAAACATCCAAAGGTCCCCTTTATCACCTAAAATGGGACTGCAGCTCGGGGGGGGGGGGAAATGCCCCCTGTGCCCCCTCTCTGGATCCGCCAGTGGGACTCTCTCTGCCTGTCTGTGTGTCTTTCTGTCATATCCGGTCTCCCTCAGTAGAATAGTTTATATAATGCAGTTTGTGGGTAGAGCTGTGCCAACCTGCCTATTCCATGCTCTTTCAGGCGGGCAGGGTAAGTGCAGCTTGGGCCATCCCTCCCTCTCTCTGTACAATGTATGATGTAGTTGCTGTCAGTCTCCCGGGCCAATCGCTTGCGCTTTACTGTCCTTTTAATGTGAAACATTAATTCCATGTGCTGCTCTCTCAGTGCTAGTACTGTCTGTGCCATGCTGTTTGTGCCCAACTCTCTGTGCCACTCCGTGCCAAGTCCTGTGTGCCACTTTATGCCTCTGAGCGCACACAAGGCCCAGTAAAGTGCTCCTCGCCTATCAGCTGGTGATATTTTAAGATGGCGGAGCAAAACCCGAGCCTGGGATGATGGGAGTTGCAGTACAACATTTCTGGGATGAAACATATTGTCTGTGTCATGTTAACATGAGTGTCTCTTCGCTCTCCTTTACCCCTTTCTTGTTCTCTGTCCTCCCTTCCTCATCCTCATCCTCTGTCTTCTCTCTTTCCATCCATTCATCCATAATAATAATAAAAATGGATATTCAAGGATAAAAGTAAAGCTTAGCGTTTAATTTGACATTTTAAAAATAATTTGGACACACATACATAAAAGCACCACAAATCCCCAAGTGAAATCGTTGGGCTCCAGCATGGAGCTACCTTAAGTGGTTGGGAATGTGGATCCATCCATAATAATAACAATAACAACAAGAATAATAACAACAATCTTTATAATAACAACAACAATAATAACATCAATAACAATGATAATAACAACACTCTTAATAATAACATCAATACAAGAATAATAATAATAACAACAATAACAATGATAATAACAAGAATAACAACAACAACAACAATAACTATTTTAATAATAAGAAAAATAATATGTCATCTGCGCTCATTTCTATATATTTCCATGTGCAACAAAACACTGTCAGAGGTTTTAGTTTGCTTAAATGGCCATTGACACGTAAGCTCACTCGCCTCATCAAGGCACCTGGTATTGGTTAGGACTCACTCTACAGAGAGGTGCCTTGATGGGGCGAGTGAGCTTAAGCTTCAATGGCCATTTAAGCAAACTAAAACCTCTGACAGTGTTTTGTTGCACATGGAAATATATAGAAATTAGGGATGAGCCGAACACCCCCTTGTTCGGTTCGCATTCGAACTCGAACAATTTCAAAAGTTCGAACACGAACCGAACTCAATGCAAGTCAATGGGACTCAAAAGTTCGATTTTTAGAGTGCCCTCCAAGAGGGCATATATGCAAGATATTTGCCATAAAAGGTGTATGGGGGTCCGGGTAGTGCCCTGGGGGACAGGAAACATGGACAAAAAGTTTTAAAAAAAATGTTTTTAAAGGGACAGTGAGTTTTCCATAAAATAAGGGTTAAAAATAAAAACAAAACAATTCCTTCAAATATCGTGCCTAGGAGGTTCCCATAACCTGCCCGTGAAGTGGCGGATTTGTAGGATGTATAGAAACATCGCCATCAGAGACCCACACACGACACCTAGCCACCCTTAAGGGGTTAAAATGCACAGGGACTGGCTACTATCCTGTTAGAGGAGGGAATGTATTATATGTATTAAAGCAAGGTATATGTGACAATGGATAGTCAGAGACTCTAGGGACTCAACTTGTACGCTTTATGATAGACATTTCTAACACAATAATAATTGTATGCTCACATAGGCCCTTCGGGAGAGGTACATGACATACAAATACTGGAATATTACGTTTAAATCTAAGGAGTGTGATAAAGATTTTATTAAGCCCTTGATGACAAATGACGTAACATCTACATCATTAATGATTGGCTTTACAGAGCCCTGGTCCTTAAGGGGTTAAACCGCATATCAGAGGATCATATAGTAGAAATGAACACTTCTTAGAATTCAGAACAAGCACAGTGTTTGTTCATACATGTGCAGGCCACACCCAGTCTGCAGGCAATGTATCAAATTCATGAGACCAGACTAATTAGAAGCACATGTTATTTCCAAACACTAATTAAACACCTGTTGTTTACGCCGTTTGAGAGCACAGGTCATTTAGAGCTGAGAATCTTTGCACCTAGACATTAGGTAGTTTTTTAATTCAATATCTAATAATCCGTTGCTTATAATATTCTGCAGTAAAGAGTCTCTTTATTTCTAGATTTTTTAGTATTTTTTAAGCATTTTCTTTACTTTTTTCAATTTTTTTTTCGAACTCGAACCGAACACGCCAAAAAGTTTGAAGTTCGTGAACTTTCGAACTGCCAATGTTCGAGTCGAACTCCGAACTGATCGAACTGAACAGCTCATCCCTAATAGCAATTTTTTTTCCTTATGTTTTATACATGAACTGGGTTGTTACTCCTTGCTGTTGCAGCCGCTCTGGTGAGTACAGACGTAACGCCATTTTTTCGGTATGTATGTATCTTAATAATAACAACAACAACAACAACAAGAACAAGAACAACAACAATGATAATAACAAGAACAACAACAACGATAATAACAAGAATAACAACAATGATAATAACAAGAATAACAACAATGATAACATCAATAACAATGATAATAACAAGAATAACAACAACAATAACAACATCAATAACAATGATAATAACAAGAATAACAACATCAATAACAATGATAATAACAACAACAATAATAACAACAATGATAATAACAATAATAACAATAATAACAACAATAACAATGATAATAACAACAATAACAACAACAATAACAATGATAATAACAATAATAACAACAACATTAATAACAACAATAATAACAACAACAACAATAATAACATCAATAACAATGATAATAATAATAACAATAATATTAACATCAATAACAGTGATCATATTGTATCGATTTACCCGGACGGATACATTTCCATTTCCCGCGTTCTGTCCCTCTCACTGTATCACTCCTTTCCCTCTCCCTCTCTTCCTCGCTCTGTCCTTCTCTTATACAATAATTACACTTCTGAGAAGGTTTGTGGTTCCGATGGGATGTCACTGATGGATTTGTGTGGTTAGAAGAAGAGCCAGGACGGACAGGGGTAGAGGCCAAAACAGAAACGAGAGGATGCCGTGTACAACCAATGCTAAAATACAACAGGATTCCGCAGCACTCCCACCCTCATCAATTCAGCTGTCACCTTTGCCAAGTCCACAGCTCCCCCATCCCACCACCAGTGGGTGAGGGGTCTTATTGATAAACGTGACTCTATCAGTGATGGAGAAACACAGAGGATTCAGAACTACAAATCCCTTAATGCTCAGCCAGCTTAACGGCTCGACCCTTTTCTGAACGACTATCCTTTCGAAAACTGCATCGAAAATTATGCGGGGCCTACAGGGGGTATCAGTGCTCTAGCCATCGGCAGACTGCAAATCTCATCATCCTTTCCCTCCACAATGTTCATGGAAGGTCAAAGTTTTGGATAGTGCAATGTAATCCTGGGCTTCATCTCCGACTTGGAAATAAGTAGCTGTAACACATAATCCATAGCTCCCGTGTGTCCCTCTTTAGCTGGGCCTTTAGGGGTTCCTCCATATATTCAGGGTGTGCGGGTGTCTTTTTAGGGGCTCCTCCATATATTCAGGGTGTGTGGGTGTGTTTTTAGGGGCTCCTCCATATATTCAGGGTGTGTGGGTGTGTTTTTAGGGCTCCTCCATATATTCAGGGTGTATGGGTGTGTTTTTAGGGACGTCTCCATATATTCAGGGTGTGGGGATGTCTTTTTAGGGGTTCCTCCATATATTCAGGGTGTGCAGGTGTTTTTTTAGGGGCTCCTCCATATATTCAGGGTGTGTGGGTGTCTTTTTAGGGGCTCCTCCATATATTCAGGGTGTGTGGGTGTCTTTTTAGGTGCTCCTCCATATATTCAGGGTGTGCGGGTGTCTTTTTAGGGGTTCCTTCATATATTCAGAGTGTGCGGGTGTCTTTTTAGGGGCTCCTCCATATATTCAGGGTGTGCGGGTGTCTTTTTAGGGGCTCCTCCATATATTCAGGGTGTGCGGGTGTCTTTTTAGGGGCTCCTCCATATATTCAGGGTGTGCCGGTGTCTTTTTAGGGGCTCCTCCATATATTCAGGGTGTGCGGGTGTCTTTTTAGGGGCTCCTCCATATATTCAGGGTGTGCGGGTGTCTTTTTAGGGGCTCCTCCATATATTCAGGGTGTGCAGGTGTCTTTTTAGGGGCTCCTTCATATATTCAGGGTGTGCGGGTGTCTTTTTAGGGGCTCCTCCATATATTCAGAGTGTGCGGGTGTCTTTTTAGGGGCTCCTCCATATATTCAGGGTGTGCGGGTGTCTTTTTAGGGGCTCCTCCATATATTCAGGGTGTGCGGGTGTCTTTTTAGGGACTCTTCCATATATTCAGGGTGTGCGGGTGTCTTTTTAGGGGCTCCTCCATATATTCAGGGTGTGTGGGTGTCTTTTTAGAGGCTCCTCCATATATTCAGGGTGTGCGGGTGTCTATTTAGGGGCTCTTCCATATATTCAGGGTGTGCGGGTGTCTTTTTAGAGGCTCCTCCATATATTCAGGGTGTGTGGGTGTCTTTTTAGAGGCTCCTCCATATATTCAGGGTGTGCGGGTGTCTATTTAGGGGCTCCTTCATATATTAGGGCTGTGTGAGTGTGTAACAGAGCTGCACAGTAATAATCCTCCCAGCAATAAGTCTGTAATGTATAGTAAATGCTGTTAGGAATCGCTCGCTGTAAATAAGAAACTTTATTACTCTTGTTCTAAATGACATTTTATTGTCATCAATGGCCGCGATAGGTTGTGATGTCATCTAAAAAGTCTGAGACTATCCCGGTCTCTGGCCTCGCCACCTGAAAACGCAGTTGTAACTTTACACCCATTTGATATGGTGACAGTAAATTTGTAACAAACTGAATTGTATCAGAAATCCTCTTTTGAGAATAAATCCTGGAGGTGGAAAGTCTTTGGGTTCTATTCCATTCTTTGCGCAAAAACGCTGGCGCAGCGCTATTTTTTTTCACGCAGCGTTAAACGTTAACGCGCATAAATTAATGCTGGTATTACAATCCGAGCGCATTTTTTAATCCATCAAAAAATACCGTGTGTAAAAAAGTAGCGCAAGAACGCGCGCGCATTAACACTGCGCGCAGAAATCAGTGTGCAGACTGTTTTTTCACGTGATTCAGCCAATCAGAATTAAGAACCACAATTGTCTCCCGTTCAGTTTCAGCGCCTGTCAAAATCAATCTGAGTATATATGCTGCAGCAATAATAAAAACACGCACAACTTCTCCATTTTATTGTTTGGGTATGTGTAGAATGTGTAACTATACTTTGCTGTATTTTTTTTCGTGCTGGTGTATTTGGGTTCGGCCAGAACGTTCAGATTTGCCGTTACCACCAGCTTTTCAAAGACGTTAAAATTATGCGCGCAAACGCTGTCCGCTAAATTTTGCGCTAAGATTGTAATACCATCCGCGCAGCGGCGTAGCGTGGGTTGTCAGCGCCCGGGGCAAGGCAAGAATTGTGCGCCCCCCCCAACCTGTGGACACGGTAACACAACCTGATTCCATTCAACCAGTAGAATTATTGACCCCCTTTTACCCCACAAGCACATGTATTGTATATTAACAAGATACTTAAATAAAGAATGAAAAACACATGCCCTCACGCTACGCCACTGCTACCAGTCAACCTGTATACCCTAGTATAGTTCCACTCTCACACTGTACCCAGTCACTCTCCCAGTACCACCAGTCACTCTCTCCCAGTACCCCCTGTCACTCTCTCCAAGTACCCTAGTCACTCTCTCCCAGTACCCCCACTCTCTCCTTCTCTCTCTCAGTACCCCCACTTTCTCCCATGACCTCCAGTCACACTTTCTCTAAGTACCCCCATTTTCTCCCAGTACCACCAGTCAATCTCTCTATCCATGTACCCCCAGTTACCCTCTCCCTGTACCCCAGTACCCCCACTCTGTGTGTTGGTTACACTGCTCTGGTGTCACTCAGTGTCGCCTACTTGTGTGGAGTTGCTGGTGGCCCGGGGGGGGGCTGTCCAGGGGGCTTAGTGGAGACCGGATTTTAAATGTGCTGCAGGGCAGGTGCCTCCCTCCCTCCTGTTCAGCAGCTGCAGGGCTGACAGCGGCGGGGGGCTGGAACAGGGCTTCAAGGGGGGCTAACAAGTGTGGTACAGGGTGTTCCGTTGGATAATGCTGTGCTACTTCACGTGACTCATGTCAGCGTTAAGATGGAGTCAGGAGTCAGGACCAGAATATACTGTCCTGGTCTTCCCTTCCGGACGTTGAGTGCCAAGTCCCCGCCGGAGCCGCAAAACTGGCGGCTGCCCAAGCAAGGGCCTCTCATGGACACCAGTGTCCGTTAGCAGACACCTTGCTGATTTGTGCTGGAAAATATTAGTGGTTCAAATTTCTTTTGAAATTTTGCGCCCCCTAAGAAAATTGCGCCCGGGGCGACCGCCCCCGACGTCCCCCCCCCACGCTACACCACTGCATCCGCGTACCAGCGCACAAACGCATTTGCGCTCACAATGTTAAGTATAGGACGCGCGCAGTACATTACGCTCGCAAAGGGTTCGCGCAGGTTCACCCGCGGTAGATGTTAACGCGCATTTTTTGCGCGGACATTGTAACACGACGTTCAGCGCAAAGTGTTTTGTCCCTCGTGTTAATGCGTTTTTGCGCACGCATTAACGTTTGCGCGAAGAATGTAATAGGGCCCTTTATGTGTTGATTTTTTTTTGGACTCTCCTTCTTCACCTGAGCTTTAGCAAATCGCCCGTCATTTGATTAATGGGGGAATGACTTGAGATCATCAGACCAAGATCTCATGGAGGTTGTGGTCTGGCAGCTGCTGCCATGTTACCTGTTGTCTAGTTGCATGTCGAGCAATGGATTGCGAGTGTGGCTGAGCATCATGGGATACGTAGCTCTGTGTTGCCAAGGTTTCGCCTTTGCTGCTGTCGGCTTCCTTCTGTAAGATATTAGATCAAGGATCTCAAACTCCGTCCACTAGATGTTGGTGACTACAATTCCCAGAAATCTTTGAATATACAATAGATGACCAGAGAGTCATGGGAGTTGTAGTTCAGATACACCTGAGGGAGGGCAGAGTTTGAAATCCCCGTATTAGATCGAGGACCTGAAACTCCGCCCAGCAGATGTTGATTGCCTACAATTCCCAGAATTCTTTGAATGCAACAGAAGGTCAGAGAGTTATGGGAGTTGTAGTTCAGATACACCTGAGGGAGGGCAGAGTTTGAAATCCCCATATTAGATCGAGGATCGGAAACTCCGCCCAGCAGTTGTTGATTGCCTACAATTCCCAGAATTCTTTGAATGCAACAGATGGCCAGAGGATCGTGGGTGTTGGAGATCCGGCCGGAGTTTGAGATCTCTGTATTAGATTGTGTTTCAGTGTTTTGCTTTGGTTCTTAATTAATATACCACAAATGCCCAGCAGAGGGCGACGTCACCCTACATCAGGAGGCCAGAGAGGTGACCTTCTTTTTGTGTCCAAGGTGATGTGTTTCTGACTTTGGTCGGGATCTCCTGGCCGATAGGAACCGGAACGTTATTTGCGGTGGATTTATAGGACAGCATTGTGGTGAAACATTTAACGGCAAAAATATCCAACAACATCAAGCATTCACCTACTAAGACGGCGAAAAAACGTCCCCGGTTCACTCGGGGTCAACCGTTCCTGTCGCTGTTATTGCTACAGATCCAAAATTCAGGAAACAAAAACCCAATTCGAAGCAATTTCCAGTTCAGGGATGGCGGTAACACTGTGTTTTGATCCCAAGGAATGATGTCATCATAACGCGTCGGTTCCACGGTGGGACCTAGGGGTCATTCATTGAGCACCAACATTTCAGTGATTTCTCGTTCCCTGCACTTTGGGAAATCAAAGTTCCCCACCCTGCGGTGAATTCAGCATTCACTACAGTGTCCACGGAGTGCTGGGAAAATCCGTCGCACACCCACCGGAAACGCCATAAAAAAAAACGCCGATCACAGCGCAGAGCAGCCGCCAGGAAAAAGCCGACAAGCTGACAAACGGGGTATAAAAAAACCCCCAAAACAATATGATTGAAAGATTCAAAATTGAAACACTGTCTGCAAAAAACATTCAACGAAAATGCCTGGAATTTACATATAAGATCCTATGAATGATAATAAAAAGGTCTGTTACAGAAAAAGAAAAAAACGATTAAAAAAAATAAACGGAAAAAATATTTTGCTGAAAAAAATACCTAAAAGATCCTAAAAATTCTATAAATAAAGAGACTTTTTGCTGCAGATTAAAATAATAAACGTTTTATTAGGTATTGGATTAAAACAGGAATATTTTTAACATTAAGCCTGAATAAACCTGCTGAATGAAACCACCGAACACCAGGGCACTTCACTGACATTTCTCTGCTGTTCGGTGTCTCTGAATAGATGAACCATTGCTTCTCTATGGGGGATTTCACTGCCATCGAACAGGCATCGTACTTGCTGGAAGTTCGCCAAAATTTGGCAAACTGCCTGCTGCCTGAACAGACGAATGGCCCCGAAATGTCCCCGTTTGCTGAATTTCAGTGTCCAGTTACATTTTGGTGACATTTCGGACCTCTCTGAATAACCTCAAAAGCACTGAAATTGCACTCAATTTGGGTGCTTTGTTTTAGTCACAGTCTTCTGCAGTTTTAGTCACAGTCTTCTGAATAAAATGCTTTATAGTTTCAGTCATATTTTAGCCGTCTGGTTTTAGTTTTAGTCATATTTTAGTCATCTGGTTTTAGTCATATTTTAGCCGTCTGGTTTTAGTTTTAGTTATATTTTAGCCGTCTGGTTTTAGTTTTAGTCATATTTTAGTTGTCTGGTTTTAGTTTTAGTTATATTTTATCCGTCTGGTTTTAGTTTTAGTTAGATTTTAGTCGTCTGGTTTTAGTTTTAGTCATATTTTAGCCGTCTGGTTTTAGTTTTAGTCATATTTTAGTCGTCTGGTTTTAGTTTTAGTCATATTTTAGTTGTATGGTTTTAGTTTTAGTTATATTTTAGCCGTCTGGTTTTAGTTTTAGTCATATTTTAGTTGTCTGGTTTTAGTTTTAGTTATATTTTATCCGTCTGGTTTTAGTTTTAGTTAGATTTTAGCCGTCTGGTTTTAGTTTTAGTCATATTTTAGTCGTCTGGTTTTAGTGTTCTTCATATTTTAGCCGTCTGGTTTTAGTGTTCTTCATATTTTAGCCGTCTGGTTTTAGTTTTAGTTAGATTTTAGCCGTCTGGTTTTAGTTTTAGTTATATTTTAGCCGTCTGGTTTTAGTTTTAGTCGTATTTTAGTCGTCTGGTTTTAGTTTTAGTCATATTTTAGCCGTCTGGTTTTAGTTTTAGTCATATTTTAGTCGTCTGGTTTTAGTTTTAGTCATATTTTAGCCGTCTGGTTTTAGTTTTAGTTATATTTTAGTCGACTGGTTTTAGTTTTAGTTATATTTTAGTCGTCTGGTTTTGGTTTTAGTTAGATTTTAGTCGTCTGGTTTTGGTTTTAGTCATATTTTGGTCGTCTGGTTTTAGTTTTAGTCATATTTTAGTCGTCTGGTTTTAGTTTTAGTTATATTTTAGTCGTCTGGTTTTGGTTTTAGTCATATTTTGGTCGTCTGGTTTTAGTTTTAGTCATATTTTAGTCGTCTGGTTTTAGTTTTAGTCATATTTTAGCCGTCTGGTTTTAGTTTTAGTCATATTTTAGCCGTCTGGTTTTAGCTTTAGTTATATTTTAGCCGTCTGGTTTTAGTTTTAGTCATATTTTAGTCGTCTGGTTTTAGTTTTAGTCATATTTTGGTCGTCTGGTTTTAGTTTTAGTTAGATTTTAGTCGTCTGGTTTTAGTTTTAGTCGACTAAATGTAGAGTAGATTTAGCTAAAATGTAACGGGTTTAAAGTGTTTTATTCATTATTTAAGCATTTCTCTAGAATTTTTGCGCTCATTATGTGACGGAAGACAGCGCAGAGAGGTCAGCGAGGATAATGCGGGTGCAGAACCTGTCCTGATCATGAGCAAATGTAACAAAAAGTGACTCCTCGAGGGGTTTGTTGGTGCCTGGATGTCTAGATGCCAGCCCACCTTGGGGGGGGGGAGCCAGCGGCTTGATTGAGGCGACTGACTCTGTGAGCTGCTGGCAGAAGATCCGGAGCTGTCCCTTGTGCTGAATGTTACACTGTGCACAAGTAAGCCAGATACCACTGTGTCCTCACTGCGGGATATCAGGACAGGCTCAGACAGCACTGCATTGTGTCTGATATGTCAATCTAACTGTCGCTGTCGCCACAAAACAACTCATACACGCCCTGGTAATCTCCCGACTCGACTATTGCAATAATCTCTTATCTGGCCTCCCTCTGTCCCACCTCTCCCCCCTACAATCCATCCTGAACGCCTCCGCCAGGCTAATTCACCTCACCCGCCGCTCTGTCTCTGCCGCTCCCCTCTGCGAGTCCCTTCACTGGCTCCCCATCCACTGCAGAATTAAGTTCAAAATCCTTATCCTTACCTACAAAAGCCTCACTAACTCAGCTCCCCACTACCTGTCCTCACTAATCACCAAATACACCCCAGCCCGCTCCCTAAGGTCAAACAGTGACCTGCGCCTAGCTTCTCCCCGCATCACCTCTTCCCATGATAGACTGCAGGATTTCTCACGCGCAGCCCCCACTCTCTGGAACGCTCTCCCTCGTGCTGTCAGACTTTCCCCTAACTTCTCTTCCTTCAAACGCTCCCTGAAAACATTCCTATTTAGGGAAGCCTACCACCAACTCACTGACGCAACCATCAATCACTCTCACCTTACAGTCCTCTCCTCCTGTTTCCAACCCTCCCAGATTGTGAGTTCCTACGGGAATAGGGCCCTCATCTCCTCCTGTACTGTTTGTCAAATGTTGTTCAATGTATTGTAACCCTGTCTATACTGTGCTTATTGTACAGCGCTGCGGAATATGCTGGCGCTTTATAAATAAAGAATAATAATAATAATAATACATTATCAGGACAGGCTCAGACAGCACTGAATTGTGTCTGATATGTCAGTCAAATTGTACATTATCAGGACAGGCTCAGACAGTGCTGAATTGTGTCTCATGTCAATCTTATCAGGACAGGCTCAGACGGGGTTGAATTGTGTCTGATATGTCAATCTGACTGTACATTATCAGGACAGGCTCAGACGGCACTGAATTGTGTCTGATATGTCAATCTAACTGTACATTATCAGGACAGGCTCAGAAAGTGCTGAATTGTCTGATATGTCAATCTTATCAGGACAGGCTCAGACAGGACTGAATTGTGTCTGATATGTCAATCTAACTGTACATTATCAGGACAGGCTCAGAAAGTGCTGAATTGTCTGATATGTCAATCTTATCAGGACAGGCTCAGACAGGACTGAATTGTGTCTGATATGTCAATCTAACTGTACATTATCAGGACAGGCTCAGACAGCACTGAATTGTGTCTGATATGTCAATCTAACTGTACATTATCAGGACAGGCTCAGAAAGTGCTGAATTGTCTGATATGTCAATCTTATCAGGACAGGCTCAGACAGGACTGAATTGTCTCTGATACATGTCAATCTGACTATACATTATCAGGACAGGCTCAGACAGTGCTTAATTGTGTCTGACATATTTCAATCTGGTTGTAGGTTATCAGTACAGTCACAGGCAGTGTGGGATTGTGTCTGATGTATAGCAATCTGCATGTTATCAGGACAGGCTCGAGCATTCTGATGGAGTGGATTTGACTACACACTATCAGGACAGGCTCAGACAGTGCTAGCATTGGATGTTACATAGGGACATCTGCTGCACATTCTACACGAACACCATATTTAATAATAACTTGATACTGTAGCCGTGTACGTGTCCATTTAGCAGTGGCGAATCCCCACCTCACCTCTACACCCCCCCCCCCCCCATCTTTCCAGAATGTTCTGTTCCTGGAACAAGAGTCATCCTGCTATTGGGAAAAAATCAATTTGTTCCATTCCAAACCTTTTAGCTTTTCCCATTACGTCTGGCCTCATTCTGCTTCAGCGTGGAAAAAGCAGGGTTAATGGCTCCTTAGGGGAACGAGTGAGACCCCCCCCTCCCATACCTCTTTAGACTGGCTGGGTCAGATCATTAACCCTTTAACACTTTGGTGAAACACAATTTGGAACCATCGACTCATTGCTCTGATGGCTCGTTTGCATTAAATTTAAATAGGCAATTACATAATGACGTAATCATTTTTGTTAATATATATATTAACGCGCACATTATGGTCGTACCCCTCTGCATCCCTTTTGATCACTCACCAATGTAGAAATTATTAACAAATCAGAAGAGAAATTGCAAATTCTAGACCAAAGTTTCTGAGGTTTTAGATAAATTTGTAGCTTTTTTCTTATAAATTTTCTGTTTTGACCTAAAATGCAAATGTTCCGGTGTTCTCTCTTGAGGAAACGCCTGGCCGTGCCCTAAAATCCACTCGTAATGCTTTGTGCCATCAAGACAATGCGACTATTAAAGTTTTTGAAGTCATAGCATGCAGTCAGCGGCGACAGGTGAAGGGTTGAGATACTTTGTAGCTGAAATGTGACTCATCCAGACTGAGCATGTCTAAAGTGGCCTCAGCTGGGGCAGATTTAAAAAGCGCCCCAGATACAGAACATACTGCAGCAGGATTTCTTTCAGATAAGGTAGAGGGATACACAGGAAACACACAACATACTGGTAAGCGGGAATCAGGGTGTGGATTGGCAAAAGGGAGTCGACACACATACTGCAGAGCGACCTTTAGTAGAATGGGATCACACCCGTATATAGGGCTGAAACACCGAAGCCAGGCCATGTTAACACAGGGGCAGATGGGGAAGTCATTAAATGGGACGGTCAACATAGAAATAATGCAAAACAATATGTAAGAACATAAAGAAACAGCCCTAGCAGGGGTCCCCTTGCCCTTCCTCTATGCCCCAGGGCACGGTATGTGACGTTAGTCCCAACACTCTTATCAAAACATGTGTTTACTGTTCTCTTTCTTTCCCTTTCTCTCTTTTTTTTCTCTCTTTTGTGTCAATCTATCTACAGTCAGGTCCAGAAATATTGGGACATCGACACAATTCTAACATCTTTGGCTCTATACACCACCACAATGGAGTTGGAATGAAACAAACACAATGTGCTTTAACTGCAGACTGTCAGCTTTAATTTGAGGGTACGTACATCCAACTCAGGTGAACGGTGTAGGACTTACAGCAGTTTGCAGATGTGCCTCCCACTTGTTAAGGGACCAAAGGTAATGGGACAATTGGCTTCTCAGCTGTTCCATGGCCAGGTGTGTGATATTCCCTCATTACCCGAATTACAATGTGCAGATAAAAGGCCCAGAGTTCATTTCAAGTGTGCTATTTGCATTTGGAATCTGTTGCTGTCAACTCTCAAGATGAGATCAAAAGAGCTGTCACTATCAGTGAAGCAAGCCATCATTAGGCTGAAGAAACAAAACAAACCCATCAGAGAGATAGCAAGAACATTAGGCGTTGCCAAAACAACTGTTTGGAACATTCTCAAAAAGAAGGAACGCACCGGTGAGCTCAGCGACACCAAAAGACCCGGGAGACCACGGAAAACAACTGTGGTGGATGACCGAAGAATTCTTTCCCTGGTGAAGAAAACACCCTTCACAACAGTTGGCCAGATCAAGAACACTCTCCAGGAGGTAGGTGTATGT
The DNA here is from genome assembly GCA_009667805.1 of Leptobrachium leishanense. Taxonomy (NCBI): domain Eukaryota; kingdom Metazoa; phylum Chordata; class Amphibia; order Anura; family Megophryidae; genus Leptobrachium; species Leptobrachium leishanense. The sequence continues at coordinate 147,445,448 of CM019069.1, forward strand.
GTGTCAAAGTCAACAATCAAGAGAAGACTTCACCAGAGTGAATACAGAGGGTTCACCACAAGATGTAAACCATTGGTGAGCCTCAAAAACAGGAAGGCCAAATTAGAGTTTGCCAAACAACACCTAACAAAGCCTTCACAGTTCTGGAACAAGGTCCTATGGACAGAGGAGACCAAGATCAACTTGTACCAGAGTGATGGGAAGAGAAGAGTATGGAGAAGGAAAGGAACTGCTCATGATCCTAAGCATACCACCTCATCAGTGAAGCATGGTGGTGGTAGTGTCATGGCGTGGGCATGTATGGCTGCCAATGGAACTGGTTCTCTTGTATTTATTGATGATGTGACGCTGACAAAAGCAGCAGGATGAATTCTGAAGTGTTTCGGGCAATATTATCTGCTCACATTCAGCCAAATGCTGCAGAACTCATTGGACGGCGCTTCACAGTGCAGATGGACAATGACCCAAAGCATACTGCAAAAGCAACCAAAGAGTTTTTGAAGGGACAGAAGTGGAATGTTATGCAATGGCCAAGTCAATCACCTGACCTGAATCCCATTGAGCATGCATTTCACTTGCTGAAGACAAAACTGAAGGAAAATGCCCCAAGAACAAGCAGGAACTGAAGACAGTTGCAGTAGAGTCCTGGCAGAGCATCACCAGGGATGAAACCCAGCGTCTGGTGATGTCTATGCGTTCCAGACTTCAGGCTGTGATTGACTGCAAAGGATTTGCAACCAAGTATTAAGAAGGGAAAGTTTGATTTATGATTATTATTCTGTCCCATTACTTTTGGTCCCTTAACAAGTGGGAGGCACATCTGCAAACTGCTGTAAGCCCTACACCGTTCACCTGAGTTGGATGTACATACCCTCAAATTAAAGCTGACAGTCTGCAGTTAAAGCACATTGTGTTTGTTTCATTCCAACTCCATTGTGGTGGTGTATAGAGCCAAAGATGTAGAATTGTGTCCATGTCCCAATATTTCTGGACCTGACTGTATATCTTTATCTATCTGTGTATTATTATTATCATCATTTATATAGCGCCAACAGTTTCCGCATTATCTATCTATCCTGCATGGGAACGCGGTTCCTCCACTATTTTTGCAGAAGGAACTCCGTTCCCATTGGTCTCTTTCACAATAAAGCTTTTGTTCAAGTGTTCGATCATATCTTCCCTGTTAAGACACAATGGGCCCTATTACATTCTTCGCACAAACGTCAGCGCGTGCGCAAAAACGCATTAACGCGAGGGGCAAAACCCTTTGCGCTGAACGTCGTATTACAAAGTCAGCGCAAAAAATGCGCGTATACGTCTACCGCGGGTGAAACTGCACGAACGCTGCTTGAGCTTACTGTACTTTGCGCATCCTATACGTAACATTGTGCGCAAACAAATGCGTTTGTGCGCTGGTACGCGGATGGTATTACAATCTATGCGCAGTTTGTAACACACAGCCTTTGCGCGCATAATTTTAGCAACTCCTAAAAGCTGGTGTTAATGGCAAATACTATCAACCTGGTCGAAACCAAATACACCAGCACAAAAAGAAATACGCAGCACAGTATAGTTACACATTCTATACATACCCAAACAATAAAATGGAGAAGTTGTGCGTGTTTTTTTTATTGATACAGCATATATGCGCAGATTGACTTTGACAGGCGCAAAAACTTAACGTGAGACAATTGTGGTTCTTAATTCTGATTGGCTGAATCTCGTGAAAAAAACTGCACACTGATTTCTGCGCGCGTGTTTGTGCGCGTCCGTTTTACGTGTGTTATTTTTTGACGGATGAAAAAAATGCGCGAGGATTGTAATACCAGCATTGATTTACGCGCGTTAACGTTTAACGCTTCGTGCAAAAAATCACGCGTTGCGCAGGCGTTTGTGCCTGAAGAATGTAATAGGGCCCAATAAGTATAAGATTATTATATAGTTTTGCTAAAATTCACATATATACATAAATCTATCAGATCTGAGAGTTCCTAAGCGGGGAAACAAATCTAGATGAGTTCCTCCCACATCTTTTTTAAGGACTTGACCCCTGCCTTTATTTATCATCTTTTATCTGTACCTTCCTATCCCTTTATCTATTGCCTATATATTTATCTATCTGTATCTTCCTATCCCTTTATCTATCATGTTTCTTTATCTGTATCTTCCTATCCCTTTATCTATTGCCTATATATTTATCTATCTGTATCTTCCTATCCCTTTATCTATCATGTTTCTTTATCTGTATCTTCCTATCCCTTTATCTATTGCCTATATATTTATCTATCTGTATCTTCCTATCCCTTTTATCTATCATGTTTCTTTATCTGTATCTTCCTATCCCTTTATCTATTGCCTATATATTTATCTATCTGTATCTTCCTATCCCTTTATCTATCATGTTTATTTATCTGTATCTTCCTATCCCTTTATCTATCATGTTTATTTATCTGTATCTTCCTATCCCTTTATCTATTGCCTATATATTTATCTATCTGTATCTTCCTATCCCTTTTATCTATTGCCTATATATTTATCTATCTGTTTCTTCCTATCCCTTTATCTATCATGTTTCTTTATCTGTATCTTCCTATCCCTTTATCTATTGCCTATATATTTATCTATCTGTATCTTCCTATCCCTTTATCTATTGCCTATATATTTATCTATCTGTATCTTCCTATCCCTTTTATCTATTGCCTATATATTTATCTATCTGTGTCTTCCTATCCCTTTATCTATCATGTTTCTTTATCTGTATCTTCCTATCCCTTTTATCTATTGCCTATATATTTATCTATCTGTATCTTCCTATCCCTTTTATCTATCATGTTTCTTTATCTGTATCTTCCTATCCCTTTATCTATTGCCTATATATTTATCTATCTGTATCTTCCTATCCCTTTATCTATTGCCTATATATTTATCTATCTGTATCTTCCTATCCCTTTATCTATTGCCTATATATTTATCTATCTGTATCTTCCTTTCCCTTTATCTATCATGTTTCTTTATCTGTATCTTCCTATCCCTTTATCTATCATGTTTCTTTATCTGTATCTTCCTATCCCTTTATCTATTGCCTATATATTTATCTATCTGTATCTTCCTATCCCTTTATCTATTGCCTATATATTTATCTATCTGTATCTTCCTATCCCTTTATCTATCATGTTTCTTTATCTGTATCTTCCTATCCCTTTATCTATTGCCTATATATTTATCTATTTGTATCTTCCTATCCCTTCATCTATCATGTTTCTTTATCTGTATCTTTCTATCCCTTTATCTATGGCCTATATATTTATCTATCTGTATCTTCCTATCCCTTTTATCTATCATGTTTATCTATCTGTATCTTCCTATCCCTTTATCTATTGCCTATATATTTATCTATCTGTATCTTCCTATCCCTTTTATCTATCATGTTTCTTTATCTGTATCTTCCTATCCCTTTATCTATTGCCTATATATTTATCTATCTGTATCTTCCTATCCCTTTATCTATTGCCTATATATTTATCTATCTGTATCTTCCTATCCCTTTATCTATTGCCTATATATTTATCTATCTGTATCTTCCTATCCCTTTTATCTATCATGTTTCTTTATCTGTATCTTCCTATCCCTTTATCTATTGCCTATATATTTATCTATCTGTATCTTCCTATCCCTTATCTATTGCCTATATATTTATCTATCTGTATCTTCCTATCCCTTTATCTATTGCCTATATATTTATCTATCTGTATCTTCCTATCCCTTTATCTATCATGTTTCTTTATCTGTATCTTCCTATCCCTTTTATCTATTGCCTATATATTTATCTATCTGTATCTTCCTATCCCTTTATCTATCATATTTCTTTATCTGTATCTTCCTATCCCTTTATCTATTGCCTATATATTTATCTATCTGTGTCTTCCTATCCCTTTATCTATCATGTTTCCTTATCTGTATCTTCCTATCCCTTTATCTATTGCCTATATATTTATCTATCTGTATCTTCATATCCCTTTATCTATTGCCTATATATTTATCTATTTGTATCTTCCTATCCCTTCATCTATCATGTTTCTTTATCTGTATCTTTCTATCCCTTTATCTATGGCCTATATATTTATCTATCTGTATCTTCCTATCCCTTTATCTATCATATTTATCTATCTGTATCTTCCTATCCCTTTATCTATTGCCTATATATTTATCTATCTGTATCTTCCTATCCCTTTATCTATTGCCTATATATTTATCTATCTGTATCTTCCTATCCCTTTTATCTATTGCCTATATATTTATCTATCTGTATCTTCCTATCCCTTTTATATATTGCCTATATATTTATCTATCTGTATCTTCCTTTCCCTTTTATCTATCATGTTTCTTTATCTGTATCTTCCTATCCCTTTATCTATTGCCTATATATTTATCTATCTGTATCTTCCTATCCCTTTATCTATTGCCTATATATTTATCTGTCTGTTTCTTCCTATCCCTTCATCTATCATGTTTCTTTATCTGTATCTTCCTATCCCTTTATCTATTGCCTATATATTTATCTATCTGTATCTTCCTATCCCTTTATCTATCATGTTTCTTTATCTGTATCTTCCTATCCCTTTATCTATAGCCTATATATTTATCTATCTGTGTCTTCCTATCCCTTTATCTATCATGTTTCCTTATCTGTATCTTCCTATCCCTTTATCTATCGCCTATATCTGTATCTTCCTATCCCTTTTATCTATTGCCTATATATTTATCTATCTGTATCTTCCTTTCCCTTTTATCTATCATGTTTCTTTATCTGTATCTTCCTATCCCTTTATCTATCGCCTATATCTGTATCTTCATATCCCTTTTATCTATTGCCTATACAATTGTGTTCAAAATTATTCAACCCCCAATGCTGTAAAGGGTTTTAGGGAATTTAGTGTACATTTGTAATTGTATTCAGAATGAAATCCTACAAGGACTTTTTAAAGAACCATATGCAACTAAAATGACATCAATTGGTTTTGTAATACAGTAGTAAATGTTTCTTTTGTGAATTCTTCATTGACACAATTATTCAACCCCTTAAAGACTACCACTCTGAAGAACAGAGGTTCATTCAAGTGTTTTCAATCAGGTATTGAAAACACCTGTGGATGTCACGGAGCAGCAATAAAGCATAATAAGCACCAATTAGGTAGCTTTAAAATGACTGTGATACTCAGCTCCTTCTAGACATTTACTGGTGTGGTTACAAACATGGTGAAGTCAAGAGAATGGTCAAGGAAGACAAGAGAAGAGGTGATTACTCTTCACAGGAAGGGTAATGGCTATAAGAAGATTGCAAAGATGTTAAACATACCAAGAGAGACCATAGGAAGCATCATTCGCAAATTCAAGGCAAAGGGCACTGTTGAAACGCTACCTGGTCGTGGCAGAAAGAAGATGCTGACTTCGACTGCTGTGCGCTACCTGAAGCGTAGAGTGGAGAAAAGTCCCCGTGTGACTGAGGAACTGAGAAAAGATTTGTCAGATGTGGGTACTGAAGTTTCAGCTCAGACAATACGGCGCACACTGCGTAATGAAGGCCTCCATGCCAGAACTCCCAGGTGCACCCCCTTGCTGTCTCCAAAGAATAAGAAGAGTCGACTGCAGTATGCCCAAAGTCATGTGGACAAACCACAGAAGTTTTGGGATAGTGTTCTGTGGACTGATGAAACAAAATTAGAACTGTTTAAGTCCCACCAGAGGTTCTCAAACGCTATGTTTGGAGGAGGAAGAACAAGGCCTATGAAGAAAAGAACACCTTGCCTACTGTGAAACATGGCGGGGGGTCAATCATGCTTTGGGGCTGTTTTGCTTCTGCAGGTACAGGGAAGCTTCAGCGTGTGCAAGGTACCATGAATTCTCTTCAGTACCAGGAGATATTTGATGACAATGTGATGCAGTCCGTCACAAACCTGAGGCTTGGGAGACGTTGGACCTTTCAACAGGACAATGATCCCAAGCATACCTCCAAGTCCACTAGAGCATGGTTGCAGATTAAAGGCTGGAACATTTTGGAGTGGCCATCGCAGTCACCTGACTTAAATCCGATTGAGAACCTCTGGTGGGACTTAAAGAAAGCAGTTGCAGTGCGCAAGCCTAAGAATGTGACTGAACTGGAGGCTTTTGCCCATGACGAATGGGCGAAGATACCCGTAGATCGCTGCAAGACACTTGTGTCAAGCTATGCTTCACGTTTAAAAGCTGTTATAACTGTAAAAGGATGTTGTACTAAGTACTAAGATTGAATGTCACTTGGGGGTTGAATAAAACTGATAATGATGTGAGCACAGAAAAGACATTTGTGGTTATTTCATTATAAATGTTATGTTATATTTGTCTGACCTACACGCGCCTCTTTGATTTAATTGTAAGCAAGATGACTGAATGATCAAAATCAATGTCAAACTGGCCAAAACACTCAATTTCAGTGGGGGGTTGAATAATTTTGAACACAACTGTATATTTATCTATCGCCTATATCTGTATCTTTCTATCCCTTTATCTATCTTTCTATCTGTATCTATCTTTGCATATCTCATTGTGTGTCTGCCTATCTCTACATATATTTACAGATATACCCTTTTTACGCACACACGCAGACTGTAACCTATCGCAGGTTTAAGTCACATTTAACGGCATTTAAAAAGGTCAAAATTAACAAGTATCTGTCAACGTAAATGGGAAGAAAAGGACCAATTTCTGCTGCTGACACCCTTTGTGGGGTCGCTGTAACATGATGCCCGTAATGGTGGCAGCGGTGGGATACTTCACCTCCTTCTGTAATTACATTTCTAAATTTAATTTCATCTCGGTTCTCGCCTGCGATCAGCTGGTTTTCTTTTTTCTTTCTTCCCGTTTTCTCGCCGTGAATCTGCAGAGATGACGTATCGCGCATCACAAAGGGAGTTTTTAGTCTGAACGGAGACACAGATGTTCTCGCGACGGCGTCGCAGTACAACTAGGATGGTAGCTATATTAAAACGTGCCGAAACCCTTTTCAAATTATCCCTGAACTTTGCTGTTTTGTGCAACTTGGCGTCGCTCGACGCGATGGAGAAAGAAAAAGATAAATGACAAAAATGTGCGAAAAATACTGTTTTTAACTTCATTTATAAGATAAAAATGTGATTTTTTTTTTCTAAATTAAACTATATCTTAAGAGACAACGCAGGAGGAATATAAATAGATCTACGGGGCAGAGCTCTAAAAGAAGAGCAATCACCCTGGCAACCAGCTGCGCGGTGCTGTTGTTTCCATTGGTTTCCATGGTGATTGCTCCACTTTTAGAACTTTCACCTGCCTTTTCTATTTAAGATACATTTATAAACGGCGCTTTTAATTAATAATTTTTTTTTTTTTTAAAAGACTTTGAGGGTTTTGTTTCTATTAATAAAATAATAATAAACAGTGCCGGGGTAAAGTTCACGTTATCGAGTTATCAGTACAATCATCACATTGGTTTCCATGGCGACTGGTCCACGCCAAGACTTATGCTCTAGAATGCTTTAAAGTCAATTATATATAAATTATTTGTGGGCGGGGGGTTGTCGAAAAAGTATTTTACACCAATAAAAGTGAGGTTTGTTGAGTAGAAACAAACGAGGGTAGCTAGGAGGGATGTTCTTTGGGGGTCTCAGAAGGAGAAAGCTGGCGGATCGGTTAGGTTTAGTGTATGTAAGGTGTTACTTTAACAGGGTTATTCAAAGAGAATCGAAAAGTCACCGCATGTTCGGTGACTTTTCGTTCTCTTCAATTCGGTGCGATTTGGCGATCCCGTTTCGGCGACCCTGCGGTGTATTCAGCAAGTAACACAGGGCCGTCGTAGTGCAGGGAAAAGCCGCCGAAAAGCCGACGAACACTCACCGCAAAACCCAGGCGAAAGCACACTGAAACCGGCAAAAACATCTGGATTAACCCCGCCGGAGAAACCAGAGCCGGAGCCGATCAGAGCGCAGAGCAGCCGCCGTAAAAACCCGAAACCGCAGACGAATGGAGTGACAACAAAACCAAAACAGTACACTTGATTGTTTGAAAAGTGAAACGCTGTTTGCAAAGAAACTACTGAGCGAAAACGTCTGAAATTTACATATAAGATCCAGTGAATGATAATAAAAAGGGCTGTTACAGAAAAACCAAAAAAAACGGAAATTTGTTTTGCAAAAAAAAAAAATGCTTAAAAGATCCTAAAAAATCTATAAATAAAGAGACTTTTTACTGCAGAATGTTATAATAAATGGTTTATTAGATATTGAGTTAAAACAGGAATATTTTTAACATTGAAGCCTATGGGATTCGTCTGAATAAAGCTGTCGAATGAAACCACCGAATGGCAGGGCAATTCGGCAACTTTTCACTGGTGGGTTTTGTTCTCTGAATAGACGAAGCATTGCTTCTCTATGGGGATTCACTGCCCTCGAACAGGCACCGTATGTGCAGGCAATTCGCCAACATTTGGCGAACTGCCTGCTCTCTGAATAGCCGTATGGTCAAGAAAGGTAACCGAACGCTGAATTTCACTGTTGTTCGGCTACCTTTCGGCCCCAATTCGGAGCTCTTTGAATAACCCTGAATTTTGTGACAATAAAGACATATGTTCTATGTGAAGACTGGCGAGCTCTCAGCCATATTTCACCTACAATATATAAAATCCTACCAACCCCCTAACCCCAAACTTTTGACCCTAACACTCCTCAACCCTCACCTTCCTTTAGAAGCTTTACGCTGAATGTTCCGCTCGTAATTGCCATTTAATATGTAAATTTTCCTCTTTTTCTTTTTTGCATGCTTCCTAACTGATCTAATATACAGTATATATATATATATATATATATATCTGTCAATGTATAAAGCTGCCAGATGAGGCAATGCCTCCGACACAGCCGCAATGAAAGCAATAAATATAAAATTATGTATTTATTATTATTAGATTTTCCTCCTGCTCGATCAATACAACTATAGCACACAGGTCAAAGGACGCGGACTAAGTGATCGACCACCAATGCTCCTATTTCATTTCATTGTACATTGCTAAGCTCTGTTTAGAACAATTTATGGTCAGGGAGATTAAAATCAAAGCTGATAATGTGCAGGGGAACAGGGGCGAGCTGCCACGAGAGGCAACAGACTAGAGTCGAGTGCTGCTGCTTTGTGTGCGTGTGCATATATGTATATATCTACAAATGGATTCTTTAAAACTTCAAATTAATATATGCATATATATGTGTGCCCCTCCTTCTTCTTTTCCTCTAATTCCCTACTCGACCCCCTGCAATCAGGCTTCCGTCCCCTACACTCAACGGAAACTGCCCTCACCAAAGTCACCAATGACCTAACCGCCAAAAACCACGGCCACTATTCTATTCTCATCCTGCTTGACCTCTCGGCTGCTTCTGACACTGTCGACCACCCCCACCTTCAACAGACTCTCAACTCTCTCAGTCTCTGTCACTGCGCTCTCTTGGATTGACTCTTATCTGTCTAAGAGGTCTTTCTCTGTGCCATTTGCTGGTAATTCATCCTCTTCAATGCCTTTATCAGTTGGTGTACCTCAAGGATCTGTCCTATGATCTGCACCTCCTCGCTGGGCAAAATCATTAACAACTTTGGCTTTAATTACCACCTCTATGCTGATGATACTCAGATCTACCTCTCTACCCCTGATCTCTCTCCACCTGTCCTTTCCAAAGTCAGACATTTCTCGCGCACAGCCCCCATCCTCTGGAACACTCTCCCTTGTACCGCAAGAATTTCCCCTAGTTTCCCTTCCTTCAGACGCTCCCTTAAGACATTCCTATTCAGGCAAGCCTACCACCCGACTCAATGACACACCTCACTGCCCCAACTTGTCCATCATGCTCACCTTGCAGTCCATCACTCTCACCTTGCAGTCCATCGCTCTCACCTTGCAGTCCATCGCTCTCACCTTGCAGTCCATCGCTCTCACCTTGCAGTCCTCTCCTCCTGTTTCCACCCCCCTCCCTTCTAGATTGTGAGTTCCCACGGGAATAGGGCCCTCGTTTCCTCCTGTACTGGTTTATCAAAATGTTGTTCAGTCTCAATGTATTGTAACCCTGTCTATATTGTGCCCATTGTTCAGCGCTGCGGAGTATGCTGGCGCTATATAAATAAAGAAATTAATAATATGTCCTCATTTGAAAAATATATATCTGTCCTCAAATTAATAATATATATATCTTATATGTATGTGTTGTCATTTGGACTTTATATATACATCTGTCCTCATTTGATAAAAAAATGTATGTCTTCATTTAAATAATATATATTTATCCTGTCCTCAATTGAATAATATATATATCTTATATATATATATATGTCGTTATTTGGATTTATAAAGCGCATACAAGTTCTGTAGTGTCATCACAATAATAGGCAGACAGGTGATAATTGACGGAATTTATTTTTTAAGAAGAGTAATAATAATATGGCGCTTTACCTTTATAGCATTGTTGTAACGGCTGTTCTGAGCAGCTTTCAGTGGTTTTTTTTTGTTTTGTTTAGTCTTTCTCATGATAACTTCGAGATTCACATGAAAATTTATTTTATATCAAATATCAGACACAGACAAGTCCAGATTTGTGAGTGAAAGTCCTGGAATTTGCCTGTTAAGCGTTTTAAGAGAAATCTGTGCAGTTTTGGAAAAGACAAGAACACGAAAACACGAGAAAACTATTTTTCACGACTTCTGCCAGAGGAGCATTACTGTCTCCCTTGTCCTGTCACAGAACGTCTAACGCGCAGAAGCAGACCCCAAAACACCTCAAGGTGCACGGTGCGTATACCAGTGACGTGCGGTGAGGTCAGTGGCTGGCGAGGCACTGGCTAGTATCAGAGCCAGATATACACAGGGTTACGCAGTCACAATTTACACATTTGATAATCGTTATATAGGAGAATAGAGTTTCACTATTTATAAAGTTTGCATCCTTTTTTTTTCTTTTACAGCTAAGAGCATGCACTTACAATACTGACTAATAGAGGGCGCTATTACACACATGCTGATTGCGGAGTTCTGCCTGCCCCCCCACGACTGACAAGGACAGTCACATGACTGTCCTGCGTCAATCAATCCATGGGGAGCTCTGCCTCCCATGGGGGGCCTTTTTTTAAAAAAAAAAAAAGTGCTTGAGACCAATGGAGCTTTCTTATTGGCTCAAGCTTTCAATTGCTCTCATTGCTTCTGGAGGCACAAAAGGGCGTAGAACCAGCTTGAGCTTCGCAATTAGTGTAGCATTCAGCTGCGCAAATTGCGTAGGCTAGGCTGGCTCAGTGCTGCCCCTGCTGTCTGTGTAGTGAATCACACACACACACACACACACCAACTGAAAATGCAGTAGAAAAAAAAGCAGAGGACAGAGAGAATCAAGCAAGCACAGCGAGGGAGCGTGGAGCAGGTGAGTATGAGAACTTTTTTCAATAAATAAAATTTAATTTACAGTTTAAATATACACATCACATGTCATTACAGCACAATGACGAAATTAATTTACTGGAATGGCAGGGGAGGCTCTGACTGCCCGTCCCTGGCGTATACCAGTCCTTGTAACGGCTGGGTTAATGCAGAAAAGCAAATGTTGAACACGAGCCGAGTTCAGGAAGGAAGGTAGACACAAGGGCATGAGAGGTTCACGGAGACGGGAGCTGAGCCGGGTCAGGAGCACAAAAAGCAGAACATCAATAGACAGAGGGATAGAACTACCTGCCTGTAACTTTCTTTGAGAAGTATAAAACTTCCTGCCTGTAACTTTCTTTGAGAAGTATAGAACTTCCTGCCTGTAACTTTCTTTGAGAAGTATAGAACTTCCTGCCTGTAACTTTCTTTGAGAAGTATGGAACTTCCTGCCTGTAACTTTCTTTGAGAAGTATAGAACTTCCTGCCTGTAACTTTCTTTGAGAAGTATAGAACTTCCTGCCTGTAACTTTCTTTGAGAAGTATAGAACTTCCTGCCTGTAACTTTCTTTGAGAAGTATAGAACTTCCTGCCTGTAACTTTCTTTGAGAAGTATAGAACTTCCTGCCTGTAACTTTCTTTGAGAAGTATAGAACTTCCTGCCTGTAACTTTCTTTGAGAAGTATGGAACTTCCTGCCTGTAACTTTCTTTGAGAAGTATAGAACTTCCTGCCTGTAACTTTCTTTGAGAAGTATAGAACTTCCTGCCTGTAACTTTCTTTGAGAAGTATAGAACTTCCTGCCTGTAACTTTCTTTGAGAAGTATAGAACTTCCTGCCTGTAACTTTCTTTGAGAAGTATAGAACTTCCTGCCTGTAACTTTCTTGAGAAGTATAGAACTTCCTGCCTGTAACTTTCTTTGAGAAGTATGGAACTTCCTGCCTGTAACTTTCTTTGAGAAGTATGGAACTTCCTGCCTGTAACTTTCTTTGAGAAGTATAGAACTTCCTGCCTGTAACTTTCTTTGAGAGCTATAGAACTTCCTGCCTATAACTTCCTAAAAGAGGGATAGCACTTCCTGCCTGTAACTTCCTATGAGAGGGATAGAACGTCCCACCTGTAACTTCCTACAAAAGAGATAGAACGTCCTGCCTGTAACGTCTTACCGGAGGGCGAAACATCCTGAAAGTCACTTTCTGTCATGTCCTATGAGAGAGATGCAACTTCCTACAAGTTTCTTTCTGTCACTTCCTTTGAGAATCATTAAACGTCTTGCTTGTAACTTCCTACAAGAGGGGTTGAACTTCCTGTCTGTAACTTCCACGAGAGAAAACGTCCTGCCTTTATCTTATTATCAGTGTGCAAAACCTCCTCAAAGTCACTTCCTTCCTGTCACTTCATATGAGAGAGATGCAACGTTCTACAACTTCCTTCCTGTCACTTCCTATGAGTGGGATAGAACTTCCTGACTGTAACTTCCTACAAGAGGGATAACACTTCCTGTCTGAAACTTCCTATGAGAGGGATAGCACTTCCTGCCTGTGACTTCCTATGAGAGGGATATCACTTCCTGCCTGTAACTTCCTACAAAAGAGATAGAACATCCTGCCTGTAACTTCCTATGAGAGAAAACGTCTTGCCACTATCTTCTTACCAGTTTGCAAAACATCCTCAAAGTCACTTCCTTCCTGTCACATCCTATGAGAGAGATGCAACTTTCTACAACTTCCTTTCTGTCACTTCCTGTAAGAGGGATAGAACTTCCTGTCTGTAACTTCTTAGGCTAGGGTCAGACTGAGGCAGTGCGAACGCGCGTGCAGGCGCACTTAATCACGGCCGCACTAGCAGCAAATGACGGGCAATGACGGCCAATATACGAAGTACGGTCGCACAAAAGTCCGGCTGCGCAACGCAAGTGGCAAACGAACGCATTTTGTCGAGAACGTAAAACCGCTAGTACGGTTGTACAGAGTGCGCTGCGTCCACTAGCGGCGTGTGCATGAATTGGAGATGTCAGACGCTGCTAATGTCCGGCCAACATAACGTCCAGACGCACAAAGTGTTTTATCGATGATCCGTACAAAATCACGGACGCAAATGCGCATCGTATGACCGCTATCGCGTACTCCGTGAAAAAATGCGTCCATTCGTTCGAACGCACTTTTTCACAGACAACGCGAAAATGCGTTCGTCTGACCCTAGCCTTATATGGGGCTAAACGTCCTCAAAGTCACTTCCTCCCTGTAACTTCCTACGAGAGGGATGAAACTTCCTGCCTGCAACTTCCTATGAGAGGGATAGAACTTCCTCCCTGTAACTATCCTATGTGAAGGATACACCTTCCTCCATGACACTTTGTAACAATGGCCCAGGGCAAAACTTCCTGTTTAAGATTTCATACCAAAATGCTAAACAGGAGCATCCGTAGCCACTGGAGAGGTGGGAGACCTGATAGGTAGCTAGAGGCCAGGGCTTCCTTTGGAAACCAAGAAATTATGTGCAACTGCAAAATGATTTTTAACATACGTTCTTAAAGTCTCCATCAGTGTTTCCCAACCTTGGTCCTCAGGGCCCCCTAACAGGCCAGGTTTTAAGGATTACCTTAGGGGACGTACAGACTGTATCCTGCAATCGCTGAGCAGCAAAACCTATCCCCTGTGTTGTGCTTCACATATCCTGCAAACCTGGCCTGTTTGGGGGACATGAGGAGGACCAAGGTTGGGAAGCACTGCTCTAGAGATTCAATACTTACTTGGAGTTACTTGGAGTTTTCGGAATTGGATCATAATAAAACCCTCCAATGGAATGCCAGGCTGGGTAGGGGAGTCTGTCCTTCCTTCCACCAATTCCAGCTGGAATCTATTGTTAACTCAAAGTCTAGTAAATCGATTTGAAAACGACTTAAAATCAAACCGCGAAAATAATTTCCTTGTATTATCGGACGTCATTCTGTATATGCTGCACAGCCATATTTCATAAAAATATGCTAATGATATAAATAATCGTTCTAGAAAAAGGTGTAAAATTAAAATAAGGTGTTTTGTCTGTGTCTGTATGTGTCTGTTGATATCTCTGTCTGTGCCTGTATGTGTCTGTTGATATCTCTGTCTGTGCCTGTATGTATCTGTTGATATCTCTGTCTGTGTCTGTATGTATCTGTTGATATCTCTGTGCTGTTGATATCTCTATCTGTCTGTGCCTGTATGTACTGTGTCTGTTGATATCTCTATCTGTCTGTGCCTGTATGTATCTGTTGATATCTGTCTGTGCCTGTATGTTGTATGTTGATATCTCTATCTGTCTGTGCCTGTATGTATCTGTTGATATATGTATCTGTCTGTGTCTGTATGTGTTTGTTGATATCTCTGTCTGTCTTTGCCTGTATGTATCTGTTGATATCTCTGTGCCTGTCTGTGTCAGTTGATATTGCTATCTATCTGTGCCTGTATGTACTGTATCTGTTGATATCTCTATCTGTCTGTGCCTGTATGTGTCTGTTGATATCTCTGTCTGTGCCTGTATGTGTCTCTTGATATCGCTATCTGTCTGTGCCTGTATGTACTGTGTCTGTTGATATCTCTGTCTGTGCCTGTATGTGTCTGTTGATATCTCTGTCTGTGTCTGTATGTATCTGTTATTATCTCTGTCTGTGCCTGTATGTACTGTATCTGTTGATATCTATGTCTGTGCCTGTATGTGTCTGTTGATATCTCTGTCTGTGTCTGTATGTATCTGTTATTATCTCTGTCTGTGCCTGTATGTGTCTGTTGATATCTCTGTGCCTGTATGTGTCTGTTGATATCTCTGTCTGTCTTTGCCTGTATTTATCTGTTGATATCTCTGTCTGTGCCTGTCGATATTGCTATCTGTCTGTGCCTGTATGTGTCTGTTGATATCTCTGTCTGTGCCTGTATGTGTCTGTTGATATCGCTATCTGTCTGTGTCTGTATGTACTGTATCTGTTGATATCTCTGTGCCTGTATGTGTCTGTTGAAATCTCTGTGCCTGTATGTGTCTGTTGATATCTCTATCTGTCTGTGCCTGTATGTATCTGTTGATATCTCTGTCTGTCTGTGCATGTATGTATCTGTTGATATCTCTGTCTGTGCCTGTATGTGTCTGTTGATATCGCTATCTGTCTGTGTCTGTATGTACTGTATCTGTTGATATCTCTGTGCCTGTATGTGTCTGTTGAAATCTCTCTGCCTGTATGTGTCTGTTGATATCTCTATCTGTCTGTGCCTGTATGCATCTGTTGATATCTGTCTGTGCCTGTATAATTGTATGTTGATATCGCTATCTGTCTGTGCCTGTATGTATCTGTTGATATCTCTGTCTGTCTGTGCATGTATGTATCTGTTGATATCTCTATCTGTCTGTGCCTGTATGTATCTGTTGATATCTCTGTCTGTGCCTGTGTCTGTTGATATCTCTGTCTGTGCCTGTATGTGTCTGTTGACATCTCTGTCTGTCTTTGCCTGTATGTATCTGTTGATATCTCTGTATGTGCCTGTCTGTGTCTGTTGATATCGCTATCTGTCTGTGCCTGTATGTGTCTGTTGATATCTCTGTCTGTGCCTGTCTGTGTCTGTTGATATCTCTGTCTGTGCCTGTATGTGTCTGTTGATATCGCTATCTGTCTGTGTCTGTATGTACTGTATCTGTTGATATCTGTCTGTGCCTGTATAATTGTATGTTGATATCGCTATCTGTCTGTGCCTGTATGTATCTGTTGATATCTCTGTCTGTGCCTGTATGTATCTGTTGATATCTCTGTCTGTGCCTGTATGTGTCTGTTGATATCTCTGTCTGTGCCTGTATGTGTCTGTTGATATCTCTCTGTGCCTGTATAATTGTATGTTGATATCGCTATCTGTCTGTGCCTGTATGTATCTGTTGATATCTCTGTCTGTATGTATCTGTTGATATCTCTGTCTGTATATATCTGTTGATATCTGTCTGTATCTGTTGATATCTCTCTGTATCTGTTGATATCTCTCTGTATCTGTTGATATCTCTGTGTATGTATCTGTTGATATCTCTGTGTCTGTATGTATCTGTTGATATCTCTATCTGTTGATATCTGTCTTTGTATCTGTTGTTATCTCTGTATCTGTTGATATATCTGTGTCTGTTTATCTCTGTGTCTGTTGATATCTGTCTTTGTATGTATCTGTTTATCTCTGTGTCTGTATGTATCTGTTGATATCTCTGTTGATGTCTGTGTCTGTATGTATCTGTTGATATTTCTATCTGTATCTGTTGATATCTCTGTATCTGTTGATATCTCTGTCTGTGTCTGTTGATATCTGTATCTATACAAGGATTTGGTAGCGCCACTGATAATATTTTTCTAATAAGTAGTATATACAGGGTTCGCCAAACACCCAAAGTACCCTCTATCCCTGGACACACAGATAAAGATAAGGAGGTGAATAGAAAATAGGTGTGGCGCTCCCCTTAATTAACAACAATACTTATAGTATAAATCCGTGTGGATTTAAAGTCTTATACACCAGATTAATTTGATGTTTTAGAGATCACCACAGGTGAGTATCTCATAAATATACCTTATGAAACAACACGGATTCTGATGCGGCTTCGATTTGATGTACCGATTTGGGAGAAACACATAGATATCTGTATCTGTTGATATCTCTATCTGTATCTGTTGCTATCTGTGTTTGATGATATCTCTGTGTCTGTTGATATCTTTCTGTGTATGTATTTATCTGTTGATATTTCTATATGTATCCGTTGATATCTTCTGCCTTTATTTCTTAATGTACCTGTTTATTGGTCTCTGTGTCTGTATGTATGTCTGTGTCTGCCTATTGGTCTGTCTGTCTGATTATGTCTTTCTGTTGATCTCTTTGTGTCTGTCTAGATTTCTGTATTACCTGTTTATTGTTCTCTGTGTATATATGTATGTATGTCTGCCTGAGTCTGTCTGTATATGTCTGCCTGTTGATCTCTCTATATGTCTATATTTCTGTATTACTATCTCTGTTTCATATATATATCCCTGTCTGTGTCTGTCTATTAGTCTATCTTCTCATGTCTGAATCTATTCGTCTGTGTCTATATGTATATGTCTATTGAGCTCTCTGTCTGTGCCTGTCTCTGTCTGTATGTATCTGTCTATTGATATCTCTGTGTCTGTCTATAGTTCTGTATTACTTGTTTTTTGGTCTCTGTGTCTGTATGTCTGAGTCTGTCTATTGGTCTGTCTTTATATGTCTGTCTGTCTGTTGATCTCTCAGTGTCTGCCTGCATTTCTGTATGTACCTGTTTATTGGTCTCTGCATCTGTATGTCTGTGTATGTCTATTGTTCTATCTTCCTGTGTGTGATTGTATTTGAATGTCTGTGAACTGTATGTGTCTGACTATCGATCTGTCTGTATGTATCTGTCTACTGATCTCTGTATCTGACTCTGTCTATATTTCTGTATATAACTATTTATTGGTCGCTGTGTCTGTATGTATCTGTCCATGTCTGTATTTGTCTGTATCTGCATTTATCTGTGACTCTCTGATGTTTGATCGATCTTTCTCTGGCTGTCTATAAACCTTTCTTTGTGTATTTGTTGGTCTGTTTGTCTGTTTGTGTCAGTTTGTAACGATCTGTCTGTACCTGTGTATTGGTCTGTCTTTGTCTTTATTAAACTGTCTATCGATCTATCTATCTTTGTCTGCCTGTTAGTCTAGCTGTCTTCTTGTGTCTGTGTTTGTCTGTTGGTCTGGATGTTTATGATTGTGTCCGAATGTAATTATGTCTTTGTCTGCCTTTTAGTCTGTTTGCCTGTGTCTGTTCGCGTCTGAATGTCTATCTGTTTGTGCCTCTCTGTTGATTGATCTTGGTCTTTTTGTGGCTGTCTGTTTACCTTTCTTTCTGTTTGTGTCTGCATGTAATTAGTTGTCTGTACCTGCCTATAGACGGCGGTGTCTGGATCTGGATCTGTCTGTGTCTGTCCATTCATTGATCTGTCTATTGGTCTAGCTGTCTTCTGGTGTCTGTCTATTGGTCTGTCTCTGTCTCAAAGTATATATTTGTGTCTGAATGTAATTACGTCTGTCTATTAATCTGTTTGTGTGTATCTGTCTGTTGGTCTTTTCTATTTATCTCCGTCAGGCTGTATGCTGCTCTATGTCTGTCTATTGGACTGCCTGTCTGTCCGTGTGTGTCTATTGTTCTGTCTGTGCCTCTCTATTGGGCTGCCTGTCTATCTATCGGACTGCATGTCTGTCAGTGTCTGTCTGTAGGGCTAACGGTCTTTACTGGTAGATCTTTGTCTGCATGTATCTGTGTCTGTATGTATCTGTGTCTGCATGTATCTGTGTCTGCATGTTTCTGTGTCTGCCTATGAGCCTCTTTATGTCTATTTGTCTCTCCGTCTGTCTGTCCATCCATTTATGTAGCCGTGCGTTGGTCTTTTCTGTCTATATTTAGACCGGAATAAAATGTTCAGACCGTGCGAGATGTAACCTGCTCTAATCTGTCATTTTAATCCGCTTCTCATAAATCCGGCGGCCAATAGCTCAGCGGCGTTAGGAATCGGGTACATATGCAGCTTTTCCAGGGCTTTCTGATAAACGATAAATAAATGACAGAACGTGCAGGGGATGGGCCGCTAATCCCAACCTCGCCATACCGTAATATGTCAGGTGCCCCCTGGCGATGAGAGGGTTAAATGGAGCCGGCTGCACCTGCTGTTCAAGAGGCGGCTCTCACTGCCGTGTCCCTCCTCCTGCATCCCTGACCTAGAAACCAACATCCAGCTTCTAGGACCCTGATACAGCCGTCACGTGGGGTGGGAAAGGAACAGCTGAGACTGTATCAAGAGGGGGGGCACTGGAGGGAGGTTTATAGTGAAAGCCCATTGGATAACGGTCATACATGGCTGGATGGAGAGAAAATGGGTGGATGGATATAGATGGGAATGGAGGACTAAAACAGAGGTGGTGGGATGAATGGAGAGAGCATAGATGGATTGATGCAGCTGGCAAGGTGGTTAGGGGATAGATAGATAATGCATGAATGGATGGGTAGTCCGCTGCATAGGGGTGTAGGAATTGTTCATGGATGGGAAGCGTGTAGGTTTGGTATAGATGGATAGACAGATGGATGAAAGGATGGATCGGTTTGATGTTTGGGTGGAAGGTGTGGGATAGATGGACTCAACAGGTAGGTGAAGGAATGGATAGGGGTGCATTGATGAATGCAGGTGAAGGAATGGGTAGGGGTGCATTGATGAATGCAGGGGAAGGAATGGATAGGGGTGCATTGATGAATGCAGGTGAAGGAATGATAGGGGTGCATTGATGAATGCAGGTGAAGGAATGATAGGGGTGCATTGATGAATGCAGGGGAAGGAATGGGTAGGGGTGCATTGATGAATGCAGGGGAAGGAATGGGTAGGGGTGCATTGATGAATGCAGGTGAAGGAATGGGTAGGGGTGCATTGATGAATGCAGGGGAAGGAATGGATAGGGGTGCATTGATGAATGCAGGTGAAGGAATGATAGGGGTGCATTGATGAATGCAGGTGAAGGAATGATAGGGGTGCATTGATGAATGCAGGGGAAGGAATGGATAGGGGTGCATTGATGAATGCAGGGGAAGGAATGGGTAGGGGTGCATTGATGAATGCAGGTGAAGGAATGATAGGGGTGCATTGATGAATGCAGGTGAAGGAATGATAGGGGTGCATTGATGAATGCAGGGGAAGGAATGGATAGGGGTGCATTGATGAAATGCAGGAAGGAATGGGTAGGGGTGCATTGATGAATGCAGGTGAAGGAATGATAGGGGTGCATTGATGAATGCAGGTGAAGGAATGATAGGGGTGCATTGATGAATGCAGGGGAAGGAATGGATAGGGGTGCATTGATGAATGCAGGGGAATGAATGGGTAGGGGTGCATTTATGAATGCAGGTGAAGGAATGATAGGGGTGCATTGATGAATGCAGGTGAAGGAATGATAGGGGTGCATTGATGAATGCAGGTGAAGGAATGGATAGGGGTGCATTGATGAATGCAGGTGAAGGAATGATAGGGGTGCATTGATGAATGCAGGTGAAGGAATGATAGGGGTGCATTGATGAATGCAGGTGAAGGAATGGATAGGGGTGCATTGATGAATGCAGGGGAAGGAATGGGTAGGGGTGCATTGATGAATGCAGGTGAAGGAATGATAGGGGTGCATTGATGAATGCAGGTGAAGGAATGATAGGGGTGCATTGATGAATGCAGGGGAAGGAATGGATAGGGGTGCATTGATGAATGCAGGGGAAGGAATGGGTAGGGGTGCATTGATGAATGCAGGTGAAGGAATGATAGGGGTGCATTGATGAATGCAGGGGAAGGAATGGATAGGGGTGCATTGATGAATGCAGGTGAAGGAATGATAGGGGTGCATTGATGAATGCAGGTGAAGGAATGATAGGGGTGCATTGATGAATGCAGGGGAAGGAATGGATAGGGGTGCATTGATGAATGCAGGGGAAGGAATGGGTAGGGGTGCATTGATGAATGCAGGTGAAGGAATGATAGGGGTGCATTGATGAATGCAGGTGAAGGAATGATAGGGGTGCATTGATGAATGCAGGGGAAGGAATGGATAGGGGTGCATTGATGAATGCAGGGGAAGGAATGGGTAGGGGTGCATTGATGAATGCAGGTGAAGGAATGATAGGGGTGCATTGATGAATGCAGGTGAAGGAATGATAGGGGTGCATTGATGAATGCAGGGGAAGGAATGGATAGGGGTGCATTGATGAATGCAGGGGAATGAATGGGTAGGGGTGCATTGATGAATGCAGGTGAAGGAATGGGTAGGGGTGCATTGATGAATGCAGGTGAAGGAATGATAGGGGTGCATTGATGAATGCAGGTGAAGGAATGATAGGGGTGCATTGATGAATGCAGGTGAAGGAATGATAGGGGTGCATTGATGAATGCAGGTGAAGGAATGATAGGGGTGCATTGATGAATGCAGGGGAAGGAATGGATAGGGGTGCATTGATGAATGCAGGTGAAGGAATGGATAGGGGTGCATTGATGAATGCAGGTGAAGGAATGGATTGGGGTGCATTGATGAATGCAGGTGAAGGAATGGATTGGGGTGCATTGATGAGTGCAGGTGAAGGAATGATAGGGGTGCATTGAAGATTGCAGGTAGATTGCATAGATGGATAGTGGTGAAGGAATAGACAGGAATTCAGGGATGATAGACGTAAAGAAATTGATAAAGGTGAAGGAATGGTTCCCTATCCATTGATGAATGAAATGATGGGGGTGCATAGATGGATTGAGGTGAATGAAGGAATGGATAGTGCTGAAGAATATGGATGTATAGGGGCATATTGATAGGGGGTGTATGGATGGATAGGGGCATATTGATAGGGGGTGTATGGATGTATAGGGGCATATGATAGGGGGTGTATGGATGGATAGGGGCATATTGATAGGGGGTGTATGGATGGATAGGGGCATATTGATAGGGGGTGTATGGATGGATAGGGGCATATTGATAGGGGGTGTATGGATGGATAGGGGCATATTGATAGGGGGTGTATGGATGGATAGGGGCATATTGATAGGGGGTGTATGGATGGATAGGGGCATATTGATAGGGGGTGTATGGATGGATAGGGGTGTATCATGAGTGGTTAGGGGTATATGGATGGATAGGGGCATATTGATAGGGGGTGTATGGATGGATAGGGGTGTATCATGAGTGGTTAGGGGTAAATGGATAGTGCTGGACAGACAGTTGGGTGAATGGATTGGGTTTGCATTGATACAGTTGGACGGATAGAGATGAATGAATGAATGGAAGGATGAAAGGAATGGAGCTCGATTGTGAATTATAGGAATGAACAGATTGAAAGACATTCCATTATATATATAACTACAATTATTTATAAAGCTCTAACATATACCGCAGCGCTGTACAAAGGGTAGGACAGACATGCATAAAATGAACAATACATTTAACCCACTCAATAAAAACACAGACAAAAGCCCCGGCGCAGGCGGATAAAGACACCTATGTGTAAATAAACAGATACATTTCGGGTCCAGTTTGTTTACAAACATTCCAAGGCGTGAGATTGTGATTCTTTAAAATGCGGCGACACAAAGAAAGCATCGATTGCCATTTATTGGAGGAAGGGGATGCCGATACAGAGGTAATAGGCACAATGATCGATGGACGGATCAAAGCCAGAGAAGAAGAGAAAGTGATGGAGTGAACGGGGAAAGGGGGGGTCAGCGACGGGAAGACAATAGACGCCAAAACGGAACAGCTGGAAGAGTTAATGAGACGAGAGGAGGGTTACAGCAGGGCAGAGGGAGGAGGAGGGTTAATGATGGAGAGATGGTGACAGAGAGTCACAGGGATAAGAGGAAAATAAGAGACGGCAGAGGCAGGGGACTGGACGGTCACCAAGAATAGAGAGGGAGGGGAGAGAAGAGGCAAAACGAGAGAAAGGATGCAGAGAACGACAGGATAAGGGACGACGGGCGAGGAGGAAAAGAGGGAGGAAGAGGGGGGGAAAGGACAAAGGGGGGAGAGAGAAAAGAGAAAGAGGAGTGAGAATGAGAGGGGAGGGATAAGAGAGGCAGATCAGGTTGAGAGAGTACAGGGGAGAGATTAGAGACCGTCAGACGGAGGAACAAGACAGGCGAGAGGAATAGATGGTGAGCAGGGAAAGGTGGGAGCGAGGACGGAGAGGAGGCTGGGCTTCTCCATCACCCAGACAATAAGCTGGTGGCTGTTACCAGGCAGGGGGACCGGTGGCTCCGCGCAGATAGAGGACAGGTCAGGACACGGGGGGACGAGAGGCCCGGCCGATGGAAAGCGACTGCAGGATGCGATCATCTGACGACTAGACGGGCGACGGAATCCCTGCGAGACGGTCTGACACGGGATGAGAGAAGAAGTGGGGAGACAGGGTACCCCGGGTCTGATCGCTACCTATACAGGTAAGAAAATATATATATACCGTATATGTGTGTATGTGTGGAAATCCGCAGCTCCTCTTAACCCCTTCCCTGCCGGCTCATGGCATTCTTAACCTCTTCCTCACCCCGGAGCTACACAGAGACTGCCTATTGGCCCATCCTTGCCATAGAGACACAGATTTCGTCCGCAGTAAGGACCGCCGGATCCCAGGGACCCTGCAATGTTGCCCGTTAACCCTTATCCCGGGTCGGAAGCTCTCAGCAGATCTCACTCCTAACCCTAACCCTAACTCTAAACCAACTCCGTTCGACAGATACAGAGTATCCCTCCATTGTCTCTCCTCGCGCTCTATGTAGACGGTGAGGCGTGTGAGAAATGCACGCTCCGGGGCTGCCTGAGACCGAGGATCGCGCTGCAGGCTGCCGTCAGCAGGGCCCTGCGGTGTGTATGCCGTAAAAGAGCCTCACACAATAGACAGCCAGAGCCATCACTCTGTATTGCAGCAGCCCCCGGCGAAGACGCGTCCTCATTGATTAACCCTTTGCTCACCCCTGTTTTCCCGACGCTTGCTTCGCCAATACATTTTTTTTATTCGCTTTTTATTATCGTTTCAATTATTTTTATTATTATTTTTTATTATTATCATTTTTTTTTTTATATATAATGGTTCGACCATTTCTATAAGGTCAGCCTCGACGCCCGTCAATGCCAATCCGGCAGAGGAACCCGGGTACCGGCGTGCCAGGCCACAGCCAGTGCAGAGCATCTCTTTTCTCTTAACCCTTCCCTCCCCGCCTGCAACCTGCCTTTTCAGCGTTAACAAAGGGTCTAACCGGTCGACCCCCTAACCTGTCCCTCTACCTAGTCACCACAATTAACCCCTTCAGCCCACAAAACCCTGAATATTCAAGGAAACGTCAGACAATGAATGCCTCTCGGCACCAAACAGCGCCAGCCCACAGCCTGGTATGAGCGTGTCCTGGAAAATCTGGGCCCTGTGTGTTTGCAGTGTGTGTGTAACCCTTTCCATCCCATACACTGCTCGTCTCCAGCACATAATCATATTAATATGTATTATGATAATCTATACAAAAAATATACATGTGACAGGCTTGACTAAGGGAACAAAATATAGTGAGGGTCCTGTTCCTATGAGCTTACAATCTAAATGGAGCATAGTTACACGTGATGCAGTGATAAAAGTGAATTATATTGATAAGAAAGGCTGATTATCGGTTGCATTAACGTAATAGTTATGATGATAATAATAATAAAATAGATAATGGTAATAATAAAATATTTATTTATTTATTTGCAAAAGTATTTTACCAGGAAGGATACATTGAGATAAAATAATAGAGAAATATAAAATAATAAATACATTTCATAACAATAATGCGACAAATATTATATAAATGAATAAAAAAAAAAAACATAATAACTCCAAAAAACATGCAAAGGAGCAATGAAATAAAAGAAAAACATACATTTAAAAACATTGCAATGAATCAGATATTATTCATTATAATACAATAAATTTATTAATAATAAGTAATACAATAAATAAGTGAATAATAAAATAATAAATACATTTAATAATTCAATAAAAAAACATAATAAATACGTTTATTCATAATAACTCCAAAAAACAGGCAAAGGAGCAATGAAATAAAAGAAAAACATACATTTAAAAACATTGCATTGAATCAGATATTATTCATTATAATACAATAAATTTATTAATAATAAGTAATACAATAAATCGTATATAAGTGAATAATAAAATAATAAATACATTTAATAATTCAATAAATATATAAAATAATAAAAAAATAACATTTAATAATAATTCAATAAATATTCTATAAAAGAATAATAATAACATTTAATAAAATTTATAATATTTACATGAATATTAAATACATTTAATAATAATAACAACACAGTAAATATGTATTAATAATAAGCATACATTTAATTAAACATTACAGTGAATCAGATATTAAGTATAAAACAATACATTTATTAATAATAATACAATAAATAATATATAAATTAATAATAAAAAATAAATATATTTATAAATAAAACAAAACAAATATTTAAATGGATAAAATAAAAAGATTGAATAATAATTATACAGTAAATAATATTTAAATTAAAAATAAAATAAGTACATTTATTAATAATAATAATATAATATATAAAATGTATATGAATAATAGAACAAGAAACACATTTATGATTATTTTAAAGAATAATAATTACATTAATAATAAATATTAAATGTATTTAATAATAGCAATGCAATACATTATTTACAAATTAATAATAAAAATGAGAAATACATTTAATAAGACCTTTTAATACTAAAAATAACTCGTGACACATGAAATACAAGTAGAATAAAGGGCTGTAGCCTGGTTTATAGTCCCTGAGTCGTGTTTTGTGGGTACCAGACTCACAGGGCTGCTTTGTGAGGATATGAATGACACCTACAGGGAGGCGCTGTGTATGTGGGAACAAATCCCACTCAGCCACAAAGGGTATTGTTTGTGTGAGACACACACTGGGGATTATTCTCTGCATCTGGATTAAAAAACAAAAAAAAATACTGGTTAAGGCCAATTCTTTGCCGTGGTTTCAGCCTGTCCGCTTTCATGTCTCTTCCTTTCACAGTTTAGCAGATAAGTCCCTAGGTCTCTTTACATGAGCTTTGTGTGAAAATGCACCCAGTGAATGCGTTAGGTTTTGGGGGGCGACTGCATTTATTAGGTCGGTGTCGCGCCACCTGGGATTAGGGCTTTCAGAGAGCACCATATCACGCCTTCACGCTGGTGGGCAGCACGTGAAAAGGGATGCCCCGCTGGTTGGAGGACTCCCATGCGGCTGGAGGGGATCACAGCCTGGGTCGCTTTCCTTTGCGAAACTACATAGCGCAGGGAGGGCAGCGCTTTATATCTGCTGCCCATCAGTGTGAAAGAGGGTCATGTGCCCTGGGTAGGGTTGCCAGGTCGGCCATGTTTTCCTGGACACCTAATATATTCATGGTGATGGGCAGTGCATGAAAAATGCCACCCCGCAGCATGTAGAATCCATACGCTGCAAGCAAGAAATCGCGGGTGACCTGACTTAACTTCCTTCCTGCAGCATATGTATTATACATGTTGCAGGGCAGCACTTTTCCCTGTGTTCCCCCTCTGCGTGAAATAGTAATAGGTGTCCAGGAAAACATGGCCGACCTGGCGACTCTAATTTGTTTTACAGCAGAGCCTTCTGTTTTCCTCGATCGCTCTGTAAGCTGATCTCAGTCCTCTTCCTCCCCAGCTTGGCAGTGCACACAATGCAGGAGGCTTCTGCAGACCCTCCCACTATCCTCCTCTTCTGATTGAGGCAGTGTGCGCTACTGTGCACGCCGCAAGAAGTCTGCGGTATGCTGAAGGCCGCCGACTCCTTATAGGACGGAAATAAGTGCACGGATAAAATTACTAAAGTGCCTCTTTTACCAGACTGGATTTATTATGGCTTAGTTTATCACCCACTAAACCAGGTGTCGGCAACCTTGGCCCTCCAGATGTTTTGGAACTACATCTCCCATGATGCTCAGCCGCGCATTAGGCTGGCCGAGACTCATGGGAAATGTGGTTCGAAAACATCTGGGGGACTGAATGTTGCTGAGCCCTGCACAAAAATGACTCTAACAGAGTGCAAAAAACCCCTCCGGGAGAAAGACGGGGGTAAATAACGCATTGTTACCTGTACAGTTAATTAGGAGTCTCGAGCGTCCCCCTGTCTCTCCCCCCTTTGTTATTGGCAAATCCTTTTATTTCGGGTGTGTCGCAGCTCCGTGGCCTAGGTTGGTGCCATGTAACTAGGCGACGGGTGCAGGGGGGGGGGCGCTGGGACCTCGCAGGCCTGTTGTTCAAGTGTAAGCTAATCCTCAGAGGCTTTATTCAGCTGTCATCGCCATAAAACGCTGCTGGGAAGGTTCAGGCTGCTAGTCCGCGCGGCGTCCGTGCAGGTGTGCGCGCGCTCAGTCGCTCCCTACAGCCAGGTGTGAGCGCGGCGGAGAGGGAGAGATTTCATGCACCATACACATCCACGTCTCCCCCGGAAAGTCTGCGTTCGCCACGACCTGTGGCCGTAAGTATCTGAAGCTGGACAGGGATGCTGAGCGGCACATGAAAGCTGCTGCCCGGCAGTATGCAGAATTCACGTGCTGCAGGAGGGGAATGGATTCACTGAGGGCGCCAATTCTTTTGTGATAAGGTGACAGGATCTCCTTACTGTGCCGGAGTAATCCTGCATGCTGGTGGGGATCACTTTTCATGTGCCGCTGGAGTGCTGTGTGCATTGTGGAACGCGCAGGGGATCCGCGACCTCAACTCCTATCATGCACGGCTGGCGTGTCTGAGTATACAAACCTCCCACCCCATGCGTTGATATCCTCCTTCATCCCGTATTGCAGACTCGAGCCTCCCCTGCTGTTAATGCCTACAATTCCCAGAATTCTTTCAATGCAATACATGGCTAGAGACTCATGGGAGTTGTAGTTCAGAAACATCTGGAGCGCGGGCAGAGTTTGACATCCCTGCAGTGTTCACGGAGGGCACGGAAATTGCCTCTGTGTTGTGCTGCCTGTGTGTTGTGTTACTGTTCAACATCCTGTGATGTCTCTGCGTGGGGTGTATTCGCTAAACAGTGACCTGTGCTCAGTCGGGAAGCGAGACGTTGAGCCAAGCTAGAAAATAAAATGGCTTTTCGTATCAATAATATTTATTGCGGGGGTGTCCGCATGCAGACATTACTGGACTACAACTCCCATGATCCTCTGGCCAGCTATTGCTTTCAAAGCATTCTGGGAAATCTAGGCCATCAACCTCTGGGGGGCGGAGTTTCGCATCCCGGATTCATTGGTGGGCCGTCGAGCTGGATCGCAGCTCTCTGTATAGAGTTTATACGAGGGCGATGTGTATTTGATGTATTTACGGGCATGTTTGATCAATAAACACCCTGTATCGGGTTTTTATTGTTGGATGGGGGGTATTTATGCACCGCAGGACCCAGTATTGTGATATATATACCTCATATATGTGTTTTGTGCCGCTAGTGAGGACCGAATATATATATATCACTCACTAGAAGTAAAAGCATCGGGCCTCATTTATAGATACCAAGTCCCAGGGGCCAAAAAACCTCAGTGATGGTTACCCGTGGCCCCCCAGAGGTTTTGGAACTACATGTTCCATGATTCTCAGTCCTCTCAGAATGGCTGAGCATCATGGGGAGTGTAGTTCAGTAGCACTAGAGATGCCAGGTTTGGCCATCGCTACCGTATACGTACGGCCTTGCAGACAATAGGAGGCCGCTGCCCTGTGTGTGCGTATTGTGCAGAGACAAAGCATGGTTCTCTGTGCCACGCTGCCCACACACACCGCACTTAATGTGACCCGTAGCTTGGCGGGCGGCATGAGAGCCTCGAACTTTAGAGACTGTCGCTGGACGTGAAGCCAGTCAGTGACATCATGACATATCGAGGCCATATGTGTCACTTTATAACATTTATTATAGTTTACAGACGCTGGGAGTTTTATTGCTCTGCAGCTCTGTTATACACCCGCACACCTGGAATATATATAGAGGAGCCCCTAAAAGACACCCGCACACCCTGAATATATATATATATATAGAGGAGCCCCTAAAAATACACCCGCACACCTGGAATATATATAGAGGAGCCCCTAAAAAGACACCGCACACCTTGAATATATGGTGGAGACCCTAAAAAGACACCCACACACCCTGAATATATGGTGGAGACCCTAAAAAGACACCGCACACCTTGAATATATGGTGGAACCCTAAAAAGACACCGCACACCCTGAATATATGGAGGAGCCCCTAAAAAGACACCGCACACCCTGAATATATGGAGGAGCCCCTAAAAAGACACCCACACACCCTGAATATATGAAGGAGCCGCTAAAAAGACACCCGCACACCCTGATATATGGAGGAGCCCCTAAAAAGACACCCACACACCCTGAATATATGGAGGAGCCCCTAAAAAGACACCACACACCCTGAATATATGGAGGAGCCCCTAAAAGACACCCGCACACCCTGAATATATGGAGAGCCCCTAAAAAGACACCCACACACCCTGAATATATGGAGGAGCCCCTAAAAATACACCCGCACACCCTGAATATATGGAGGAGCCCCTAAAAAGACACCCGCACACCCTGAATATATGGAGAGCCCCTAAAAATACACCCGCACACCCTGAATATATGGTGGAGACCCTAAAAAGACACCCGCACACCCTGAAATTATATATATATATACCCCTAAAAGACACCCGCACTGTAAAATTCCCCGAGATTTATTTATTTACTTTTCCCTAAAAAGTGGAATAAAAGCGTCAAATCAAATCTGCTTATACTATGCCGCCTATAATTGTGATGGATATGTATATATGTTTTCATTTTGCCCTGAATTTAGAGAATGTGCTGTTTAGTGGATGAACCCCTTATTTTGTCTTATTGTGGGCTGGATCTCCGCTCTGTGTATATGTATCAGGTAGTGTGTGTGACACGCACAATGGTACAATGTAACTAAACTCATTTTTCTCTGCAACTTTTTAAATCCCTATCATGGTGTATGGTGGTGCCTTTGTTGCCATCTGTGCCCGTTCCCATTAGGATACATTGTTTCGATACAGTGGCCCCATGTAGCCAGATCCAGTACTATGCTTTGTCTCTGCCAGAAATCTAACCCTGTGTGCAGGGCTGCCTTCAGGGAGGTGACAGTCCATGATATGTTGAGGGGCCCAGTGGTTCCAGTGGTTCCAAACCCTGTGTAGCTTGTCAAAGTGCCGCAGATGTAAGGGTCCCTCCATGCCAACCAGGACTGGCCCACCAGCATACTAACACATTTCCCGGTGGGCTGTAGCATTAATGGCCGGTCAAAGCACTCTGTCAGTAAGGGGCCCCAACCAGCGAGTCAGTAGGGGGCCCCAACCAGCGAGTCAGTAAGGGGCCCCGACCAACGAGTCAGTATTGGGTCCCAACCAGCGAGTCAGTAAGGGGCCCCGACCAACGAGTCAGTATTGGGTCCCAACCAGCGAGTCAGTAAGGGGCCCCAACCAGCGAGTCAGTAAGGGGCCCCGACCAGCGAGTCAGTAAGGGGCCCCAACCAGCGAGTCAGTAAGGGGCCCCAACCAGCGAGTCAGTAAGGGGCCCCAACCAGCGAGTCAGTAAGGGGCCCCAACCAGCGAGTCAGTATTGGGTCCCAACCAGGGAGTCAGTAAGGGGCCCCGACCAGCGAGTCAGTAGGGGGTCCCCAACCAGCGAGTCAGTAGGGGGTCCCAACCAGCGAGTCAGTAAGGGGCCCCGACCAGCGAGTCAGTAAGGGGCCCCGACCAGCGAGTCAGTAGGGGGTCCCCGACCAGCGAGTCAGTAAGGGGCCCCAACCAGCGAGTCAGTAGGGGGTCCAAACCAGCGAGTCAGTAGGGGCCCCGACCAGCGAGTTAGTAAGGGGCCCCCAACCAGCGAGTCAGTAAGGGGCCCGACCAACGAGTCAGTAAGGGGCCCCGACCAGCGAGTCAGTAGGGGGTCCCCGACCAGCGAGTCAGTAAGGGGCCCCAACCAGCGAGTCAGTAGGGGGTCCAAACCAGCGAGTCAGTAGGGGCCCCGACCAGCGAGTTAGTAAGGGGCCCCCAACCAGCGAGCCAGTAAGGTGCCCCCAACCAGCGAGCCACTAAGGGGCCCCAACCAGTGAGTCAGTAAGGGGCCCCGACCAGCAAGTCAGTAGGGGCCCCGACCAGCGAGTCAGTAGGGGCCCCGACCAACGAGTCAGTAAGGGGCCCCCAACCAAAGAGCCACTAAGGGGCCCCCAACCAGCGAGTCAGTAAGGGGCCCCAAGAATTCTGATGGCAGTCCTGGCTTTGTAAGCAGCTCCTGTACAGGGTTAAATCAGCAGCGCGTCAGGTGATATGTGAAATATCCATCCAGGTATGAGACCCAGAGCGATTCGGGAACCTGAGACTTCCCGGCACGGCGTGGCCAGACCAGGAATTCCAGTCGCGCTCCTGCCGCTAGGCAACACCATGACAAAGGGACCGGCTGTGCTTTGGATCTGCATGTCGCCGAGATGAGAGAGACAGTAATTCTCTGTTAACCCTCTGCGAGCCGCAGCACGCAAAACAGAGGGATGGGCCGAGAGTGCGCCTAAAGCGTGCGAGTGTAATCAATGAGACGCTGGCCTCGCTCCGTGATCCGGCATCGCCGATGTGCAGACAGTAATCACGGCTTATAAATTCAGGGACGCAAGGACTGCCTAATGCCGGTGACAGAACACAACACGCCGTGTGCATACCACGCAGGGGCACCACCGCGCCGCCGACGCACACATTCATATATGAGCCAGAAAGAGGGGCGCGCACCCCACACAGGGCCACCGCGAAAATGCCATAACACACCAGACATGGTTGCAGGAATATAAGATCTTCTACCTGTATACCAGGAGAAAGCAATAGATAGATAAATAGATACATAGATGTATATCTGAGACAGACAAATATAAAGATATAAACAGATAAAGGCTGTAAATGCAAAATTTTATCCCACAGGCAGAAATATAGATGGATGTGTAATAGATAAATAGATCATTAAAGACAGATACAGATAGATAATTAGGTATACAGGTAGAGAGCGATGGATAGATAAATAGAGAAAGATCGATACAGATGTATGGATAGAGATGGATGGATAGATACAGATAGATATGGATAGATACAAATAGACTGATATAGATGGATAGATATACTGAGAGATGGCTAGATAGAGATGGCTAGAGATAGATATACCGATACAGAGAGAGATATACAGTTGTGTTCAAAATTATTCAACCCCCAATGCTGTAAAGGGTTTTAGGGAATTTAGTGTACATTTGTAATTGTATTCAGAATGAAATCCTACAAGGACTTTTTAAAGAACCATATGCAACTAAAATGACATCAATTGGTTTTGTAATACAGTAGTAAATGTTTCTTTTGTGAATTCTTCATTGACACAATTATTCAACCCCTTAAAGACTACCACTCTGAAGAACAGAGGTTCATTCAAGTGTTTTCAATCAGGTATTGAAAACACCTGTGGATGTCACGGAGCAGCAATAAAGCATAATAAGCACCAATTAGGCAGCTTTAAAATGACTGTGATACTCAGCTCCTTCTAGACATTTACTGGTGTGGTTACAAACATGGTGAAGTCAAGAGAATGGTCCAGGAAGACAAGAGAAGAGGTGATTACTCTTCACAGGAAGGGCAATGGCTATAAGAAGATTGCAAAGATGTTAAACATACCAAGAGAGACCATAGGAAGCATCATTCGCAAATTCAAGGCAAAGGGCACTGTTGAAACGCTACCTGGTCGTGGCAGAAAGAAGATGCTGACTTCGACTGCTGTGCGCTACCTGAAGCGTAGAGTGGAGAAAAGTCCCCGTGTGACTGCTGAGGAACTGAGAAAAGATTTGTCAGATGTGGGTACTGAAGTTTCAGCTCAGACAATACGGCGCACACTGCGTAATGAAGGCCTCCATGCCAGAACTCCCAGGCGCACCCCCTTGCTGTCTCCAAAGAATAAGAAGAGTCGACTGCAGTATGCCAAAAGTCATGTGGACAAACCACAGAAGTTTTGGGATAGTGTTCTGTGGACTGATGAAACAAAATTAGAACGGTTTGGGCCCATGGATCAACGCTATGTTTGGAGGAGGAAGAACAAGGCCTATGAAGAAAAGAACACCTTGCCTACTGTGAAGCATGGCGGGGGGTCAATCATGCTTTGGGGCTGTTTTGCTTCTGCAGGTACAGGGAAGCTTCAGCGTGTGCAAGGTACCATGAATTCTCTTCAGTACCAGGAGATATTGGATGACAATGTGATGCAGTCCGTCACAAACCTGAGGCTTGGGAGACGTTGGACCTTTCAACAGGACAATGATCCCAAGCATACCTCCAAGTCCACTAGAGCATGGTTGCAGATTAAAGGCTGGAACATTTTGGAGTGGCCATCGCAGTCACCTGACTTAAATCCGATTGAGAACCTCTGGTGGGACTTAAAGAAAGCAGTTGCAGTGCGCAAGCCTAAGAATGTGACTGAACTGGAGGCTTTTGCCCATGACAAATGGGCGAAGATACCCGTAGATCGCTGCAAGACACTTGTGTCAAGCTATGCTTCACGTTTAAAAGCTGTTATAACTGTAAAAGGATGTTGTACTAAGTACTAAGATTGAATGTCACTTGGGGGTTGAATAAAACTGATAATGATGTGAGCACAGAAAAGACATTTGTGGTTATTTCATTATAAATGTTATGTTATATTTGTCGGACCTACACGTGCCTCTTTGATTTAATTGTAAGCAAGATGACTGAATGATCAAAATCAATGTCAAACTGTCCAAAACACTCAATTTCAGTGGGGGTTGAATAATTTTGAACACAACTGTAGATGGATAAGGGGAGAGACCTGCACAACGATCTGGAGTAATTTTGGACCACTCCTCTTCACAAAACTGTTTCAGTGTAGCAATATTCTTGGGATGTCTGGTGTGAATCACTCTCTTAAGGTCATGCCACAGTATTTCAATCGGGTTGAGGTTAGGACTCTGACTGGGCCACTCCAGAAGGCGTATTTTGTTTTGTTGAAGCCATTCTTTTGTTGAATTACTTGTATGCTTTGGGTCATTGTCCTGTTGCATCACCCATCCTCTGCGGAGCTTCAGTTGGCGGACAGATGGTCTTACTTTTTCCTGCAAAAAGCCTAATGACTTCTCCAAGAGCTAATTGGAGCCAGAAGTGAGCCAACCTTGAGTCCAATCAGTGTGATATTATTGGATGTGTTGCCGAAAGCTGTCCTGCCCTAAAAACACACACCAGTTTTGGGTTTACTGGTTTCAAGAAGCACTGCCTGTTGTGAACTATGCCTCGCAGAAAAGAGCTCTCAGGAGACCTACGATCAAGAATTGTTGACTTGCATGAAGCTGGAAAGGGTTACAAAAGTATCTCCATAAGCCTTGATGTTCATGTGTACACGGTAAGACAGACTGTCTACAAATGGAGAAAGTTCAGCACTGTTGCTACTCTCCCTAGGCGTGGTCGTCCTGTAAAGACGACTGCAAGAGCACAGCGCAGAATGTTTAATGAGGTAAAGAAGAATCCTAGAGTGTCAGCTAAAGACTTACAGAAATCTCTGGCACATGCTAACATTTTTGTTGACACATCTATAGTAAGGAAAACATTAAACAAGAATGGAGTACATGGGAGGACACCACGGAGGAAGCCATTGCTGTCCAAAAAGAATATTGCAGCATGTTTGAAGTTTGCAAAAGAGCACCTGGATGTTCCACAGCACTACTGGCAAAATATTCTGTGGACAGATGAAACCAAAATTGAGTTGTTTGGAAAAAACACACAACACTATGTGTGGAGAAAAAAAGGCACAACACGCCAACATCAAAACCTCATCCCCACTGTTAAACATGGCGGAGGGAGCATCATGGTTTGGGGCTGCTTTGCTGCCTCAGGGCCTGGACGGATTGTTGTCATTGATGGAAAAATGAATTCCAGAGATTATCAAGACATTTTGCAGGAAAACGTAAGACCATCTGTCCGCCAACTGAAGCTCCACAGAAGACGGGTGATGCAACAGGACAATGATCCAAAGCATACAAGTAATTTAACAAAAGAATAGCTTCAACAAAACAAAATACGCCTTCTGGAGTGGCCCAGTCAGAGTCCGGACCTCAACCTGATTGAAATGCTGTGGCATGACCTTAAGAGAGCGATTCACACCAGACATCCCAAGAATATTGCTACACTGAAACAGTTTTGTGAAGAGGAGTGGTCCAAAATTACTCCAGATCGTTGTGCAGGTCTGATCTGCAACTACAGGAAACGTTTGGTTGAGGTTATTGCTGTCAAAGGGGGATCAACCAGTTATTAAGTCCAACGGTTCACATACTTTTTCCACCCTGCACTGTGAATGTTTACATGTTATGTTCAATAAAAAACATGAAAACATATACAGGGTTATCCAAAGAGATCCGAATTGCTTGAGAAAGGTAACCAAACGCTGAAAATCAGCGTTCGGTTACCTTTCCTGGCCATTCGGCTATCCAGAGAGCAGGCAATTCGCCAAATCCTGGCGAATTGCCTGAACATACGGTGCCTGTTCGGTGCCTGTTCGAGGGCAGTGAAATCCCCATGTAAAAGCACTGCTTCGGCTATTCAGAGAACACAAACCAGCAGTGAAAGGTTCCCCTAATGCCCTGCCATTCGGTGGTTTAATTCGGCAAATTTATTCAGGAGAATCCCATAGGCTTCAATGTTAAAAATATTCCCGTTTTAATTCAATATCTAATAAACCGTTCATTATAAAATTCTGCAGCAAAGAGTCTCTTTATTTATAGATTTTTTAGGATACTTTAAGCATTTTTCTGATTTTTTTTTTTTTTTTTAAAAATCCGATTTTTTTTTTTTTTTTTTTTTCAGTTTACTTATTTTTTTTGTAACAGCCCTCTTTATTATCATTCCCTGGACCTCCTGTGAAAATTTCAGACATTTTCGCTCAGTAGTTTCTTTGCAATCAGCGTTTCTTTTTCCCAGATTCATACAAATGGTTTTTCTAATTTATTCACTGCCTCCTCTACGTCACAGCTGCTTCGGCTCTGTGTGATTCGGCTCCTGTTCGGCTTCTTCGAAGGTTAATCCAGATGTTTTTGCTTGTTTTCAGCGTGCATTCGGTTAGTTTTCGTCAGTTTTTCGGCAGCTTTTCCCTGCAATTCGGGGACCCTGTGCTCTTTGCTGAATACACCGCAGGGTCACCGAAATGCAATCGGCAAAAGGAACCGAATTGAAGAGAACGAAAAGTCACCGAACGTGCGGTGACTTTTCGAATCTCTTTGGATAACCCTGATATTATATATATATTATTTTAAGCAGACTGTCAGGGTTATCCAAAGAGATTCGAAAAGTCACCGCACGTTCGGTGACTTTTCGTTCTCTTCAATTCGGTTCCTTTTGCCGATTGCATTTCGGTGACCCTGCGGTGTATTCAGCAAACACCACAGGGTCCCCGAATTGCAGGGAAAAGCTGCCGCAAACCCGACGAAAACTAACCGAATGCACGCTGAAAACAAGCAAAAACATCTGGATTAACCTTTGAAAAACCCGAACAGGAGCCGAACAGGAGCCGAAAAGGAGCCGAATCACACAGAGCCGAAGCAGCTGAGACGTAGAGGAGGCAGTGAATAAATTAGAAAAACCATTTGTATGAATCTGGGAAAAAGAAACGCTGTTTGCAAAGAAACTACTAAGCGAAAATGTCTGAAATTTTCACAGGAGGTCCAGGGAATGATAATAAAGAGGGCTGTTACAAAAAAAATAAGCAAACTGAAAAAAAAAATCAAAAAAAAAAATCGGACTTTTAATTTTTTTTTAAAAAATTCAGAAAAATGCTTAAAGTATCCTAAAAAATCTATAAATAAAGAGACTTTTTGCTGCAGAATTTTATAATGAACGGTTTATTAGATATTGAATTAAAACGGGAATATTTTTAACATTGAAGTCTATGGGATTCTCCTGAATAAATTTGCCGAATTAAACCACCGAATGGCAGGACATTAGGGGAACCTTTCACTGCTGGTTTGTGTTCTCTGAATAGCCGAAGCATTGCTTCTCTATGGGGATTTCACTGCCCTCGAACAGGCACCGAACAGGCACCCTATGTGCAGGCAATTCGACAGGATTTGGCGAATTGCCTGCTCTCTGGATAGCCGAATGGCCAAGAAAGGTAACCGAACGCTGATTTTCAGCGTTCGGTTACCTTTCTCAAGCAATTCGAATCTCTTTGGATAACCCTGTGTGTTTTTCAAATTGTTGTGACTTAGATGAAGATCAGAGCACATTTTATGACCAATTCATGCAAAACTCCACGTAATCCCAAA
The DNA here is from genome assembly GCA_009667805.1 of Leptobrachium leishanense. NCBI lineage: Eukaryota > Metazoa > Chordata > Amphibia > Anura > Megophryidae > Leptobrachium > Leptobrachium leishanense. Next base: position 147,482,872 of record CM019069.1, read on the forward strand.
GGGTTCACATACTTTTTCTTCCCACTGTATACTGTAGATGGATAAGGGGAGGGATAGATATAGATGGATAAGGAGAGGGATAGATATAGATGGATTGATAGGCAGTTTTGATTTAAGATTCAGAGGCCGCTAGTCTCTCAGAGTATTCGCTGTTGGAGACAGTCGGCCAATGTGCCGCACCAGATTGAATTATTAAAATGCCAAGAAAGTGATGTATTCATAGAAATGTTGGTTTCTGGGAGGAACAGCTGACAGTCATCTTCATCCCAACTCAACCCAGTAACAGGAAACCAGCTGCTTCTCCGATATTATCCCAGTGAAACTATACCAATGAACCGAGATGAACAATTACACTCATCTACAAAGCGCCAACATATTCTGCAGTGTTGTACAATGGGCAGTATAAAACAAATTGATTTCGTTTTTATGGATCAATTTGTTATACTGTTTCACTTAGACTCGGCACCGCGTCCCTGTCCATTGGCTGTGGTGAGGATTAGGAATAATCTGTTGTATTCAGCACCACAGACCATGGACAGCGCCATGGTGCCGATCGTTGCGATTCGTGCCAGTGAAATTCCCCATGGACAAGTAATGGTTAATCTATTAAGAGAACTCCAAACAGGACCAAAATGTCAGTGAAATTCCCTGATTTTCGGTGGTTTCATTCGGCAGGTTTAATCAGGGGAATCCCATAGGAGTCAATGTAAAAAATATTCCCTGTTTTAATTAAATATTTATTCAACCATTTATTCTTTTCATTTGCAGCAAAAAGTCTCTTATTTAATTTTTAGGATTGTTTAGGTTTTTTTCGTTTAAATCTTTGGATTCCAAATTTATTTTAAAACTAGACCTTTTTTCAGTCTGGCTACGTTCGGAGGGGCCTGTCTATGGTGCTGAAACCTATTCAGGACCAAGGGGCTCCGGAGCCCCGCAGAGCCGCTATCCATGGTGCTGAATAAGTTTCCGCACCCAAAAACAGTGGATTAGGCATTTTCTTTTACCCTGAACTAAGTAATTAACTCATCCGTTTGACATTCCGAAATAACGAATAAAAACGAAATAATGAATTGATCCGAACTACAAATCACGGTAACATGAATGCACCAAAACAAATTGAAAAGCGGAACAAATAGATCGGAAACTAAACAATTGTTTTCATTGTGCACGTCTAAAACCTAACCCTAATTTCTAATCCTATTCTTTGTCCCTAATTTCTAACCCTAACTTCTCACCCTTATTTCTAACCCTAAACCGATTATCTCTCCCTAATTTCTAACCCTAATCTCTCACCATATCTCTCTCCCTAAATTTCTAACCCTAACCTCTCACCCTTATTTCTAACCCTAACCCGATTGTCTCTCCCTAATTTCTAACCCTAATCTTTCACCATATCTCTCTCCCTAAATTTCTAACCCTAACCTCTCACCCTTATTTCTAACCCTAACCCGATTATCTCTCCCTAATTTCTAACCCTAATCTCTCACCATCTCTCTCCCTAATTTCTAACCCTAACCTCTCACCCTTATTTCTAACCCTAACCCGATTATCTCTCCCTAATCTCTCATCATATCTCTCTCCCTAATTTCTAACCCTAACCCTAATCTCTCACCATATCTCTCTCCCTAATTTCTAACCCTAACCTCTCACCCTAATTTCTAACCCTAACCTCTCACCCTTACTTCTAACCCTAACCCGATTACCTCTCCCCAATTTCTAACCCTAATCTCTCATCATATCTCTCTCCCTAATTTCTAACCCTAACCCTAATCTCTCACCGTATCTCTCTCCCTAATTTCTAACCCTAAACCGATTATCTCTCACCCTAATCTCTCACCATATCTCTCTCCCTAATCGCTCTCCCTAATTTCAAATCCTAACCTCTCATCATATCTCTCTCCCTAATTTCTAACCCTAATCTCTCACCATATCGCTCTCCCTAATTTCTAACCCTAACCTCTCACCCTTTTTTCTAACCCTAATCCGATTATCTCTCCCTAATTTCTAACCCTAATCTCTCATCATATCTCCCTCCCTAATTTCTAACCCTAACCCTAATCTCTCACCATATCTCCCTCCCTAATTTCTAACCATAATCTCTCACCCGAATTTCTAACCCTAAACCTGATTTCGAACCCTAGTTTTTAAACCTAACCCTAATCTCTAACCAAACCCTAATTTCTAACACTAACCATATATTCTATATCCCTACACCTAACCTTTTCGTTTTACTTGTTAGCGTTTTATTAACACCTGTAACTGTAACCCCTAACACTAGTTTCTAAACCTAGCCCTGATTGCTAACCCTAACCCAAAACTTTATCCATATTTCTAACTCTAAACCTAACCCTAATTTCTAACCCTGATCTCTCACCCTAAACCTAACCCTAATTTCTAACTCTAAGCCTCTTATTTCTAACACTAAAACCGGAGCTCGAACTTGGCCGCAGTCGAACTGCATCTGAATTGTTAGACGTGTCGCTTTCTCACGCAATCTTTTTTAACGCGTCATTTCCATAGGATGCTGTGTTTTTGGGAGAGCTATGGAGCGTGCCACTTTAAAATCGCCGAAGTATATTCCCCGGACTCGGAGACAGCGGCAGAGCAACAGTGAATGGAGAATAGCCACAGTTTAATCGTTTACTGAAGAATAACAGTGGTGCCATTGTTTGCAGCAGCCGATGTTGAATTGAACTTCCCTTGATAGCCGATGTTCGCCGTACAGTGATTCCTTCTTACTGTCCTTTGTCAACAGTGGTAAACTTTGCCTGTTAGTGAATAACCACATAAGCCTGCAAAGGGGGGGGGGTCTTAGATACCAGGAATTAAAGAGTAACCCTTAATAAAACGTTGAGTTGGTCGAAGATCCATTGGAGATACTTCTCTGTGTGCCATCAAACCAGTGCTTCTTATGGAGTTACACCTTGAAGGTGTCAGATGTTGAGAAGGTATCAGATTGTCCCCCCAGGACTTTGTTGGTGATGTCATCCTGTCGCCCCCTCCTCTGCTCCTCTTCAGAGATCCGATTTCACTTTTTAATCTTTTTTTTTACCTTGTTATTTCTTCCTAATCAGACTCTGACCTTTTCATTCTGTCTGCACATGTCACATTGTCCCTTCTCCTGCGAGCGGAGAGGTCCTGCTGACAGCAGAGCGCGTGGGGCTCCTCTTCAAGATATTCTGGCTCCACAGAATGGGGGAAAGTATGTTTGTTTGTTTTTTGTGCATCAACATTCTAAATTAGAATGCTGTGTATCCAGAGGAGATCAATGGGCGGGGAGAGGGTGGTAGATATTGGTTCTGCCATTGTGGACATCACTCTGCAACCCTAAAAGAGCTGGCTATGTAAGCTACAGGCGTACATAGCTGCTGACAGTCCCGGCTCTCTGGTGACAGTCCCTATAGTAATTGGCAGTCGGCATCCTAAAAGGTCAAGGCTGCCATCCGAAATCGTGGTGCCCCTTACTAAACCACTGGTCTACCCTGGTGTCAGAGCATTTGGTCTGCAGTTCTACCTGGTGCAGACCATACTAATCGCTCCCTCAGTGATGAGTCAGAGTGCTTTTACCGGCCCCTGATGCCGCGACCCACCAGGAAATTTATTGGTATCCCAGTGAGCCACGCTTGGGTGACATGGGGGGCATCTTTTTACCTGTGGCACTTACTCTCAAGCTGCACAGGGTTTGGTCAGGGCCCCCAGGAGCCACTGGGCCCCTGAACATATCATGGGCTGTCTCCCCCTTTACGGCAGCCCTGCATGCAGCCACCATGATGATAAATCCTGTCCCTTCCCCATCATGGGGAAAAGTCTGGGCAAAGCTGGGTTTCCCAGGTCCCTCGAAGCCAAAGCTACCAAGCATCCTGATTTTACTGTGATAGTCCCAACAGGTGTCACTCGTCGTGTTGTGTGAGCATGAAGTGTCACAGTACCACCGTGTTGGGCTTTAACGATTTATGTCTTAATTGATCCCATATTTTTATTGGTTTTTAAGGTTCCTACAGGATCCAGGTCTTCCTATCAGCTCTCATCTCTCTAGGACGGTGTTGGCACTCGGACCTCGGCACCCCAAGATGGTTCTAAACTACACACCCCATGATGTTTAGTCAGCCTTATGTATGACTGAGCATCATGGGGCATGTAGTTCCAAAACATCTGGGGTGCCACGGTTTGCTGTCACCGCTCTAGGAATATGAACGGTGTCATGCGCGTTGGCAAAGGGGGTGAGAAAACGGTATATCGCCCCTCCTAGTCCGCCACGTTACTCAGTGAACGTGGCGCCTGTCACCACACTGATTACATAGCAAGTTTGTGATTAGTTGTGTGCACAAGAGAACTTGTGACAGATGACGGGTGCACGAGAGGGCGAGATGCAGTTTAATGCATACATGATTAGGAGAATGTGCATTTTCAGCAGGATCGCATTACATTATGTAGAATTTAGGAGCCGCGGTGACTTTGTTTCAGAGACACGTGCTGCAGTGACCCGGGAATTTTAGCCCTGTCTTACATCAGCATTTTTTTAATATACATTACCTTGACGTCCTCTGCATGCTCTGTAACAGTACTGCGGGACTGCAAATGGCTGTGAACTACATCTCCCATGATCCACGGTCTGCCTGAATATTAAACATGAAAATTACACGGAGAGGACACAATACATATATGTGTATTATGTGTAAAGAAGACATATCAGTAAATCACAGGCTCCCTGTATTGTGTCCTCTCTGTGTATTATGTGTAAAGAAGACATATCAGTAAATCCCAGGATCTCTGTATTGTGTCCTCTCTGTGTATTATGTGTAAAGAAGACATATCAGTAAATCCCAGGATCTCTGTATTGTGTCCTCTCTGTGTATTATGTGTAAAGAAGACATATCAGTAAATCCCAGGCTCCCTGTATTGTGTCCTCTCTGTGTATTATGTGTAGCACAGACATATCAGTGAATCCTAGGCTCCATGTATTGTGTCCTCTCTGTGTATTATGTGTGACACAGACATATCTGTAAATCCCAGACTCCTTGTATTGTGTCCTCTCAGTCTGGGATTTACTGATGTGTCTGCATTACACATAATACACAGAGAGGACACAATACAGGGAGTCTGGCATTTACAGATATGTCTGCGTTACACAGAGAGGACACAATACAGGGAGCCTGGGATTCACTGATATGTCTGCGTTACACATAATACAGGGAGAGGACACAATACAGGGAGTCTGTGTAAAGTAGACATATCTATAAATCCCAGACTCCCTGTATTGTGTCCTCTCTGTGTATTATGTGTAACACAGACATATCCGTAAATCCCAGACTCCCTGAATTGTGTCCTCTCTGTGTAACGCAGACATATCTGTAAATCCCAGAGGGGACACAATACAGGGAGCTTGGGATTTACGGATATGTCTGTGTTACACATAATACACAGAGAGGACACAATACAGGGAGCTTGGGATTTACTGATATGTCTGCATTACACATAATACACAGAGAGGACACAATACATGGAGCCTGGGATTCACTGATATGTCTGCGTTACACATAATACACAGAGAGGACACAATACAGGGAGCCTGGGATTCACGGATATGTCTGTGTTACACATAATACACAGAGAGGACACAATACAGGGAGCCTGGGATTCACTGATATGTCTGTGTTACACATAATAGACAGAGAGGACACAATACAGGGAGCTTGGGATTTACTGATATGTCTGCATTACACATAATACACAGAGAGGACACAATACATGGAGCCTGGGATTCACTGATATGTCTGCATTACACATAATACACAGAGAGGACACAATACATGGAGCCTGGGATTTACGGATATGTCTGCGTTACACATAATACACAGAGAGGACACAATACATGGAGCCTGGGATTCACTGATATGTCTGCGTTACACATAATACACAGAGAGGACACAATACAGGGAGCTTGGAATTTACGGATATGTCTGTGTTACACATAATACACAGAGAGGACACAATACAGGGAGCTTGGGATTATACACCAAGACACGGAGGCATCATATTATGCTTTACTCTTCTTTACTCTTACAACAGCAGCAAAGAAAAATTCAATAAAGCAAATTCAATAAAGCTTTGAAATTTTGAACAAAGGAAAAAAGGTTTCACATATACAACTGTATAATATCACAACCAATCACTGTAGGGCAGTCCAACTTGGGCCAATCAGTGTCCAGCATCGGGTATATATCCTTCGACCTGCGTCACATTCATCCTCTTTTCTTTGCTGCTTTCGACAGCTAAGTATACTTTATTACATATTTGTGCTTATATGCTCATATTTCCTTGGTTTTAGGTTATTTCATCGTCTGGCGCAATTTCCGCCAGGTTTTTTCTTCCCTATAACTAGGTCTCTACGGGTGAGCGGCGGTGCGCTTTATTCCCGGGTTAAAGGGTAGCGGCGTACCGCCGGTCTCTCAAGGAGACAACAATATAAGTTTATTGTTTCCCATGAAATTTTCCCAGTTCGGGCACGCTGGCGCGAGGCGGTCCGGCCTTTTCATTACACGGAGCAACTGCAATTTTGCATAGACAGGTGTGGCTTCATGCCATTGGCATTTGTAAGGCGGGAGCTCTGCCCTGCGCGCGTGCGCGCGTAGTTACCTCAGAGCGGCCGAGATTCCCTGAGGTAACAAACGGCTAGTTTTTCGTTCCTCATGTCGGATCCCGAAACGCCAACGACGGCTATGAGCTCCGCTCAACGACCCTCTGTTTCGGCAGAGGTAATTTCGGCCATTGCCTTAATGTCCACCAATTTTGAAAACACCCTATTGAAACTATTGGCGGCTCAAAATACTGATAAGACTCTGGGGGAAAACCCTAACGCAATGGTGCCTTCCACATCAGACAAATATTTGTCGGCCCAAGAGGGTGGGGTACCCTATACCCTGACTAAGGGAGTTGACTGTCTCCCTAAAAAAACAGCTATAGAAGCGACTCCTGCTAAGGAGCTGGAATTACAGAAATTACAACACAAAAGTGGCAAGACCCGTAAACGAGTCAACCTTTAAGGAATGTATTTTAAACCTATAGTTCATTTTGTGCATTCTATTATTAATTAGGTTTCAACAAGCATAATATGAAGCCTCCGTGTCTTGGTGTATAATCCCTAGATTCCCCTATGCATTTGACGGGGAATCAAGATTATAAATAAAGACACGGAGGCGAATATTATCCCACCCATGTGCAATGTTATACTTTGAGTATCTTGCCCTACCCATGACATGTTATCGTTACGTATAGATTGAATTGTGTTCGGATAAATATAATCACACCTAAAGGTTGCACATGACGTTTGCATATTCGAGTTTCTAATCTATAGATTCTCGTTTGTTTCTGTTTCAAGTCCGCAATAGCGACGTATTGTTCTTCTATAGTTTTCGTTTGGATTTCGATGTTCCAAGTTAAAGTTCGCATCCAAGAAAAGAGGATGAATGTGACGCAGGTCGAAGGATATATACCCGATGCTGGACACTGATAGGCCCAAGTTGGACTGCCCTACAGTGATTGGTTGTGATATTATACAGTTGTATATGTGAAACCTTTTTTCCTTTGTTCAAAATTTCAAAGCTTTATTGAATTTTTCTTTGCTGCTGTTGGAAGAGTAAAGAAGAGTAAAGCAAAATATTCGCCTCCGTGTCTTTATTTATAATCTTGATTCCCCGACAAATGTATAGGGGAATCTAGGGATTTACTGATATGTCTGCATTACACATAAAATACAGAGAGGACACAATACAGGGAGCTTGGGATTTACTGATATGTCTGCATTACACATAAAACACAGAGAGGACTTTAAAACTGCTTTTATTTTCCTTAGAACCGATCATAATGTAATCCGTCATATTATTCGATATAAATAATGATGTAAATTGTGGAATAACGAGGCCTTTTCTGTTTCTCCGCAGTGTGAGCATGAGTGCCGGGTCGGTGGAGCAGGAGCCTGTGCGGAAATTGGGTTGCTGCGGCGTGCCGGTGATCACGGAAGACATGCAGGCCCTGGCCATACGCAGCCTGTCTGGGAACGAGGTGCAGAAGCATTACGAGCTGATCCGGGAGCTGGGGAAGGGGACATATGGCAGGGTGGAGCTGGTGTCCCACAAGAGCACAGGTAACCTTGTACGAATTAGAGACGCGCGCGCCGTACCAGCCCGGTGGGAGGGCAGACTGAGAAAACAGCGATCATTAACATTGCAGAAACTATAACGAGCGCTGGAGACCCTCCCTCAGCGTGTTTATCAGTGGAACATGGAGCTGCCATTTATCTGTATCCATGTCTCAAAAAATACCCATGGGTTTGAAACAAACACAGGCGAATGAAAGGATATCAACTTATTGCCCATAGAACAGGAGTCAGCAACGTTGGCTCTTCAGATGTTTTGGAACTACATCTCCCATGATGCTCAGCCACGGATTAGCTTGGATGAGCCTCGTGGGAAATATAGTTCCAAAATATCTGGAGGGCGGTCGAGGTTGCTGACCTCCTACCATAGAAGAGGGATATAGAGCAGGGGTCAGCAGCAACCCTGGCTTTCCAGATGTTTTGGAACTACATGTCCCATGATGCTCAGCCGCTCAATAGATTGCCTCAGTCTTGTGGGCGATGTAGTTCCAAAACAGCCGGAGGGCCACAGCTGCTGCCCCCGATATATAAAATAACTTAAATCACCTCGATGCGTCGGCTCCGTTCAAACTCACTTTTTAAGAATAACTCTGCAGTGAAGAATCGGGAAGAATTGCATAAAAACCCCATTTTAGTCCAAAACAATTCAGCTGAAGGAATAGTTGGGATTTCTTTAATGAAAAAAACTCTACAAATTTAGCCCAAAATTTGCAATCCCTGCTCATTCAGGGTTTAGTGAATAACCCATGGGACTTGATGTTGGTTTTCTTTTATTTTTATTATTCTGAAGATGTCTATTTGATGTGGTGCGAAGCTTCCCTGAGCATCAGAACCCGAGGGGATTTAATACATCGAAAATGATTTAGACATTTCTAAAAAGAACCACATACCTGTATATTTTTAAAGGGGATAATTGAGGGATAGAGACTCACAGGTAGGGTGACCGTATCAGCCATGTTTAAAGGGCACATATCATTTATTCATGCTGATGGGCAGTGCATGAAAAATGCCACCCCGCAGCATGTATAATCCATACGCAGCAGGTATGAAAAAGAATCCCAGGTGACCGGTCTTGATTTCATTCCTGCAGCCTATGAATTTTACATGTTGCAGGGCAGCACTTTCCGCTGTGCACCCCCTCTGCATGAAATAGCAATGTGTCCCTTTAAACATGGCCGATAGGGTCACCCTACTCACAGGCGACCACCCTATCGGCACCCAGCCATCCCTCCAATCCCACCCTGTAATAAGGAAAACAATTAATTATAAAGTTAATAATTTAAAGCCCCCCCCCCAAACCACTACATTCTTAAAGGGAACAAGGGGGGGGGTCGGGCAGCTTCCTCCTGGCTAATAGGGTCTCTGTAGGTTCTTGTTATTATTAAACCCCACAAATCAGACTTTAAATGAGGGCATTGAGAGCAGCCCTGATCTCACCCGCTGCACCCAGGGGTCCTCACGTTTAATGTTTCAGGAAGATTGAGAAGGGGGGGAGAATTTTGCTGGGTCCCCCATTAATTAATAGGTGGTCCTGGGATCCAACCCTTGCAGCGATTTGCAAGCGCAAAGTGCTCGTGCCCAGAAGTGTACTGGATGTGTTTTTTGGGGGGGGATTTGGATATTTGCAAATAATAATAAGATATCTTGGTGATGGGACCCAAATCTAAACACGACATTCATTTATGTTTCATACACACCTTATACATACAGCCTGAAGGGCATTTAATACAATATTTTTTATAATTTTTGCCCCTGTGACATGTGGGTCAGGGATGGGATTTTACACTTGTGGTGTCATGTCAGCGCTCAAAAAATAAGATTTTGGAATATTGTGGATTTAAACATTTTGGACAAGGGATACTCAAACTGTAATCCATACGGTTTCCAGACTGTTTCACTTCTTTGGATGAAACGCAGTGAAAATGTTTGTGTTGATCAAGAGTTTTCGATCTTTTTAAAATATAAAACACACACACTATATATATATATATATATACACACGATTGCAGTAAAAGGTGCACACAGGAGGCTTTGTACTGTATGTCTATGGCACATTGGTAGCACCGGAGCCGCCGGTAAATATCATGATTTATACCTGGATGCGAAGCCTCTTGTTAAAATATATATTATATTAGTATTATTTATTTATATATATATATATATATATTTAATATAGTATTATTATTTTAGTGTATTTATTATTTATGTATTTTTATTATATTATATTATATTATATATATTTATTATATTATTATTTTAGTGTATTTATGTATTTTTATTATATTTATATTATATATATATTTATTATGTTATTATATTTTAGTGTATTTATGTATTTTTATTATATTATATTATATATATTTATTATGTTATTATTTTAGTGTATTTATTTATGTATTTATTTTTATTATATTATATATTTATTATGTTATTATTTTAGTGTATTTATTTTTTATTATATTTATTATGTTATTATTATTTTAGTGTATTTATTATTTATTATATTATATTTATATTATATATATATATTATTATGTTATTATTATTTTAGTGTATTTATTATTTATTATATTATATTTATATTATATATATTTATTATGTTATTATTTTAGTGTATTATGTATTTATTTAATTATATTATATATTTATTATGTTATTATTATTTTAGTGTATTATTATTTATTTATGTATTTATTTATTTTTACACACATACCAAGAGTCTTCCGCCCCAATAGAGAGAATGTGTTAATATAACCCACATACAAAATGAATAAAGATAAATGTTCTGTTCTTTGTACAAAGACAAACAAAACAATCCCCGAAGCCTTCAGAAGAATAAGGAGCTTTATATTACCGCAAAGGGAGTGGTTAGAGGTTGAGTTACCCGTCGGCTCAAGTTATAATAACCTAATAAACTCCGCACAGATAGAAAACTGCCCGGGGAGAATCCGCTCCAACACACGTGGAGTGCAGTAAAAATAAAATAAAATGTAAATAAATGTCAATATCCCAGGTGTTTGCAAATCACTTATACAAACACAGCTTAGAAACGCCCCGTAAAGTGGATCTGTGGGAAAATAAACACAAGGGGAAAATAAAGAATTAAAAATTATGTATATATATATATATAAATGCACTCTGGGACCAAAAATCAAACGTGACTTTTATTTCAGCATTTTAAAAGTCAATAATTCAAGTCTCCCGGTAAAATGTTGAAACAAAAGTTAAGTTTGTTTTTGGTCCCAGAGTGCTGCTATGTATATACTGTATATTATCATGGAACCAGATTCCTTAGTCCCCCCCCCCCATAATATGCTTTTACTTAAGAAAGGATTAGTCCACTCTCCCTGTCTAACTCACATACCATAGTTAGTTTGGCCCAGTTCCATTTCCTGTGCAGCAAAGCTTCACTTCCTTCATTCTATCATGGAGGTTTGTGTGTAACAGCATCCTGTTTATACTGGGCAGATGCATTCTGTTTTACCTTCACACCAAAGCACACTACCAAGAGAAGCTCTCTCTACCCATCCATCTTCCTCCCATACCAGAGCACACTACCAAGAGAAGCTCTCTCTACCCATCTTCCTCCCATACCAGAGCACACTACCAAGAGAAGCTCTCTCTACCCATCTTCCTCCCATACCAGAGCACAGTACCAAGAGAAGCTCTCTCTACCCATCTTCCTCCCATACCAGAGCACACTACCAAGAGAAGCTCTCTCTACCCATCTTCCTCCCATACCAGAGCACACTACCAAGAGAAGCTCTCTCTACCCATCTTCCTCCCATACCAAAGCACACTACCAAGAGAAGCTCTCTCTACCCATCTTCCTCCCATACCAGAGCACACTACCAAGAGAAGCTCTCTCTACCCATCTTCCTCCCATACCAGAGCACACTACCAAGAGAAGCTCTCTCTACCCATCTTCCTCCCATACCAGAGCACACTACCAAGAGAAGCTCTCTCTACCCATCTTCCTCCCATACCAGAGCACACTACCAAGAGAAGCTCTCTCTACCCATCTTCCTCCCATACCAGAGCACACTACCAAGAGAAGCTCTCTCTACCCATCTTCCTCCCATACCAGAGCACACTACCAAGAGAAGCTCTCTCTACCCATCTTCCTCCCATACCAGAGCACAGTACCAAGAGAAGCTCTCTCTACCCATCTTCCTCCCATACCAGAGCACACTACCAAGAGAAGCTCTCTCTACCCATCTTCCTCCCATACCAGAGCACACTACCAAGAGAAGCTCTCTCTACCCATCCATTTTCCTCCCATACCAGAGCACACTACCAAGAGAAGCTCTCTCTACCCATCCATCTTCCTCCCATACCAGAGCACACTACCAAGAGAAGCTCTCTCTACCCATCTTCCTCCCATACCAGAGCACACTACCAAGAGAAGCTCTCTCTACCCATCCATCTTCCTCCCATACCAGAGCACACTACCAAGAGAAGCTCTCTCTACCCATCTTCCTCCCATACCAGAGCACACTACCAAGAGAAGCTCTTTACCCATTTTCCTCTCACACCAAAGCACACTACCAAGAGAAGCTCTCTCTACCCATCTTCCTCCCATACCAAAGCACACTACCAAGAGAATCTCTCTCTACCCATCTTCCTCCCATACCAGAGCACACTACCAATGGAAGTTCTCTACCCATCTTCCTCCCATACCAGAGCACAGTACCAAGAGAAGCTCTCTCTACCCATCTTCCTCCCATACCAGAGCACACTACCAAGAGAAGCTCTCTCTACCCATCTTCCTCCCATACCAGAGCACACTACCAAGAGAAGCTCTCTCTACCCATCTTCCTCCCATACCAGAGCACACTACCAATGGAAGTTCTCTACCCATATTCCTCCCATACCAGAGCACAGTACCAAGAGAAGCTCTCTCTACCCATATTCCTCCCATACCAGAGCACACTACCAAGAGAAGTTCTCTACCCATCTTCCTCCCATACCAGAGCACACTACCAATGGAAGTTCTCTACCCATCTTCCTCCCATACCAGAGCATAATACAGACTACAGAGAAGCTCTCTCTGCCCACCTTCCTTCCATAACAAAAGCTACACCAGAGAAGCTCTCTCTACCCACAAGCCACCTTTTATTTCCTGTTACTTTCCTGATAAAGCGAAGAAAATACAAAGGACTTTGTGTGTTTCCAAAAGAGTGATTAAATGAGTTAAGCTATCTGACATTCACTTTTTGCATATCACCCTGGGGTTCCAGAATATATATATACATTCATTCTGGAACCCCAGGATCATATGCAAATATATATATAATCATATAGACATGACGGCACTCCGGGACCAGAAATAAAAAATATATATATTTATATATTTTAGTATTTTGCCGTTTGAGGATTTACCCATGCTAGAATATAAATAGTTATTTTCTATAGTTCTTGCATTTTTTTATACACTATTCCCTTGAACTGAACCTGCTTCCACATCTGTGAAATCTAAGCGCTCATGCTAATGCTGCCCCTTGTGAGAGGGGCCAGTTCCCAGAAAAAACCCACCCCAGAGAATCTAGAGAGGCGGGAATAATCTCCACCCATTAGGGACACAAAAGATCTCCAATTCTCCATGGAGTAGAACATGTTATGGATTACATCCCTCCCTTCCGTAGGCATGCGCAGCCCCTGTTTTAGGATACTGACGGCGAACCTTGACACCCCAGATGTTTCTGCATGTCCCATGATGCTCAGTCAGCCTTAAAGATGGTGGAGCATCAATGGACATGTAGTCCACAAACATCTGGGGTGTCAAGCTTTGCTATCACTGTTTTTTAGAGTGTGCACAGATGATACATTTATTACTTAAAAACTGTCATTTATATGTTCTTGATTATGAACAAAACAAAGAACATGTCAAATACGTGTAGAAAGGGGCATAAAATGTTGAAAGCGAGGAGAAATTCACTGAGCAAACCCTTCTGCTCAAGCCTATGCTCCCGTCATATCACACGGCCATAGAGGGAGACTCGCATTCCTGGGAATGGTGATGGAGGCGGGGCCACAGGCGTGGCATCTCCCAGGTTTTGTCAATGGTGTCACATCCTGTCAGGGTCTTTTCTGTCAATTACAACATCATATATAACAAGAGGGAAGGATCGTATTTTGTTTGAGTGTTTCTGAATTTTTTTTTGTTATAGTCTATACTCATTGCGGGCGTTTTCTTGGTATTAATGGGCTCAACCCAAACTGGGCACATAACATGGTTATCGCCTCGGAAGGGAGTGTAATTAAATAGATGCATTCTTGCTCAGGAGTGGGAGGGACCTTTTTTACCGTATTCGGGACCCCATTTTGTCATCTGTCCCTTTCTAGGCCTTCCTTTCTAAGGTTTCCCACTTTGTACACCTGATTTTGGGGTATTGGTTGGGTGCGGCCTGGAATTTGTCCCCACCTCGGCCCCATTTGTCGTTTAAGGGCTGGGTAAGGATTAGTCAGGTCCAGGCTGGTCTAGTCAATCTAAGGATTGGACTTCTACTTTAGTTGTTCCCTTTGTTTACGGTCTCTTTCTACGGCCTGACAGTGCTGAAGTGTATTGTTCCCCCTCTCTGGCGAGAGGATGCACATCCATGACATTGTTGGGTGCAGAGATGGTGCATGGGAGTGTCGGCATTTGGAGGTTGGGCCGTTTTTCTCATGGACATGGATTAATGTCCACAATCTCTCTGCCTGGGGTGGAAGCAATGGGCGCTCAGTTGCAGGGTCAGGTGGTAACTGACATGGAGCGAAAAGTGTAAAATCCCACCCCTGACCTCGTGTGTCGAGGGACAAAATGATTAAAAATCCCATTTAAAAACCCCTTCAGGCTGTGTATGTATGGTGTGTCTGGAACATAAGTGGATTTTGTGTTTAAACTTGGGTCCCATCCCCAAAATATCTCATTATTATATGCAAATATCCCCAAATCTGAAGAAATCTGAAATACAAAACCATTTTGATTAAGGCTTGGATCCCATCTCCAAGATCTCATTGTTACATGCAACTAACCCCAAAAAATCCCAAATCCAAAAAAATACTGGTCCCGGGCAGTTTGGATAATGGATATTCCACCTGTACATTCCTTTTTTGTCCGTTGTCAGTTTGATCCAACGCGTTTGAGGTGCTCAGTCTCTTTTTTTCCCCTTTTCCCGATCAGGTAATAAGATGGCGTTAAAGTTTGTGAACAAGAACAAAACCAAGCTGAAAAGTTTCCTCCGGGAATTCAGCGTGACCAGCGCCCTGTCATGCAGTCCCTTCATCATCAGGGCGTTCCACGTGCTTTTCCAGACCGAGGAATGCTATGTGTTTGCTCAAGAATACGCCCCAGCTGGGGATCTCTTCGATATCATCCCTCCGCAGGTGAGCAGTGAGTGATGGTTGGGGAGCGGTGGGATGTTGTGGGACTTCCTTCCTGGTCGACCTGAAAAAATGTGTAATATTGGCTTAGAATGTAAACTGGACCATAAATCGTCTAACCAACTCGTTCTAGATGTCGTGCTTCAGCTACCAAAAATATCTGGCCAGGTTAAAGTACGACTCTGAAGGGCTTCGATAGAGTCGAGTCGATACGCAGCGGTTTGAGACTGAGCTGGCTTGTGTTCCTCTGTATAATAGAAAGACTCGTTGGGTGTGCCTCTCGCCTTTTGTATCGAGAAACACCTTGCTTGTGGCTTTTTGTAGTGTTTGTTGTTTTTACATTAATTACTATTTATAAAGTGCCAACGCATTCGGCCGCACAATACAACCTAATAAAGAAGGTCACGTTTTGAAAAATTGCCAACAGAGGTTACGACATACATGGAACAACATCCCAAAAATGAAAGACCAATTGGCCTTGTGTACGATAGAACGAAGAACCGGGAAAATACTTTTAGACATAGAGTATTTGTATATTGATTTGGGGGTCAAATATTTGCTTGTGTGTATCGATGCACCCTGTGACTATTGGTATACCCATTGTAAAGTTGTCTGTACATATGTTCTTGTAGTTGTAGTCCTGGGTTGAGGTGGTGTTGCTCTTGAAATGCTCATTGATAAAATCAAGGTGTTCAGGTCTGAAAATCCGGTCACAGTATGGTCAAAGTGACTCCTCTCTTTTTTGACTCTGTCTTCCTTCCTCCCATCAGGTTGGTCTTCCTGAGGACATGGTGAAACGTTGTGTACAACAGCTTGGTTTGGCTCTTGACTTCATGCATAGCAAAAGTTTGGTTCACCGGGACATCAAACCGGAAAACGTCCTACTTTTTGACCGCGAGTGCCGACGGGTGAAGCTAGCAGACTTTGGCATGACTCGTAAAGTGGGCTGTAGAGTGAAACGAGTCAGCGGCACTATCCCGTACACAGCACCGGAGGTTTGCCAGGCTGGCCGCTCCGAAGGGTTTCCTGTAGAGACTAGCTTAGACGTCTGGGCCTTTGGAGTGCTTATCTTCTGTGTTCTCACAGGTAACTTCCCGTGGGAGTCTGCATCGCCAGGAGACGCCTTCTTTGAGGAATTTGTGCACTGGCAGAAGGGCCGGCTGCCCGGTTTGCCCTCCCAGTGGCGTCGTTTTTCAGACAATGCTTTACGAATGTTCCAGCGCCTCCTCTCCTTGGAGTCGGAAAAAAGGAGCCAGGTGAAGGAGGTCTTCTTCTACATCAAGTATGACCTGTTGTCCGAGGCAAGACGTAGACCTTCCTACCGCTCCCGTAAGCAGACAGGAGAAAAATTACCACCAGTGCCCCAGCGCCATGAAAACCCTACTCCACTTAAGAGGACAATTCTCACAGAAGGAGGCTCCTCGCCGCGCATTCCGCACTCAATGCCAGAACCCGGCCAAACTTCTGCCAGCGCTGGCAGAATGGAAGGACGGCAGGACAAGAGCAAAGCCCAGATGCTCCTAGCTACTGCCATTGAGATCTGTGTGTAGGACTAGTGCTCTTTGTGAGTTTAGCACCCGATCTCTTTGACCCGGACGAAGGTCGGCTCCTGTGAAGAACTTGAACCAGGTTTGGCCACATGGGGAGTAGATGCCGTTGAGCCTACAAGCAAAAAAATGAAGGTTGTGCTGGTGCGGACATAGAAGAAGTAACTGATATTTGATTTTATTTTTTGGGGGGGAGGTTGGGAGATTACGGAGCTATTTGAACCTATGTTGGTATGTGACAAAATCCTAGATTTAGTGACTTTATTCTGTTTTGTCCCCGTTTATGTTGGGATTGAACGACTAGACACGGCATATGGTGTGATAGGATGTCGAATGGACATTGCATTTGGAAATACCAGATTCCCAGAACAAAGTACAACAGGTACAGGACGGGCAGCGTCAGCGCAAAACACTCTAATCCGCAGAAAACGGTTACTGTACCCCAGTACTCTGAATAATATAAAACAGCACAGATAGGGCTAGTGTAATGCAACTC
Source organism: Leptobrachium leishanense (assembly GCA_009667805.1). Classification (NCBI taxonomy): domain Eukaryota; kingdom Metazoa; phylum Chordata; class Amphibia; order Anura; family Megophryidae; genus Leptobrachium; species Leptobrachium leishanense. Next base: position 147,500,435 of record CM019069.1, read on the forward strand.
AACAGTGACTGCCCGACCAGAAAAGGAATTAAAAATAATATCAGTCCAAAGCTCCTCACCGATCTCAGTCCAGCAGAAACCTATAGTACATTAATGCACAGGACAATGAAGGCAGTACCCGTCGCAGCATTAACCATCCAACAACAAGGGCTTGCAAAACAACTCCATCAAAAAACAAAATTCTGCCTGTGGCAGGATCACGTCAATAAGGACTTGAATTTACAAATATGGGAAAAGAACGGAACCCCCCCCCCCCTTCATAATCCAATACATATCACAATTTAGCCTTTTTTTAAAAATATATATATTTTTTCCTGCTAATATTATTAATTTAAGGGGATTTCCTACATAATTAAATTCATGTAATTAACAGTCCGTTAGATGCAGCTCCCTCCCTTCAAACCCCCTCAAAAAAAAGAATAAAACACCTTAACGTTGCCTCGCGACGCAAACAACGGCATTTCCCATGATGCTCTTAAGAGGCGGAGTTCACAGGGGTCAGCGTAGGTCGTTCCGAGAAATGGTGGCGCTCGGTCGGCTTGATGTTGGCGACCGTCGGGCGAAGATCCGACCAATCGCTACTTCCTGTCGTATCCGTCTGTTCCCATGCCGGCTGATTCGCCAATGGCTCGACCACGGCCTCCTCGGTATAAAACTATATAAGATATAGAAATAAGTAAAAACTCAGACAATCCTGAACCTGATACTCATTGGTTAAGGCAGTTTCCATGGGAACGCACAAGCTGCCATGCAACCTCTGGAAGTGTTTACATATATATATATATATATATTTTATTCAGAGAGAGGTGAAAAGCAGGAGAATGACTGGAGAAGGGAAAATTCTAGGTCAAAATAGCCAAACCAGAAAAATTCTCCTATTTATCTCACTATCCAAATCGGCTATTTTGACCTAGAATTTTCCATTCTCCAGTCATTCTTCTGCTTTTCACCTCTCTCTGAATAACCCTGAGTATGTGATATTATATAAATATAGTACCGGTGTGTATATATAATTTTATAAATATCACATAATATATATATGGCATAACTGTAGAGGCGCTCGTTTCCCAATTAATTACATTACACCAATTTAATCCTAATTCCTAGGTGGTGAGAGGAAACGTACGCTTGCCTGCTTGGCATTTTAAGGGTTAACTCTCCCAGTTTCCACCATCGCTGATAATGAATAGCGTAAATAGAGTTATGAGTGCATTATATATCATTTTTATGGCCGAGGAGCAGCCCGATAACATATCCTACTTGGACGCAGACACCAGAGGGCTATTACTCACCTGCCGCCAGCGTCCTATTATTATCACACACACGTTTGCGGGGGGGGGGGTGTAGTTATTTTTGGATAAACGCACCCTCTCTCTACTTAATTATTTAGATTTACTCTAGTCCCGCACGTAATGTTGGGTTATTGCTTATTAAAATAATCCAATTAATACACGAGACGCTTCAGGAACCTTTTTTTTTAAAAAGACGTATTCCCCCGTTCAGACACCACTTTACGTTATTATTGCGCCGAGGTGGCAGCTTGTCATTGCCGGCATATCCGTTTTTTTTTTTTTAAATGTTTAGGAATTTCTGATTTTTTTTTATATTTCTTAAAATAAATTTTCCATGTTCTGAGCATATCATGAGGGTAAAAATCGGCCTGATGTATCACGCCGCATGGAACGGGGAAGCCTTCCTGGGGGTCTTTCGAGAATCAGGGTATGTGATCAAATGTAGCATTTTTTTAAAAACAAAAATACATGTACATAAGACCGCAGAAAGGCAACCCCGTCGCCACACGACTGGAAGAAGTCTCTCTCAGGAAGAGAGACGACCTACCAGCCTGTTGGCTTTACACACACACCTAAGACGCGTGATGGCCGTCACATACGGGACAAATACATCCAAGCGAATAAATACTACAGGCATCCATATTTTCTGAGGTAAATTCCCCCCAAGTCACCTTGTACAAAGGGCTATATAGCATAACTAGTCAAATGAGAAGTGCCCTCCCCTCCTGAGGTAAAAGATGTGTACAAACACCATAAACAAAATGGCCGACCTTCGGCCTAGCTTTTTCTGCTCCTCAAAATGGAGGCTGCTGAGCCAGGGGGGAGAACAACATCGTATAACAAGACATCCACTTTTACAAAAAAAAAAAAACCTTGTTTACCAATTTTTTCCCCTGGAAATAAGCATTCAGAGCACAATATCCTTCCTTGGATGCGAGGTTTAAATTTAGGGCCTAGTAAAACGCGTGTTTCTCACTTTTCCCCAGGTAGTTTGAGACGCTGATATTCATCAACGGTATAGGTAGACGACTTTTCTTAGCGATCTCCCCTCCCCCTCTCCCCCTTATTTTTTGCCTTAGATGTCTTCAATGTTCACAATATTAGTGCAATAATGTAGATAAGGTGATAATTGATAAACCTTTTTTTTTTTTTGTTTTGTTGTTTTTTTTTAAATTAAATGTAGGATATTTCTGATTTCAGGTTAGGGCTAGCTTAGAAAAGTTACCTCAGTTTAGCTGACTTATCCAAGTATAAATATATAAATTTATGTATAGCGATAGGAGAAAAATATTCTTAAATGTGTACTCTTGTTTAAATGTGTATGATATTTTGTTCCCCACACCTGTGTACCTTCCGGTTTGTATCCAATGTGAATCACATACATAATAAGTTATATATATATATATATACACACACACAAACAAACACACCCGTGTGTGTCCTGTATCAGGGGATTATATATATATATATATATATATATATAATCTTATCTTAAGTCTCCTGATGAAGGTTACATAGTGGTGCCCATCATCATTATAGTGATACTAGAGATGTCCCAATCCGGTCCCTACGATCGGTAGCGGTACCCAGTATCGGCATTTTTCAAGGATCAGGTGATTTTTCAAGGATCAGGCTGGAGGCCGGCCGAGCTGCCTGCGACAGACGGAGGACTTTCACCGCTGGAGTTCAGGGCCGAAGTAGGAGGATGTAGGTGAGTATGTAGGTGCAACCAATCAGCCATGCGAACCTGGGCCTGGAAGCCCGGCCGAGCAAGCTGCTCGACCGGCCTCCAGGCTCAGGCGAGTCCCCGGCTCAGCCCAGCCTACAGGCCCAGGTTCTCAGGTCTTATTTTCAGTATCGGTTTTCGGCCGAACAAATCCCGAATTTTCGGTTTTGGCCGGAAATTTGTGTTTCGGTGCATCCCAATATAACCTTAACTTAAAAAGAACCCTAATTCTAAAAGTAACCCTAACCTTAAAAAGAACAACCCTAAATCACTAACCATAACTTTTAAAAGAACCTTAATTCTAAAAGTAACCCTAACTCTAACCTTAAGTTAAAAATAAAGAACCCTAGTTCTAAAAGCAAGCCTAACCCTAAAACTAACTCTGTTCTTAACTTTATAAAGAACAACCCTAAAACTAACACGAACCTTAACTTTAAAAAGAACCCTAACTCTAAATGTAACCCTATAACTAACTCTATCCCTAACTCTAAATGTAACCCTAACTCTAAAAGTAACACAAAAAGCCCCGGCCATGAAGGGTTAGGATTCGCATTGTGGTTAGTGCTACAAAAAGGGGTTAAAGACAATTTAAAAAAAATAAATCTATTTTTTTGGTCTTATTACAGCCTGATTTTTATCAAACCCTAAAAGTAACCCTAACCCTAAAACTAACTCTATCTTTAACCTTAAAAAGAACCCTAACTCTAGAAGTAACCCTGAAAAATAACCCGAAAACAAAACCATCCTTAACTTTAAATAGAACCCTAACTCTAAAACGAACCCAAAAAGTCCTGGCCATGAAGGGACAGGGCTCGTTTTGGGGTTAGGGTTACAAAAAGGAGCTAAAGACAATTAGAATTTTTTTAATTTTTTTGGTCTTCGTACAGCCTGATTTTTATGAAACAGAGGTCCTTTTCCAGGAAAAAAAATCTAATTAAATTGAGCCCAAAGTTAGGAGTAGGATGTGTTATTATTATTGGTTGAATTAAGAATCCTTACCAACATATGTCCAAAATAGTGACATTTAAACTTTCAGCCATACCCCACCCATTCACTTACAGGTCACAGAGGTTGTGGAACAAAATAAAATATTGTATTTTTTTTCTTATTTATTTCCTTTTTTTTTTTTCCTAATTGTGCGATCTGTCATTGTGCTGAATGTGTCTTAAAGTGTTCCTGCACTGCAATTTATAGACGAGTAATAGCAGAAGATGAAAAAAATTCAATAAAAATAAAAAATTCAATAAAAATAAAAAATTCAATAAAAAAAAGCAATCAGAAATGTATTACCTGTAATGTACTCCTGTCTCTCCGTCCTCTGGAATTAAGAGGGGAGAGAAATTGGTGGTGCAGAGGAAATTTTATACAATGTTCGATGTGTTTTATTTTCTTGTTCTTTAATTATTTTTTTTTTCCCCTTGTAGATTAAAATAAAATTTTGAAAAAATAAAAAAATAAATTGCATAAGTGCTTCATGTTTCCTTCGGAATTTGAGTGTGAGCGAGAGGGGGAGATGAGCGAGAGGGGGAGATGAGCGAGAGAGTGAATGCGTTACTGGGAGAGGATGGAAATTAAAAATACAGAGATCTTAGAAGGTGATGAACCAAGGTCAACCTCACTGAAAAAGTTGCTTTAAAGAAATGTTAAAAAAATAGCAGAGTTGGTCAATTTTCCAACAAAATAAATCTTCAGATTTAGATTTTTTTATCCTGTAATTTGTAAAAGAGCAAAAAACGTATTATATATATATATATATATATATACAGGGCTCAAAATTTCCACTCGCCTACTCGCATTTGGCGAGTGGAAATTAAGTGAGGGCGAGTGGAAATGCACACGCAGGCAGCACAATAAAAATGCCACCGTGCAGCCCTCCCTTCCCCTGGCTGCACTGTGGCAGGGATCGGCTGCCTAACCTGACCTAGCCCGTCTCTGTTACTGGCAGCAGGGTGGAGAGGAGCTTCCCTGCCTCCTCGCTCTGCTCACACTGGGGTCTGATGACTGGGTATACATATATCTGGGGTCTGATGTCTGGGTATACATGTATCTGGGGTCTGATGTCTGGGTATACATGTATCTGGGGGTCTGGGTATACATGTATCTGGGGTCTGATGTGTGGGTATTAATGTTATTTGTGTAACTTTATTCTAAATAAACATGTAACAGTGTAATTTCATAAGATAATTTAAGGGGGTGTGTTTAGGGGCAGAGTTAAGAGCTGGGTAGGGGTTAGGCGGAGCAACTGGTGGCGAGTAACTCTTATGGCCTGGTTAGTAGCTTGGGACTAGAAATTTTGAGCCCTGATATATATTTATTTATTCCCCCCCCCCACACATTTTATTTTTATAACGTGTAAAAAAAAAATACTTATGTAATATTATACATAAAAATATCCAAGCATGCTATGCATTATATATTATAATGTGTATATAAAAATATATACATAAATATATATAAAAAATGTATTATTTAAATATTATGGGTATATAAATATATGTATGCATTGTAATACATAAATGATATATATATATTTATAATTCATATAGATCTATCATAGAATACCATATAGGATACACTAGAGGACAAGACGGTCCATTTATTAAAAAAGCATTAAAAATTTACCAAAGTTTTGGCTCAAGCTGAACATTTATCAAGGCTCAGCTGGAGCCGGAATGTCAGCTTAGGCTAGGGTCAGACTGAGGCAGTGCGAACGCGCGTTCTGGCGCACATAATCACGGCCGCACTAGCAGCAGATGACGGGCAATGACAGCCAATATACGAAGTACGGTCGCACAAAAGTCCGGCCGCGCAACGCAAGTGGAAAATGAACGCATTTTTTCGAGAACGTTAAACCGCTGGTACTGACGTACAGAGTGCGCTGCGGCCGCATAGCAGCGTGTGTGCGTGATTAGGAGACGTCAGACGCTGCTAGTGTGCGGCCAACATAACGTTCAAACAGCCGGATTTCCCTAGACTTCTTTTCACCCCATCGTCATGAAATACGTCCAGAATTGCGCATCGTCTGACCACTTAAGCGTATTCCGTGAAAAAATGCGTGCGCACGCATCGACGTACATTTTGACGGTGGCCGCAGAAAATGCGCTCATCTGTCCCTAGCCTTATTTTTAAGGTATATTTTATAAATTTTTAAATGTGATGTTTTATTAGCCCTTGAGCTACACATAAGGCACGGTGCATATGCGTGCGTGTATATATATCTATCTATCACACATTAAAGTTGTGGTGGAGGGCAAAAAGTGAGATTAAAAGCCTCCAAACAGCAAATAATAAAGTTTATTATTGCAGAAGTCATTTACACATCCCAGCAATTCAGAGAACTGCTTCACAGAGCTCCTGTGCTACATTCCCCATGTGCAGCAAAGAACTCTGGGTAAGACATGCAAATGAAGTCCACAATTTTTCACCTTTTTGCATCCTGGGTCTGTTTTAATACAGAACCCCCCTTGCCAGTGCCGTGCCGCACTAGATGGCTTTTTTCATCAAAGGTCGGGTTAAATATTATAGGTATATAAAATATATGTATGTTTTGTAATACATAAATGATAGATCTATATTTCTCTCATTTATGTATAATATTAATATTACATACAATATATTTTAATATGCACATTTTATATAAATCAAATATATATAAATGTTACAATTTGTATATAAAAATATGTGTGGACGCTTGCATATATTTATGTATTAAATTACATATGTATATATTTTTATATACACATATTTCGATATTCATATATAGGATTTATTATGTGCTTCTAAAAATATATATTATGTAAAATAATACACATATATATATATATATATTAGAATATATAAACAATATGAATAACATTTGAGACCAACACTCAATCCAAAATGAATTGAAGAAACATAAAAGCCTCAGTGCGAATAAATTAAAAATTCATTATAAAATATATACCATATATTTATATACAGGGTTATTCAAAGAGATCCGAATGGCTGCCGAAAGGGAACCGAACGCTGAAAATCAGCGTTCGGTTACCTTTCTTGGCAATTCGGCTATTCAGAGAGCAGGCAATTCGCCAAATCCTGGCGAATTGCCTGCACATACGGTGCCTGTTCGAGGGCAGTGAAATCCCCATAGAGAAGCAATGCTTCATCTATTCAGAGAACACAAACCAGCAGTGAAAGGTTCCCAAAATGCCCTGTCATTCGGTGGTTTCATTCGGCAGGTTTATTCAGGCGAATCCCATAGGCTTCAATGTTAAAAATATTCCCATTTTAATCCAATATCTAATAAACTGTTTATTATTTTATTCTGCAGCAAAGAGTCTCTTTATTTATAGATTTTTTTAGGATATTTTAAGCATTTTTCGGGATTTTAGTTTTTTTTTAACTTTACTTCTTTTTTCAGTAACAGCCCTCTTTATTATCATTCATTGGATCATATGTAAATTTCAGACATTTTCGCTCAGTAGTTTCTTTGCAAACAGCGTTTCACTTTTCAAACATTCATACAAACTGGTTTTCTAATTTATTCACTCCATTCGTCTGCGGTGTCGGCTTTTTCCGGCGGCTGCGCTGCGTGTGATCAGCTCCTGCTCGGTTTTTTCTGGCGTTTTCGGCGGGGTTAATCCAGAGGTTTTGCGGGTTCCTGTGTGCATTCGCCTGATTTCGCAGTGAGTTTTCGGCGGGTTTTCCCTGCACTACGACGGCCCTGTGGTGCTCGCTGAATACACCGCAGAGTCGCCGAAATGGGATCGCCGAATCGCACCAAATTGAAGAGAACGAAAAGTCACTGAACGTGCGGTGACTTTTCGATTCTCTCTGAATAACCCTGACAGTGTATAGGAAACACTAGAGGACTAGTAAGATGGGACCTTTAATGAAAAAAACATTAAAAATTAACCAACGTTTTGGCTCAGGCTGAACATTTATCAGCTGGAGTCGAAATGTCAACTTATTTTTAAGGTATATTTTATAAATGTGATGTTTTATTAGTCCTTGTGCTACACATAAGGCTTCTCAGAGTCTCACGGTGCTTTTTCTTTAAAAAAAATTTTTTAATACTTTCATGACTGTTCATGAATTCGTCACCCCGACGTCCCGCAAGGCTTAAGAGTGCTGACCGTCAGTCATTGTAAAGTAGGGATGTGCATTTTGGAATTTTCACGAAATTTCCCGATTCGTGCATTCGGATTTGGCCGATTTTCCGAAACTTTTCAGATCCGAAAACGGCAGATTCGAACAAATTTTCGTGCCGAAACGAAAACTTTTCGGAATTTTCGAATGGACTAGAAATGTGTAAAATCGAAATTCATTTTCAATCCATTCCTGATTTCGGTTCCATTTCAGTAATTTCGGACATTGTATTTATATCGCTGATTCTGTAATTAAATTTTGTATCATTCCCATCTCAATGTTTCCTTCCTGGAAAACCAGAGAAATCTCAATGTATCCTTCCTGGAAAACCAGAGAAATCTCAATGTATCCTTCTTGTAAAACATGAGAAATCTCAATGTATCCTCCCTGGAAAACCAGAGAAATCTCAATGTATCCTTCTTGTAAAACCAGAGAAATCTCAATGTATCCTTCTTGTAAAACCAGAGAATTCTCAATGTATCCTTCTTGTAAAACCAGAGAAATCTCAATGTATCCTTCCTGGAAAACCAGAGAAATCTCAATGTATCCTTCCTGGAAAACCAGAGAAATCTCAATGTTTCCTTCCTGGGAAACCAGAGAAATCTCAATGTATCCTTCCTGGAAAACCAGAGAAATCTCAATGTATCCTTCTTGTAAAACCAGAGAAATCTCAATGTATCCTTCTTGTAAAACCAGAGAAATCTCAATGTATCCTTCTTGTAAAACCAGAGAAATCTCAATGTATCCTTCCTGGAAAACCAGAGAAATCTCAATGTATCCTTCTTGTAAAACCAGAGAAATCTCAATGTATCCTTCCTGGAAAACCAGAGAAATCTCAATGTATCCTTCCCGGGAAACCAGAGAAATCTCAATGTATCCTTCATGGAAAACCAGAGAAATCTCAATGTATCCTTCTTGTAAAACATGAGAAATCTCAATGTATCCTTCCTGGAAAACATGAGAAATTTCAATGTATCCTTCCCGGGAAACCCGAGAAATCTCAATGTATCCTTCCCGGGAAACCAGAGAAATCTCAATGTATCCTTCTTGTAAAACATGAGAAATCTCAATGGCAGAATTATCGTATCGGCAGAATTATCATATCGTATAATTATTGTATCCGAAAAACTATTAGTTTATGTCAAAACGAATAGACACTTTGAAACGAGAACAGATGTTCCGAAAAACACAAATTTTCCGAAATCACGAAAAAAAGTCGATAAGAAAAAAGAACCGAACCGAAAATCGTCCGAATCGAGTCGAAACGAAAATTTACAAAATCCGAACGAACCGAAAAAAAAAAAAAAAAAAAAAAAAAAAAAAAAAAAAATCGGTGCACAAGCCTATTGTAAAGTCAAGGAGGGTAATCATGGCCATTTCCTTACCCTTAGGTCCTTTCGCTCTGACTGTACATTTAATCCATGCCTGAAGTAAATAAATAAAAGGGGGGGGGGAAATCACCAGAAAAAAAAAATTGATAAAAGTGGCAACCCTGGGGCTAGCACGATCCGAAAGTCGTGCTCTTGCGCTGATACGCTCGCGCCCAGTTATGTAGACAAACGCTTTCCATGGGCGAAAAGGCTTCTATATTTAGACGCAAAAATTAACACGAACGCACAAAAATAACGCTGTGAAATAAAGCTGTGGCAGCGGCGGCGGCACGTGGGTGATAATGAATAGCTTTTTTTACTCTCCGGGTCTGGTGTTTCTAGCCGCTAGACTATTGACAAAATTAAATTATATACACAGAAGGAAATGGATAAATATAAAGGAGGGTTTGTTGTGGTCTATAAATGCTGACTGACAAAGGGTTTATTGTGCGTTGTTGTTGTTGTTTTTTTGTTACCCCCGGATCTTTTACTGGGTTACTTGGATGATACAGAGTAAAACAATACGGAAGCGCATATTTCAAGAATTAAAGATACACTCTATTAAAAATAACAGCATCTTCCCAGTTATTTGGGGGCAAATAAAGAGGCTCCGACAGCCTCTGCCCAATTATTTTTTTTTAATAGTGTTTTATTTTAGGAGATAATACTCGCCTCTCGTCCCTCGCCGCACGCAGCTCCTCCTCTTCAGCTCAGAGACTCCTAAAGCCGGAAGTTCCTGCAGCTTTGCTATGCAGTTTGTGCTCCTATGCAACTTGCGTAGCATCGGAACCACTAATTGCGCAGTGCTATGGACTCGCGCACAAGCTCCGTAGCGCCTGCGAAGAACGATGGATCAGAGCTGCACGCGCATGCACAGATCCGAATCGCCGGCTGGCTGGCTGAGAATGCTCACTATCGCGAGCGGTCTGTGAGAGGGTGACATTGAACTGGCAACAACAAACCCACCCGTTCACCTCTTAAAGCCCTGTCATACTTGCCTACAGGGCGCCGCCATCTTGGTGACAGCATTGGCACAGCAGTCTGGGGTTCAATCACAGCTGCCGATGTTTTGCTGTCAGTAGAGATGAGAACACCTGGCCTATAGGAGACAGGTCATGGTGGTGTCCAGCAGGAGTAACCAAAAAATACCAAACCCAACCCCCTCAATGACCCCATTTTGGTGGAAATTGGATAAACAGACAACGGTCAACAAATCATTGTCCAGTAAACATGCTAGCCAGTGGCACCATTTATTGAATTCTAATTGGTGTTGGTTTTCCAAACACATTGGATAATCTCCTCCCCTGGAAAGCTGCCAAACAGCTGGCACAGATCAGCCTTCTGGGATTTAGGTCAGGAGTGCACTGTTCTGTACATTCCTGACCAGCCGATAGGTCTCAACAAGTGTCCCGTCCCCTGTCAGAGCCGCAGCTGTGAGACTTGGAGGAGCACCAAACCCCAGTCCTCTTAAAGGCCCCATTCTGGTGGAACTTGCATAAACTGACAAATACTGCACGGTGCTTGTCAACAAATCCTTGTCCGATAGACATACTCGACCACCAGGTCCACTTAATAATGCGTTGGATTCCTTCTTTCCAAGGAAAGCTGTCAAACAGCTGCCGTTGATCAACCTTTCAGGATATAGGTCAGAAGTGTACAGTGCTGTACATTCCCAACCAGCCAATAGGTCTCAACGAGCATCCCATTCCCTGTCCGGACTATCCATGAGTTTCGGAGGAGCACAGGATTAAAAGGTGAGTGAAGGACACGCTGGGGTTAAAAAAGGAGTCAGTGAAGGAGGTGAGGAGAGGTTAATGGTAGGAAGTATGGCTTTTGCATACCACCTAGGTTTTGATGTTTAAGAGGAACAAGTCCCTCTGAAGTTCTTTTTCATCCAATGTCTCGCTTTGTAGGTGCTCCGCCATAGATACGTAGACCTGGACAACTCTAAGGCCCGAAAGCCACCGGTTCCTAGAATCTTACCTCCTAAACTCCTGGATTATTCTAAAAAAAATGTTCATAAAAATCTTTACCGGGCTTTTAAAACACATACTTATCCTCAAATCGTCTTTTCCGGACAGTGGACTGATATCACCGATGGATAAGCCTGATCCTGATGGCATGGAAGCTCGTCTTTGTAAGGGTGGCGTTATCTCGTGCTGCCCCCTCCGAGTACAGAGCACATAGTGGGGCAGCACGTGTGGGGGAGGACATTGCTGCATTGCGTACCTGTCCCATGTACCATCAGAGAATCTGGCAGGGGCACCACGCGTGGGAGCCTTGGCAAGGCTGCAGCCCGTGCCGTACCTGCTAGGCGATCAGAAGGTTCTGTTCTTTCTGCGGAAAAAAATGATTCAATTACCTCCGATAAACCTCAGCGCTCATCAGGCTGGGAGACGCAGACATTTACATAACTGTGTGCTTAAATTAGACAGCTTCGTATCCGTCTTCCCTATGACCCGGCAGCAGAGGTCAGATAGGTGGCACGGAGCCTAGGGGGGGGGGGTCGGAGTGAAACGCGCAGAATCGTCTCTCTGAAGCTCTTACATAACGCTCTTCCCGTGGAGTGATACGCACCCTCGTTCACATTCTGTCGCATTCCAGATTCCTGGCTTCCTCACGCGTTTCTACCTCCTTACTTCGTATCCACTTCCAAATGCCACCATCCGCAGACTCCTTCTTCGGAGATCTACTTCTCGTCTCCACCGCCTAGCCCCTATTCTCTTACTTTCTCCATCTGTCTCTTTTCAAAGTGTCTTTTTTTGCTGCCAGCTGTCACGTTGTAACAATGTGTCTCTGAATGTTTTCTTGGCGCTGTCACCATCCATTCAGGAATAAAGACCTTGGTTTGTCGTGTGTCTCTCGTTGCGCTCCTCCACCAGTTGGCTGTTCTCGTTGACTTACCGTTGGTGCAGCTTTATGTTATCACCCCAGTTTGTTAACTTTTTTCTGTTTTTGAACCAACCTGGCAGAAATAAAACTATTTATGAAGCACCAACATATTCAGTGGCGCTGTACAATAAGCATAAAACAAACAACTACGTATGACAAATGGAGAACGATGATGGTAAAAGAGGACCCTAGTCCACTGAGCGTACAGTCGACGTGGAGTGAGGTGAGGGTAATAGAGTATTAGCAGTAATGATGGGCAAGCGGGCTGTGTGGGACATCTGGAAAGGTACAACGGGGGATTATTGAGGGAACTGATAGACCTCTCTGAAGTAAAATGTTTTTAGGGACGTCTTGAAAGACTCGAGGCACGAGGAGAGTCCAACGTCACAAGGGAGGGAGTTCTATAGATAGAGGGCAGCTTGGGAAGACCTGAAGACAAGAGTGAGGGGTGTGGGCATGAGGAGTCGATCATATCAGATCATTGGTACAGTGAGGTGACCAGAATGGACCACATACTGGTGCTCAAAAGCTTGGGGTCAGAAATGTCCTTATTTTCCATGAAAACATACACAAAATGAGTTTTGATACGAAATACAGTCATTCACTAAACTTCTCTGTAACCAAAAAATGAAATACCAGTCGTCTGGACCTAATCAAATCCCAGCAATGCTGCTGAAAATCAGTGCGACGGCAATTGCAAAACCTGTCGCAACCCTAATCAATGAATCACTGGCGACTGGATACATACCCAAACTCTGGAAGACTGCGAGAGTGGTACCTATCCATAAAAGTGGAGACAATACTTTGGTATCCAACTACCGTCCGATATCACTGCTCCCTGTAATGTCAAAAATTCTGGAAAAATGTGTTTACACTCAATTACGTGATTATTATCAGTATTGGAACTATTTAACCCCAGATCAATCCGGCTTCCGTCCAAATCACTCAACTACAACCGCCCTTTTAAAAGTTGTAATGATATCCAAGCTGGCGTGGAACAAGGAAACCTAACTGGAGCATCTTCCTTGATTTTGCCAAGGCCTTTGACACAGTAGACCATGACATCTTATTACAAAAACGTAAAAACTCCGGTATTGGTGATCGCACGCTAACCTGGTTTCAATCATATGTGTCTGATCGGTCGCAATATGTGTCCATTTCTGACAGCACTTCCCTCCCCCTCACATGCGGTGTACCCCAAGGCTCGATACTTGGCCCCCTGCTATTCACAATATTCATAAATGATCTGCCCAATGTCTGCAAAGCGTCAACTGTACACATGTACGCAGACGACACTGTGATCTATACCAGCAAACCAAATCTCCCACAGCTGGAGGCCGTGCTGCAAGAACAATTCACAGGGGTAGAAAAGTGGATCAAACACAACAAACGTTTTCTAAATACCGACAAAACGGTAACGATGCTCTTTTGAACCGCACCTAAACTACACAAATTGCAAACACCCTATCTATGTGTAGGGACAAGATCAAATGACACACTGACTACAGTCACTTCACTCAAATATCTAGGTATGTGGTTGGACCCTAATCTATCCTTTGGCCCCACATCGAAAAACTTTCATCTAAACTTTACCCCAAACTAGGTGCCCTGTACAGAAACAAATCCTGCCTGAGTCCCGCGGTAAGAAAGCAGATTGTACAACAAATGCTTATGCCGGCTATTGATTGCGGAGATGTAGTGTATGCAGCCGCCCCGCAAACACACCTTCATAAACTTACTACATCGTGTAACTCATTCTGCCGCTTTGTGCTACAATGTAACTACATGACCCACCACTGTGACATGTTAAAAAAGGTAAACTGTCCGTCGCTGGAATCTAGACGCACCCTTCACCTTTCCAACCTGGTGTTTAAGAGCTTTTCTGGGAAGCTACCACCCTACCTGAATAGACAGCTTCCCCCAGCAGTTCCCTCATCCTATAACCTCCGATCCAGGACCTGCACCTTACTTACAATACCGCAATACAAAAAGACAGTGTCTCGATCCTCATTTTCCTACAGAGCACCGCAGTTATGGAATAACCTCCCAGACACCATCAAATCTTCCCCCAATCTAAAGTCCCTTAAGAGCTCCCTATTAACATACCTCAATACAGAATGCACCTGTAAACATGTAACACAGTGACTATATACAGAATGCACCTGTAAACATGTAACACAGTGACTATATACAGAATGCACCTGTAAACATGTAACATAGTGACTATATACAGAATGCACCTGTAAACATGTAACACAGTGACTATATACAGAATGCACCTGTAAACATGTAACACAGTGACTATATACAGAATGCACCTGTAAACATGTAACACAGTGACCTATATACAGAATGCACCTGTAAACATGTAACACAGTGACTATATACAGAATGCACCTGTAAACATGTAACACAGTGACTATATACAGAATGCACCTGTAAACATGTAATACAGTGACTATATACAGAATGCACCTGTAAACATGTAACACAGTGACTATATACAGAATGCACCTGTAAACATGTAACAGTGACTATATACAGAATGCACCTGTAAACATGTAACACAGTGACTATACATAGAATGCGCCTGTAAACATGTAACACAGTGACTATATATAGAATGCACCTGTAAACATGTAACACAGTGACTATATATAGAATGCACCTGTAAACATGTAACACAGTGACTATATACAGAATGCACCTGTAAACATGTAACATAGTGACTATATACAGAATGCACCTGTAAACATGTAAGTGACTATATACAGAATGCACCTGTAAACATGTAACACACTGACTATATACAGAATGCACCTGTAAACATGTAAGTGACTATATACAGAATGCACCTGTAAACATGTAACACAGTGACTATATACAGAATGCACCTGTAAACATGTAACACACTGACTATATACAGAATGCACCTGTAAATATGTAACACACTGACTATATACAGAATGCACCTGTAAACATGTAACACAGTGACTATATACAGAATGCGCCTGTAAACATGTAACACAGTGACTATATACAGAATGCACCTGTAAACATGTAACACAGTGACTATATACAGAATGCACCTGTAAACATGTAACATAGTGACTATATACAGAATGCACCTGTAAACATGTAAGTGACTATATACAGAATGCACCTGTAAACATGTAAGTGACTATATACATAATGCACCTGTAAACATGTAACATAATGACTTTATTTCCTACATATTTTGTGTTAATATCTTGCATTTTACTATTTTGTATTTCTGTAACTGTAACAATTCAATGTTCTTGAACCCAGGACATACTTGAAAATCGAGAGAAATCTCAATGTATCCTTCCTGGTAAAATCCTTTATAAATAAATAATTCACAAGATTAGAAATTATAATTTTTTCACTTAAAATTCAATTTGTCCTTCAAACGTTGCCCACTTTACCACATCTAACGCAACCGAAGGCCCTCACATTGCCTCCACCGTGCTGACAGATGCAACGCACTCAAGTGTTTTTCTTTTGGTCTGCGTCTCACAAATGTGAGCTGAACATCTCAAACTTAGGTCTGTCCGTCCATAACACATTTTTTCCAATCTTCCTCTGTCCCGCGTCTGTATTCCTTTGCCAATCTTAACCTTTTCCTTCTAGTGGCCGCTCTGAGATACGGCCAATTCTTTGCAACCCCGCCTAAAGGCCAGCATCCCGGAGTTGCGTCTTCGCTGGTGATGTCGAGACCGGTGTTAGAAGGTACTAGTTAGTTGCCCATTCTCAGGGCCTTCCCATAATTTGCTCATAGTCTACATGGTAATCCAGACGTGGAGGCCTTGCTCAAGGTGCTCCGAGAGGAGTCCACTTTGCTCAGTTGCCCAGGGCCGCCATCAGGGCATTACGCCCCATGCTGCCCCACCGGGGCCCGGGGGGGGGTTCCCGGGCCCCAGACGGCAGCGGCGTCGCCTTTAACAGCTCCGGTATCGGACTCGATGAGTCCGAATCCGGAGCTGTGTCCCTGCTGCTGCTGCAGGAGCCGGAGGAGACTGAGACACTGTGTCTCCTCCGGCTCCTGGCAGCTTCACTTCCTGGCTGGGCGGGGCCAAGCAGCGTGTAAGGGCCTCCCAAGCACGTCGCTTTGGCTCCGCCCCTCCACTCAGTGAAGCTGCGCGCCGGAGCTGGAGGGGCCGGGAAGAAGAAGAGAAGATTAAAGAAAAGGTGAAGAAAAGAAGAGCTGAAGAAAAGAAGACAGCGGAGTAGTAAGCCAGGGCCTAGACCCCAAGGCCCAGAACCCAGACCCCAAGGCCCAGAACCCAGACCCCAAGGCCCAGAACCCAGACCCCAAGGCCCAGAACCCAGACCCTAGGGCCCAGACCCCCAGGCCCAGACCCAGAGACCAGGCTAGACCCCAGGCCCAGCCTAGACCCAGGGACCAGACCTTAGGGACCAGACCCCAAAGGCCCAGTCCCAGACCAGACCAAGGCCCAGGGACCAGACCCAGACCCAAAGGCCATCATACACAACCCGTTTCTGTGAGATTTATTGCTGTGGATTCTGTGATACGTTCAGACACACCGCTCATTACTGTGAGTTTTATTGCTGTGGATATTGTGATACGCTCATACACACTGCACATTACTGGGAGTTTTATTGCTGTGGTGCTATGTTATGTCCTTTTTGTTTTTTGAAGGGGGAAAAAAGCTGTTAGAGGTTGAGGGAGTGCCGGGGGGGGCCCTGGGGGCCCCATCGTGAGTTTTAGTAAGGGGCCCCATCATTTCTGATAGCTGCCCTGCAGCTGCCAGTCAAGAACCTCTGAGGCATCGGTTTCCTAAAATAGACAATCAAATGTAGGTGTCCTCTTGCTTGGTTGTGCACCGAGGCCTCCTGTTCCTCCTTCTGCTCTAACCTCAACGGTTTCCTGTTCTGTGAAGCGAGTGGTACACAGCGTTGCTCTGAGAAATTAAGGATAATCATGCGGGAAAGTGCCAAGAAAATGGAGATCTCTTTCAGAAGAATGTTTGTGGTTTGCAGCCATCTTCAGCCGGTCATCAAACCCACAATTGCTGATACTCCAGATGCTCAACTATCCGGGAATTCCAAAATCTGCAAGACTCCGAGAACTGGAATTTTCAGAGCCTCCCTAATTTTGGTAATACTCAATTTGGATGGTTCCTGTTGCTGGGGAACCTGGCCGGCTCCTATCCCTCTAGTGGTGCATCCATTGTGTGATATTTTCCTCTATTTGTGTCACTGGGTGCATCCATTGTGTGATATTTTCCTCTATTTGTGTCACTGGGTGCATCCATTGTGTGATATTTTCCTCTATATATGTCACTGGGTGCATCCATTGTGTGATATTTCCCTCTATATGTGTCACTGGGTGCATCCATTGTGTGATATTTCCCTCTATATAGGTCACTGGGTGCATCCATTGTGTGATATTTTCCTCTATTTGTGTCACTGGGTGCATCCATTGTGTGATATTTCCCTCTATATAGGTCACTGGGTGCATCCATTGTGTGATATTTTCCTCTATTTGTGTCACTGGGTGCATCCATTGTGTGATATTTTCCTCTATATGTGTCACTGGGTGCATCCATTGTGTGATATTTTCCTCTATATATGTCACTGGGTGCATCCATTGTGTGATATTTCCCTCTATATGTGTCACTGGTGCATCCATGTGTGATATTTCCCTCTATATATGTCACTGGGTGCATCCATTGTGTGATATTTCCCTCTATATGTGTCACTGGGTGCATCCATTGTGTGATATTTCCCTCTATATAGGTCACTGGGTGCATCCATTGTGTGATATTTTCTCTATTTGTGTCACTGGGTGCATCCATTGTGTGATATTTTCCTCTATTTGTGTCACTGGGTGCATCCATTGTGTGATATTTTCCTCTATATGTGTCACTGGGTGCATCCATTGTGTGATATTTTCCTCTATATATGTCACTGGGTGCATCCATTGTGTGATATTTCCCTCTATATGTGTCACTGGGTGCATCCATTGTGTGATATTTCCCTCTATATAGGTCACTGGGTGCATCCATTGTGTGATATTTTCCTCTATTTGTGTCACTGGGTGCATCCATTGTGTGATATGTTCCTCTATATGTCACTGGGTGCATCCATTGTGTGATATTTTCAATTATATATGTCACTGGGTGCATCCATTGTGTGATATTTCCCCCTATATGTGTCACTGGGTGCATCCATTGTGATATTTTCCTCTATATGTCACTGGGTGCATCCATTGTGTGATATTTCCCCCTATATGTGTCACTGGGTGCATCCATTGTGTGATATTTCCCCCTATATGTGTCACTGGGTGCATCCTGTTATGCTCTCTGCTTGTTCAGATATGAGGCTGGGCTGTCAGGTTCACCATTACTTTATTGCAGGAACACTTACTGTTATATAACAGGCTTGGATAACTACAGGAACACAGGATCATGCATCTGCCTTCATTACTGCATCACACTGACTGACCCTGAAGATGGCTGCTGTGCCCTCTGACCTGTGTCATCCTGGGCGGAGCCACTAGTTAAAGTGATAGCACAGGTTTAGCATAGTCAGCTATAACACCTTCCTCCCCACCCCAAAAACAAAACCAGAACAACATAACGAAAACCTAGTAACAAATCAACAACCAGAACAATCGAACACAGTTCATCTGAGGAACTTGGAGAGTGTCACTGAAAAACTGATGACTAGTCTTCTGAAGAAAATTGCGGGGCCAAATCATCATCCACATCTTTCTGGGCCCTACGCGAGGACCGACGGAAGTCTCTTATCCGTTCTTGAAGAAGTAAGCGGTCAGGAGGGCGTCGGTGACGTTGGGGACGTCCACCAGCAGGCGGGGTGTTGGAGGCAGTAGGATTGGATGAAAGATCAACTGGTGGGGTCAAGGAGGGTACAGAGGGGTCAGGGGGAACCTCTGAACCAGAGTCAACAAATACCCACGGGAGACGAGTCCAAGTTTCCGAGTCAACCCAGACACCATTCCAGATGTCCTCCGACGCATTAGATGTGGAACCGGACCCCGTAGCGTTGGGGACGTTAAGGGTTCAGGCACCCGTAAACGAGACCGTAGCTGGTCTACATGTCGTCTGGTAATGGAACCATCTTCCAGGCGGACTCTGTACATCCATTGTGATATGTTCCTCTATATGTCACTGGGTGCATCCATTGTGTGATATTTTCCATTATATATGTCACTGGGTGCATCCATTGTGATATTTTCCCCTATATGTGTCACTGGGTGCATCCATTGTGATATTTTCCCCTATATGTGTCACTGGGTGCATCCATTGTGTGATATTTCCCCCTATATGTGTCACTGGGTGCATCCATTGTGATATTTTCCCCTATATGTGTCACTGGGTGCATCCATTGAGTGATATTTTGTGTTGTAAACTGCTCCCCCCCAGTATATTTCCATCACTTGCTCCTTAGTGTGTGGCTTTGGTCATAGAATGGAGTGAATGGGTCAGTCACCGTCCCATCATTGTATTGTTTGGGATGTATTCAAAGGACATCACCAGGTGGTAGATCAGAAGTCTCAAGAACAATAGCCTCCTGCTGCCTTATCTAAACATTCCCTCCTCCACCTCATTAGCTGGCAAATAATGTAGATTAAATAAGAAATAGCCACAAAACAAAGATTTTGGTACATGTTGCATCATTGGAAAAATACACAAAATAGATAAATGAAAAACGTTATTTTTCCTCGTTACAGGCAATTACTTCAAAGAAAGAAAGAAAAAAAAAAAATCTGGATTTTTTAAAATGTTTTTTTATAATGTGTTTGTTTGTAATTGCACAAGTAATCTAGTTGCAGCCTGTGTAAGAGGTCGTGTCCCTTTAAATGATAAATTCTGATTAGCAAACACCACGTGCCAGCGCTGCACAGGACTGACGGCTGCCGGTAGCAGGCCTCTGTACACGACTGTGGATATTACGCTACAAAGCCGTTTTCACCTATACAGGTCATTAACGACATGAATAATGTCTGCGATGCGTTTCTGGTCGATTCGATGTTATTTTCATAGACAAAAAACTCCTCGTTTCGTCTGAAAACAAGGGGGGGGGGGGGGAGAAAAAAAGACCAATTTTGGAGACTACTGCACCTGCTAATAAGGAAGGAGATGCAGTGCAGGGACGGGGGTGGGGGGGGGTGGGGTTGTGTTGTGCTTTGTACGTTTGCACAAAGAAAAAAACCCGAGGGCATCACAATAACATTTTAATCCCTGGAAAAAGAAAGCGCTCCCTGGGTTGACTACCGGGAAGAAAACACCAGAGACCTGCAGCCGAGCGAGTGACTCCTGCGACGCATGTGGGTTCCCAAGGTGTCTGAAAATATTGTTTACCTTCACTGGATGTGGAAACGAAACGAGGAGGGATGCGGGAAGAGGTTTGCGGCCCACTGGGATTGATCCTTTGGATGTGAACACTGCACGCAACTTCATATAATTTCAGGAAAAACCATCAAGACTAGTACAGGGTGATTCATGTAGACCCGAAGCCAACATTTCTGTTATGGAGCGTAAACGAACCAAAGGAAATTAACGAGAGTTTCAGGAAACGTACCTTTTCTTATGTTGAGCGCGTGCTGGCAGCCCCTGCTAGGTGGCAGCACAGCCATGACAACAGCACAGCCATGAGAGTAGCACTCCAATGGAACGAAGTGGCCTACTCTTTGGAAGAGCACAAGGCTACTTCCTGCAAAGACGGTGCGACGCGCCACACGAGTCAAGGGCGACAATCCACAGAGGCTTAGTCACCAAGGTCTGAATTTGCCACCGAATTGCACCGAACGGTGACTTTCACCTCGACTGCAATTTGTCTATTCACAAATCTGTATTTTCGCCAAATACAGGTGAATTGACAGAGAAATACGGTCACTTTTTTGCCGCAATTCGGCAGCACCGAAACTGTCCCGTAGAGGACTAGTGACGGAGATTGCAGCAAAATGACCCGATTCCAGTGATTTCAAAGCGACAGGTTTACGCTAGGAATCGAACAGGTTTTAATGTAATAAATAGAATATCCTTTACTTAAAACGAAAAAAAATGTTAAAGACCATTAATTATTTTTTTTTTTACAAAAAACATTTTTATTTTTGAAAATAACTTTTTGTATTTATTTTGTAACAGACCTTAGTTTTTATTATTTTTTTAAAGGACTTTTTTTATTATTATTTAGACACATTGTTATAAGATTCTATTAAGAGAAATGGAGACTTCCGAATTATTTTTTTTAAACTTCTCCAGTTCGATGGAATTCGCTGAGGCCAATTCGACGCTTTTCGTCGATGTCCGATAGCTGCTTCGGTGACCCCATTTACGGCAAAATACAATGGCCATCGGATAAATTGTGAATTCACCATATTCGACGAAATGAAATGCGCCAAAATTTAACTCCACTTCGGTGCTTTGTGATTAGACCTCATACTAGGTTATTCAAAGAGAAAGCTCTTTCGTTCCCTGCACTTCATGGAATCAAATTACCCGACCCTGCGGTGAATTCAGCATTCACCGCAGGGTCCCCGAAGTGCAGGGAAAAGCCGCCGAATAACAATTTTCAAAAAGAAAAACTGCTGTCAAACTGCCAAAAATATCAGATCCGATCCAATACGCAGCCAAAAACCCAAACGCACCTGACGATCTGCCGCAAATCTGCTGAACGCATCCGAAAAAAGCCGACAATCCACCAAGCACTGCACCGACGAACGGGGTAGAAAAAAAAAAGAAAAAAAAAGCGACTGAAAAACTGTTTGCAAAAAAAAAAAATACTGCGAGTAAATGCCTGGAATTAATATACTGTATATAGTCCTATGAATAATAAAAAAAAGGTCTGTTACAGCCAAAAAAAACAAACAAACAACACGATTTAAAAAAAATTTGCTGAAAAAAATCCTAAAGAAATAAAGAGACTTTTTTGCCACAAATTAAAATAATAAACAGTTTATTAGATATTTAATAAAAACGGGAATATTTTTAACAATGAAGTCTAAAACCTGGCGAATGAAACCACCGAACAGCAGGGCATTTCAGCAACTTTTCTCTGCTGTTCGGTGTCTGTGAATAGATTAACCATTGCTTCTCTATGGGGGATTTCACTGCCGCCGAACAGGCACCATACTTGCTGGCAATTCACCAAAATGAACGTTTCGTGCAAAAAAACACGCGTTTTGCGTGCGCTTTTGCGTTAGGGCCCACAGTATGTACACGCTCCTATATATTTATGTGCGTATTCATACATTGGCAAAATAAGTAGATGCACAAATACGTGCGTTTTGTATAACGTTTCTGGAGGATGGGGATTTTGCGGAGATAAAGAAAAGAAACACCCCAAAAGAACAGACGCCTCTGATAAATGGCATTAAAAGAGCAGCTGATGGATGATATTGATTTTTATTCCCAGAGAACAAAAAAAAGCATAAAGTTTTCTGAAACTGACCTTCGTTTACAAGTTTTTATTTTTTTTTAATTTTTCTGGATCTCATTTCTAATGTTATTGGCTGAGGCGTCAGTCGTGCGGGGCTCGTCACAGCGCAGTCGTTCCTTCAGATAGACCCACAAACAGAAGTCCGGGCTGGTAACATCGAGAGATTTAGGCTGGGGTCAGACAAACGCATTTTTAACGTGCGTTTGGGCGCACTTAATCACGGCCGCAGTAGCAGCAGATGACGCGCAATAACGGCCAATATACGAAGTACGGCCGCACGAAAGTCCAGCTGCGCAACGCAAGTGGAAAATGAACGTATAACCGCTAGTACTGACGTACAGAGTGCGCTGCGTCCGCATAGCGGCGTGTGTGCGTGATTAGGAGAAGTCAGACGCTGCTCATGTCCGGCCAACATAACATCCAGATGCAAAAAGTGTTTTATTGACGATCGGTAAAAAAATCACGCACGGTTTCTATGCCCTCTACCTCTCCAGGTCTGAGCTTTACTGAATTACACCCCCTCCCCTGCATTTCTCTTATATGCTTACGTGTCCCTGGTCTCTAGCTTGGCCTAGTGCCTGGACTTTCAGGACGGTTCGTAATTTGTTTTGATCAGTCCCAGCCTGCATTGCATAGGGCTTTTGCTTTTTTGCCTGCACATGGTACTTTCTGCCTTTTTACTTATTTTTACCGCCCTGTCCTTCTTTGCGACGCATGTTTTTTGACCAGCTGACCGTAGTTACCTTGGCCGGCCTTAAGTGGCTGCATTTATATATGTTTGATTTCCCACCTTGATGAGACCCCCCGTCTAGGGGATGTTTTCTGCTAACATATTGCTATCCTTAGATTTTTTCGATTCGCTGTTTTTACGATGACACTTTTTTGGCCATGTGTGGTTTCCGTTGCTTGTTATGTCTTCTTGTTTGGCCCTGCGAGGTCATCCATTATTTTACAGTATGATGTAATGCTGACTTATGTCAAAATAAAAAACTTTAAATTTAAAAAAAAAAAAAAAATCACGCACGAAAATGCGCATCGTCTGACCATTTTCGCGCATTCCGTGAAAAAATACATCAATGCGTTCGGACGCACTTTTTGACGGTCGCTGCGAATAATGCGTTCGTTTGACCCTAGCCTAAGCTCTTCTGTGCAATTTGAGCTTCCTACGAAACAAGTGTAGCAGCGGAACCTCAAATTCCGTAGCGCTACGGGACTTGAGCACTTTACGTAGCGCCTACTCAGAGCGATGGATCGGAGCTGCACGCGCATGCACAGATTCGATCCATCGGCTGCCCCCTTCCATCAGTAAACTAATGAAATCATTTTGGCTCCTCTTCTCCTCCAACAAGGGGATAAAAAGATTTCCCTAATGGGAGTGCGTTCATTCTGCACCTCTACCTGGTGCACACCATAATAATTGCTCCGTCAGTGATGAGTTGGAGTGCTCTTACCGCCCTCAAATGCAACAGCCCCCTGTGAAATTTGTTGATATTTTGGTGAGCTAGTCCTGGGTGGCATGGGGTATCCATACATCTGTGGCAAACTGGACAGGATATGGCTAGGGCTTCCTGGAGCCACTGGGCTTCTGATCATATCATGGGCTGTCACCTGTGATTGGCTGCTTCTCCGAGACTGGTCAATATAGTGAATGAGGGTGATGTCGGCACGCTCTCTATGTGCCGAAATCACTAGTGACTGGCTGCCGGGATATTAAAAAATCCCGGCTGCTGATGACATTTGGTAGGACGAAGGAAACTCCTCCACTTCGCCAAGCATTTAATCCAGATAAGAGTGGGGTGGGGCCACTTCTCGCATCATGAACACATCGAAACTATGAAGTGGTCAGGATGAGTAGAGCGTCCCTTTAAAAAGGCATGGAAGGAGATCGTTAGAGACAATCCATGAGACTTGGGAGTCACCCTGAAGCACCAGAAAGTGGACAACCGGAGCTTATATATCAGTGGAAAGAAAGAATAACTTTATAACATGCTTTAACATATTCCCATCCTCCAGGTTGATGATTTAGAGCAGCAAATCGGCAAAAATAAAGTGCACCATGGCGAGTTCCTAACCGGTGGAGACGTCTCATCACCTTCGAGTTGGTTCTTCTTGTAGCACCAGTCCTGATGGAGTGACAGCAATGCAGGTAATGGTTACCTGTCAAAGATCCACCCGCAGCCGCCATATTTAAATCTGGAAGATATATTCTCCTCCTCAGGAGGAATTGGTGGCGACCGGGGGATCCCAACTCTTCTCAGGTGGTCTGGTGCACAATTTGGTGAATGCTGTCCGGGGTCAGCGAATCGAAGAAACCGGTGATCATCTTGTTGGCCTGAAAAACAGAGACGTAAGAGAGTGAGGTGGAAAGACAAGACGCGTTACAGGGGGCAGAAGAGAAATGAAAAATATAACGAGACAAAAAAACACTATGAAAGAAAGCTTGATAAGAATGAAAAGGAGAGATTCTCAGCGGGATAGCGAAACAAACCATAAAAAGGAGAGAGAGAGAGAAAAGGAAAATGTGAAAGAGGAAGGCATGTACAGAGAAGAAAGATAACATTAAGGTTCAAAATGGGAAATAAAAAACTGATAACATGAAAAAAAGGGTTAAAGACGGCAGGAAAAAGGAGATAGAGAGAGAAAAAGAATGAATAAGAGAAAATTAATAAGACAGTGAAAAGAAATAAGAAAGAAATGGAAATTGAGAGAAAAAGAAAGAAAGAAAGAAAGAACTAATTCACCTCACCCGCCGCTCTGTCTCTGCCGCTCCCCTCTGCGAGTACCTTCACTGGCTCCCCATCCACTGCAGAATTAAGTTCAAAATCCTTATCCTTACCTACAAAACTCTCACTAACTCAGCTCCCCACTACCTGTCCTCACTAATCACCAAATACACCCCGGCCCGCTCCCTGAGGTCAAACAGTGACCTGCGCCTAGCTTCTCCCCGCATCACCTCTTCCCATGATAGACTACAGGATTTCTCACGCGCAGCCCCCACTCTCTGGAACGCTCTCCCTCGTACTGTCAGACTTTCCCCTAACTTCTCTTCCTTCAAACGCTCCCTGAAAACATTCCTATTTAGGGAAGCCTACCACCCAACTCACTGACGCAACCATCAATCACTCTCACCTTATAGTCCTCTCCTCCTGTTTCCAACCCCAACCCTCCCAGATTGTGAGTTCCTACGGGAATAGGGCCCTCATCTCCTCCTGTACTGTTTGTCAAATGTTGTTCAATGTATTGTAACCCTGTCTATACTGTGCTTATTGTACAGCGCTGCGGAATATGCTGGCGCTTTATAAATAAAGAATAATAGAAAGAATAATAGAAAGAAAGAAAGAAGGAAGAGAAAGAACAAAGGAAGAGAGAAAGAAAGGAAGAAAAGAAAGAAAGAAAGAAACATAAATGAAGGAAAGAAATAAAGAAAGAAAGAGAAAGATAAAAAGAAAGAAAGAACATAGGAAGTGAGAGAAAAATAAATAAAGGAAGAAAGAAAAAAAGAAAGAAAAAGAAAGAAAGAACATAGGAAGAGAGAAAAATAAAGGAAGAAAAGAAAAAGGAAAAAAAAGGAAAAAGAAAGAACATGGGAAGAGAAAAATAAATAAAGGAAGAAAAAGAGAAAGAAAGAAAGAAACAAAAGAAAGAAAGAAAGAAAGAAAGAGAAAAATAAATAAAGGAAGAAAAGAAAGAAAGACGAAGAGAAAACCAGACAAAGAGAGATAAAAGAGAAGAAAGGAAGAAGAGCGAAGGAGTGAAAGAAATAAAGAGAGACAAAAGAGGTACAGAAAGAAATTGAAAGAGAAAAAGACAGAAAGAAGTGGAGAGAAAGAACGAGACATAAAAAGAGGAAGAAAGAACGAACGAGAGAAAGATGGTAAGAAAAATGAAAAAGAAAGATGGAAGGAAGGGAGGGAGGGAAAGAAAAAAAAGAGGGAGAAAGGAAAGGATGAGAAAGGAAGAAATTGAAAGAAATAAAAAGAAAGAAAGAGATAAAAAGATAAATGTACGGGAACAAGAAAACACAAATAATAAGGATCCATAAAAAATGAAATGACTGGACGCGGCGAGAGAAAGAAAAGGCAGAAGGTGAGGATGTGACAGAGCCGGGCACGGCGCGCGCTCTCGTTTCCCCGCGGCTCCGCTCGCAATGCGATTTCTTATCCTAAATGAAATCACAGCAATAAACGTGGCAGCGTAGAAATGTGATTGTCCGCTGCTCCGCCGGCGTCTGCTTTGTGTAAGTCCCGCTTCTGTCATCGCGCCGGGCCCGAGCGCTCGGTACTTACCTGGGTTTCTGTCTTGGGGCGCAACACTTCTGGCGGGAAACTCTGATTGGGCGAATTCTGCCAGATGATGCTGCGGGGGGTTAAAGTGCAAGGCGATTCAACGGTTAATCACGTGATGTCAGTGAATTCGGTTCAGTAATTTCCATTCTATGTGAAATCTCAGTTTCTGATATAAATGGTCTCTCAAACACGCCCGGAAGCACCATCTGAGACACGGGGTGGAGTGGGGTGGGGGGGATGCGGCTGTTTTTGGTGCAGTCTGGCGGTGACATTTTGGATTTACATGTAAAAGGGGTGACCAAAAACAAGACCCACCACCCGATGTAGCGCTCTGATAGGACCCTGCTTAAATTCAGACACAGTATCACGGGAGACCTAGTCCTGCTGGACACGACTTAGACCAGTGATTCCCAAAATGTTTTGGGCTCCCAAGCCACATCCCTTGCACCCCCATACACCTAATTACTTCGTTCTGATGCCCCCCCGTACCGACCCCTTTTCCCTTAAACTCTCCCTAGATCTTTCTGCCACCCCTCCAAGCCTCTCTCATTTTCCTTAATACCCCCTGGATCATTCCATTGACTCGTCCCCTAAGCTTCCCCCTTTTTCCTTAATGCCCCCCTCAATCTTCCCATTGTACCCTTACCACACCCTGCATCTTTCTGCCGCCCCTCTGCCACCCATTTTTACCTAATGTCCCCCTGGATCTTTCCATCATCCCCCAAGCCTCCCTCATTTTCCTTAACGCCCCCTGGATCTTTCTGCCGCCCCTCTACTGTCCCCTTTTTCCTTAACGCCCCCTGGATCTTTCTGCTGCCCCTCTACCGTCCCCTTTTTCCTTAACGCCCCCTGGATCTTTCTGCCGCCCCTCTACCGTCCCCTTTTCCTTAACGCCCCCTGGATCTTTCTGCTGCCCCTCTACCGTCCCCTTTTTCCTTAACGCCCCCTGGATCTTTCTGCCGCCCCTCTACCGTCCCCTTTTTCCTTAACGCCCCCTGGATCTTTCTGCCGCCCCTCTACCGTCCCCTTTTTCCTTAACGCCCCCTGGATCTTTCTGCCGCCCCTCTACTGTCCCCTTTTTCCTTAACGCCCCCTGGATCTTTCTGCCGCCCCTCTACTGTCCCCTTTTCCTTAACGCCCCCTGGATCTTTCTGCCGCCCCTCTTACTGTCCCCTTTTTCCTTAACCCCCTGGATCTTTCTGCCGCCCCTCTACTGTCCCCTTTTTCCTTAACGCCCCCTGGATCTTTCTGCTGCCCCTCTACCTCCCTTTTTCCTTAACGCCCCCTGGATCTTTCTGCCGCCCCTCTACCGTCCCCTTTTTCCTTAACGCCCCCTGGATCTTTCTGCCGCCCCCTTACCGTCCCCTTTTCCTTTACGCCCCCTGGATCTTTCTGCCGCCCCTCTACCGTCCCCTTTTTCCTTAACGCCCCCTGGATCTTTCTGCCGCCCCTCTACTGTCCCCTTTTTCCTTAACGCCCCCTGGATCTTTCTGCCGCCCCTCTACTGTCCCCTTTTTCCTTAACGCCCCCTGGATCTTTCTACCGCCCCGTCTACTTAACCCCCCTGGTTTTCGCTAATCGCCCTTAGTCTTTACTGCCCCCTCTTATGCTGTTACCCCGTCTTTTCCTAACGACCCCCTGGATCTTTCTGCTCGCCCCTCTACTGTCCCCTTTTTCCTTAACGCCCCCTGAGCTTTCTGTTCTGCCGTCCCTTCTACTGTCCCTTCCTTTCCTTAACCCCCCTGCGATCTTTCCCTCGCCGCCTCTCTCTACCACTGTCCCCTTTTCCTTAACGCCCCCTGGATCTTTCTGCTGCCCCTCTACCGTCCCCTTTTTCCTTAACGCCCCCTGGATCTTTCTGCCGCCCCTCTACTGTCCCCTTTTTCCTTAACGCCCCATGGGTCTTTCCGTTGCCCCCTACTGCTCCATTTTAACACCTCTTGGATCATTCTGCAACCCCTTTTACCTTAACACCCCCTGAGTCTGTCCTCTGTCCCTACTCCCCCGTTTCCCCTGAATGCCCTCCTGGATCTTTCTGCCATCCTCCTACCGTCCCCTTACCCTTAACACCTGCTGGGTCTTTCTGCAGCCCCCATATTACCCCCTTTTCATTTACGCCAGCGCTATCAAGCTCGGTCCCCCCAACTACAACTCCCATGATGCCCTGGCCATCTATTGCATTGAAGGAATTCTGTGAATTGTAGGCATCAACATCTGGGGGGCCGTGAGATTGACAGCCCTGATTTAAGCCCTCCTGGATTTTTCTGCCGCCTCCTACCAACCTCTTCCTTTACGCACCCTTGGATCTTTCCACCACCCACCTACTGTCCCTCTTTTCCGTTGCGGCCCTGTGGGGTTTTTACCACGCCCTCTCCCCCCACACCCCCTTTTACTTAATACCCCCCTGGATATTTCCAATGCCTACTTTGGGGACGACCGGCTTAAACTAATTTCATCAACCGATGAAGAAAAAAGAAAGGAGAAAGAAAAAATAGGAAGAAAAAAAAGAAAGAAGAAAGAAGAAAAAAGGAAAAAAAAAGAAAAAAAGAAAAGGAAGAAAAAAAGAAGGAAGAAAAAAGGAAAGGAAGAAAAATAGAAGAAAAAAAAAAAAGAAAAAGGAAGAAAATAGAAAAAGGAAGAAGAAAAGAAAACAGAAAAAAAAGGAAAAAAAAAAAAAGATATTTAACCTTAAATTTGCAAAACCCTTCCCTCCTCCTTTTTCCCCATTTACAGGAGAAACACACATTAAGGCTAGGGTCAGACGAACGCAGTGCGAACGTGCGTGCAGCCGCACTTTATCACGGCCGTAGTAGCAGCAAATGACGGGCAATATACGAAGTGCGGCCGCGCAACGCAAGCGGCAAACAAATGCATTTTTTCGAGAATGTGCAACAACCGCTAGTACTGACGTACAGAGTGCGCTGCGGCCGCATAGCAGCGTGTGTGCGTGATTAGGAGACGTCAGACGCTGCTAATGTCCGGCCAACATAACGTCCAGACGCAAAAAGGGTTTTATTGATGATCCGTCCAAAATCACGGACGTAAAAAAATGCGCATCGTATGACCGCTATCGCGTATTCCGTGAAAAAATACGTCCATTCGTTCGAACGCACTTTTTCACGGACGACGCGAAAAATGCGTTCGTCTGACCCTAGCCTTAAACTAAAAGATAAAACAGTAACTGCCCATAATTTTATTTTCAGGATAATTTGTTTCATACGGCGATAAAAAATAAATAAAAAATTAACCCGTTCCTGAGCTTCTTTAGGAAGGAATGAGGCGGCGGGCTGAAAACGTGGGATTCTATTCAAGGTATGCTTGTGCGCGGCACCTAAAAAGAACCAGATCCTTGTAGCTTTTTCCCCTTTTCCCCCTTTTTCTCTCGTTTTAAACTGCGCCTGGCCTACTTTTGCTGTGCAGCTGGCTATAACTCATGCTTTTCTGCCTGCCAGTTCTGTAACATCAGAGATAAGAACCAGGGGAGGGTGACTTTCCTATGAGCTCCCCATCCTCCCCCCCCACCACCACCACCTCCCCTCCGCAGAACGGAAGAAATCAACACGGCTCCCTGCCGGGCCCGACACAGCCTCCTGTCACACAGGCTGCTGCCTGCTGCCTCGCGCCAGAACAAGGCACATTTTATACGAATATGGTTCGAAACCCTGGGAAATGTTTTACTAGCCAGGGCAAAACATTTCCGTGACACCTCAAATCTGCACGGATGCCACCTTGCATCGACACTAGTGTTGACCTACTCTTTCTTGCTTTCTCCCTCCCCATGTCACTGACACCCCTTCATCTGCATGGCACGTGCCTCGGAGCGGGCTGGTGACATGTGGCAGAAGGGGGTCAGGGGCAAGTCACAGACACCATTTTTCTCCGTCTGCCCTGTAACTGCCCCCCCGTAACATGCCCTTCCATTTTTTCCTGCCCCGATGCTATCTTTGTCACTCTACGACCTCTTTTGGAGTCCGTTGACCCCCCACTATCAAAGGGTCTGCGCTTTGAAAAATGGTCCCTCCTTACTAGGTTTGCCAGGTCGGCCATGTTTTCCTGGACGCGTCCAATTTATGCATGCTGATGTGCAGTGCATAAAAAATGCCACCCCACAGCATGTATAATCCATACGCTGCAGGTAAGGAATCCCAGGTGACCTGCCTTGATTTCCTTCCTGCAGCCTATGAATTATACATGTTGCAGGGCAGCACTTTCCCCTGTGCATGAAATAGCAATAGGCATCCAGGAAAACATGGCCAACCTGGCCACCCTACTCCTGACCCCTTGCCCCCACCATCATTTCTTTCAGGTAGGTTCCCGAGACCATTTGGTGTACATGCTGTTTGACGCTGTATAGTCAGGGCTGCCGATCCGGTTCAGTAAAGGTTAACCCGTCTTGCCGTGCCCTTAACGATGCTGGAATATGCACAGTTGGTGTATGCGGGCGACCCGTCTGCTCCATCCTTTAAGTCATGGAAACCCTGACACACCATCTAATCTCCGGCATAACAAAAAAAAGCTTTCCATAAACGGATTTTCCTGAAGCATAATCCAGCAGAGGAAACTGAACCGTCCCCTGCTCCAATCTGCCAAATCCTCTCTGTTTCGCTCTTTGACCCCGTGGTGCCACGGACAGGTAACCCTCTGGCAGGGGTGGGCACTTACGGCCCTCCAGATGTTTTGAAACTACATTTCCCTTGAGGCTCTACAAACCTAATGAGCAGCCGAGCATCACGGGAAATGTAGTTTCAAAACATCTGGAGGGCCGTAAGTGCCCACCCCTGCCCTCTGGAATACCCTGAGGCGGGCGCACGAGTACCGGGGGCCCCGGGGCATCAGTAAATCAGTTATTTAAAAAAAATTGAAATACCAAGGGACATGATGAGGTGGTATGCTTAGGATCATGAACAGTTCCTTTCCTTCTCCATCCTCTTCTCTTCCCATCACTCTGGTACAAGTTGATCTTGGTCTCATCTGTCCATAGGATCTTGTTCCAGAACTGTGAAGGCTTTGTTAGGTGTTGTTTGCAAACTCTAATCTGGCCTTCCTGTTTTTGAGGCTCACCAATTGTTTACATCTTGTGGTGAACCCTCTGTATTCACTCTGGTGAAGTCTTCTCTTGATTGTTGACTTTGACACACATACACCTACCTCCTGGAGAGTGTTCTTGATCTGGCCAACTGTTGTGAAGGGTGTTTTCTTCACCAGGGAAAGAATTCTTCGGTCATCCACCAGTTATTTTCCGTGGTCTCCCGGGTCTTTTGGTGTTGCTGAGCTCACCGGTGCGTTCCTTCTTTTTGAGAATGTTCCAAACAGTTGTTTTGGCCACGCCTAATGTTCTTGCTATCTCTCTGATGGGTTTGTTTTGTTTCTTCAGCCTAATGATGGCTTGCTTCACTGATAGTGACAGCTCTTTGGATCTCATCTTGAGAGTTGACAGCAACAGATTCCAAATGCAAATAGCACATTTGAAATGAACTCTGGGCCTTTTATCTGCACATTGTAATTGGGGTAATGAGGGAATATCACACACCTGGCCATGGAACAGCTGAGAAGCCAATTGTCCCATTACCTTTGGTCCCTTAACAAGTGGGAGGCACATCTGCAAACTGCTGTAAGTCCTACACCGTTCACCTGAGTTGGATGTACATACCCTCAAATTAAAGCTGACAGTCTGCAGTTAAAGCACATTGTGTTTGTTTCATTCCAACTCCATTGTGGTGGTGTATAGAGGCAAAGATGTTACAATTGTGTCCATGTCCCAAGATTTCTGGACCTGACTGTATCTGTATTTTCTATCTATACAGTATGTGTACATTCACTCTATTCACAGCATACACACAAGACAGACTGCATGGCTCCTTCCCCTCTGCTGTCCCTCCCACCCAGGGCAGGGCCATAACTTAAGGTCTCTCTTCCAGCTGTCTCCACTTCTCTCTCTAATTCCTCTCACTAAGCCCAGGCTTCTGGTTCTTCCTATACTGCCCTGCTAACCATCTTTACATTCCTTCTGGTCCTATCGGTTTCACCTACCCCAGTCCCTTAGATTGTAAACTCACGGATGTCTGACTGAGCACTTGGTTAAGTGCTGCACTATGACAGTTATCCTACGGGCAGGGTCATCTTTTCATTATGTATCATGTGTGTCTCCTGTTTGTGCTCCTCTATTGTAAAGCGCTGCGGAATATGTTGGCGCTGTATAAATGCCTGTAATAATAATAATAATGATAATACATGTGCGTAGGTGTGTATATATGGCTTCCATGCATGTCTTCATTAGCAATACCATGTGATAATGTGTATTTAACAGGTTAAAACTGTATCTAGGCTATGACTTAATTAAGCTCCTCTCCGTTTCCTATTTTAGACTCAGAAATCTCCGTTGTCATCATTATATATCGATGACATCTCTAATTCCTAGGGAGAAAAAAAAACATGTTCTCGGTGATGACATCATGGTCATGTGACTATGTTATGGTTTGGTAGGTTATTCCTGGAGATAAAGTTTTTATATATATAATCAGTACAGAAGGCTTATAATCTTTCACAATTACAGGGTTACTTTATGGAAAAAAAAGAGCAGGGGGGGGAAGAGGAGAGATGCTGGAGGAGGCCTCCATTAGAAGTAATGCATTTTCCACCTGGGTGGTCTTTTTATAAACGTGAGATATAATAGCTCCGGCAAAGAACGTGCTGTACAGGAAGAAATGCTATCTGTAATATTTCAGATGGTGATAATCTCCGACGACTCGGAGGCCTTAATCCTTTTCTACGTAGCGATAGCGAGCAGGCTGGGAAAGATACACCCAGTGCGCATCCAAAAATTCTCGATTATGGCCATGAATGTTACACAAATCCTACAGATGTTCCTGGACGTGCTGTCAAAAAACCCCAGGAGTAAAGGGCGATTCTTAATGACTAGGGTATGGTTGAAACAAAGTAGTCTCTGTCGGGCCAAGCCACCTACTGCTGCAGTGGTTTATTGAAGGACGTTTCCATTTCTGATGTTTGTATGGGAGAAAAAAGGCCGTGCGATCGCACTTCACCCAGGTCACGGATGCCAGGTGCTCTTCACATCTGATTAAGGATTCTATGTACTGGTTAAACGGAGCTGTGAGAGGTCCTTGTGGGAAAACTAATGAACCTTCACTCCAAGACAACCATGGATTCAATACTGGGATGGGATTTAGGAGGTTTGATGCAATGGAAATGCAAGGAGATGGTGGATCTCATTGAGTGAAGATTGAATTAATGGAGCTACATGACGTAAACTGCCAGGAACCCGCGGTCCTCCTTGTGGGAAAACCGTAAGGAGCCCTCACTCCAAGACAACAATTCTTCCACCAATCTGGTGGGATTAAGGAGGTTTGATGCCCTTGTAAATCTATAGAGATAAAGGGTATCATTAAGTGAAGATTAATTTAATGGGGCTACACGAAGAGGACTGCCAGAACCCTCAATCTTTCTTAAAGGAAAACTGTAAGGAACCCTCACTCCAAGACAACCATTGACCCACCACTCTGGTGGGATTAAGGAGGTATGAGGTCCTTGTAAATGTATAGATAAAGGGTCTCAATGAGTGAAGATTAATTTAATGGGGCGACATGAAGGGGACTGCCAGAACACTCAATCATTCTTGAGGGAAAACTGTAAGGAACCCCCACTCCAAGACAACCATTGACCCACCACTCTTGTGGGATTAAAAGGTTTGATGCACTCGAAATGAATGAAGATGTTGGATCTCATTGAATGATGAGCGAATTAATGGCGCTACATGAACAAAACAGGCAGGAACCCTCATTCTAACCCAACCATGGACCCACCACTCTGATTGGATTATGGTGGGCAGATGCATTGGACGAGCATGAAGGTGAAGGGTATCTTTTAATAAGGGATGCAATATGGGTCCTATGATATAGTGACTAACCCCAATGATACTGGTATGGACCGTATTCTCCACATATTGAATGTCAGGAAGAGGCAGCCATGCCTATGACTTGCCGGGCATGTTAACAGCATAGAATTACACGTTTCGGTCCAGAAGACACTGAATTAATGTTAGGTGGTAGGTACATACCTTTCCATGAGGGAGTTAAAGCATGACACAGCATTGTCCCGTTGGGCAGCTATGAGCAAACAGGGTCCATCCATGAGAGCTTTTAACTGTATAGAGAAGGATGAAAACAAGGCCAGAGTGAGAGCCGGCGTAGGCGTCCGTATCTGACTCATAACTTTCCCATTGACAGCCTAAACCAAGGACTGGAAGACGAGGCCTTCAGATTATTGATTGGACAAGCCTCGACGCAGTCAAGCAGTCAGCAAGGATGGGAATCGCACTCGCTGATCGGGCAGGTAAAGCATGATAAATTATTTTTTTCACACCGTGGATTAAACGGAAAGAGTAGTCTGCAAAGAGGAATTCTGACCGGCGAGTACCTCAGCCGACAAGCCATCCGTTGGGTTGTACAGGTCGGCCACGTACTGGGCCTGGAAGTGGTCGAACACCGTGAGCCGTGCTCCTGTGACTCGGAAGTCTCTTCCGGTCAGCTGCTCCACTCCGTGGATGTAGTGCGGAGGGCTGCCATCCATGGTGCAGGGAGGAAAGACGAGGCATGTCGTTTGGCCGAGAGCGCTGATGAAGCTGCCATCTTGAAAAACAAACAAAAAACACAATGAAACAAAACAAATTAAAAAAAAAAACAAGAACGTAAAAGGAAGCAATTGACAAATTTCATTGAAAGACTATATAATAATCGCTGTATTTTTTCTACACTGGACAGGTGTTTTCTTAACCCTTTGACAACCAAAAATGGGTAAAAAACAAAACAACCTATTGTGCCTTGAAATAAAATTAAAAACATCACTTACAATCCAATGTGCAAACCTATTTAATGCATGATTAGGGTCAAACCAGAGAAACAAAATTGAGATCTCACACTCCTCTCCCCCTGTATTACTGTAAAGAAGCTGCAACAAGCAGCCCCACCCTCACTGTAACAAAAAGCAAACTTTACTGCTGCATTCCAGCAGCCAGGGAGAGCTCTGGGATCACTCACTGCTATACAGGGATAAGATTCAAGGGGTTAGAACTTCTGACAGTCCCTCTCCAGGCACCGAGAAGTCTATGACACTTGAGGTCTTCACACGGACATCTTCCCCTGCACAGAGCAGTAGAAACTCCCACTCCATACTGTGATGACGGGAGATAGGAGCAGGAATCTGAGTATGCTTGAGGCTGCTGCATAAACAGGATTAACTTCTTGCAGGCAGGAAATAAGTCAACGGTTGCAGTTGCTAAAATGCCTCTTTTACCAACAGAAGCGCTAAAAGGTCACGGGTTCTTTAAGGTTAGAAGGACTCCATGGTCCTTGCACTTAAGAACGTCTGACCCAGCAGTCAGCAACCTTGGCCCTCTAGATGACTTGGATGAGCACTTCCCATGATGCTCTGTCAATCTAACGAGTATCTGAGCATCATGGGAGATGTAGTTCCAAAACATCTGGAGAGCCAAGGCCGCTGACCCTCGGTCTACCTGATACTCGAGATCCTATTTTCTTTTTAAGGTACATAACGGGGAAGGTTACAGCCAGGGGACTTGGCCGTCGCCACAGCCGTGGGCGCTGATTAATTTTCCATGACACGTCTTCCTCTGGGACAGAGGAGGGTGGCGAACAACAGGAAGCTCATCTTTAAAATATGAGCTGATGTGGCGGTAGGGTGTCGGGTCTGTCGTACAGCTGTGTGCCCGCGTACAGAAGATGACACAAAGCGTGCGTCATAAGACTGAACACGTGCGTCTGGCTCTATGTGACTTGCATTTTCCATGTACTTTGGGTACAAGCTGCTGCTGGGAGTCTTTGTCACGGTCAACGCTGGAACACTCAACGACATAACCCAACGACAGCGGCTGAACCGTATATAGGGGTTATTCAGAGAGTACCGAAAATTCAACATAATTTCTGAGCCTTCTCGTTCGGCGCACTTTGGCGATTTAATTTCGCCGACCCTGCGGTGAATTCAGCATTCACCACAGGGTCCCTGAAGTGCGCCGAACAGGGTCCGCCAGTCATAGAGAATCAGCCCCTCCATACGCAGCCACTGACTGCTGAATGGACCGGTGAACGCAGCTGACAATCCGCCTAACGCTGCTGGAAAAAGCTGATCAGCCGCCGAACTCAGGAAAAAAAAACAAAAAAACCTGCAACTTTTAAAAAGGCGTTTAAAACAACGAAAATGCATGGAAATAATAATAATAAAAAAAAAGGTCTGTTACAGAGTGAATTTAAAAAAAAGCCATTTACAAAAAAAAAAAAAAAAGATCAAAAACTTTGCCTAAAAAAATCTGGAAAAATGCCAAAAAAAAAAAAAAAAAAAGAAAAATACTTTTTGCTGCAAATGAAAAAAATAAATAGTTGAATAAAAACAAAAAAGAATAAAAAAATATTTTTTTCCCCCCGTTGAATCCTATGGGATTTGCCTGTTTAAACCTGTCGAACTGAAGCACCGAAAATCAGGGCATTTTGCCAACATTTCGGCGTCTGAATAGATTAATAATTCCTTCTCTATGGGGCAATTTTACTTAATTTCGGAGGTCTCTCGTCCGGCGCGCTTTGGCGATTTCATTTGGAATCGCGGCGATCAGAGGCAAACTGCACCGTATTTCGCTGGCAATTTGCCGATATTTGGTGAATTGACAGCTTTCCAAATAGCCGAATGGACACGAAATTGCACGGTACGGGGAAAGTCACTGTTCAGTGCAATTCTGTGGTGAGTTCGCTTCTTATTGAATAATCCCTGTAGTGCTTCGTCGTGTTCGTGAGTGCGGGTGAAGCAGCTATTCCTGCTTGCGTCGGCATAAATAATAAAATACCGCCTGGAAATCTGTAAAAAACGATATATGAAAGAAACTATATACAGTATATACACATATTATATATAAGAACTGGTGGATGAGCACGAGAGGAATTTTATTGCAAATTTTAGACCAAAATAGCCAAACATGACCACTTTTTGCAACTCCACCAGCTCGACGATTACGTTCCAAAATATGCAGTGCGCAGATTAATAAATACACCCCGTTTCGTATTTTCTGAAGTCACTGTAATCTGAAATCCTGAAACGTACACGGTTGGGTAGCAGGAAAGTCGACGGTATATATATATATATATATATATATAATTTTATTATTATTAATTATTATTTATTTATGTTATTATTTTATTTTTTCCCTGGGCAAAATCATCAGCAGCTTTGGCTTTAATTACCACCTCTACGCTGATGACACTCAGATCTACCTCTCTACCCTGATCTCTCTCCCCCTGTCCTTTCAAAAGTCAGTGACTGTTTAGCTGGCATCTCCTCCTGGATGGCCTCCCACCACCTAAAGATCAACATGTCAAAGACTGAGCTCCTACTTATTCCTCCCTCCAATGCCTCCCCACCTCCTGACTTCTCTATCACGGTGGAGGGTATCACCATCTCCCCATCAAACCAAGTTCGCTGCCTTGGAGTTACACTTGACTCTGCTCTTTCCTTCATCCCCCACATCCAGTCTCTTTCCTCCTCCTGCCGATACCAACTGCGTAATATTTCCAGAATTCGGCCATTTCTTACCGCTGTCACCACAAAACAACTCATACACGCCCTGGTAATCTCCCGACTCGACTATTGCAATAATCTCTTATCTGACCTCCCTCTGTCCCGCCTCTCCCCCCTACAATCCATCCTGAACGCCTCTGCCAGGCTAATCCACCTCACCCGCCGCTCCCCTCTGCGAGTCCCTTCACTGGCTCCCCATCCACTGCAGAATTAAGTTCAAAATCCTTATCCTTACCTACAAAACCCTCACTAACTCAGCGCCCCACTACCTGTCCTCACTAATCACCAAATACACCCCAGCCCGCTCCCTAAGGTCAAACAGTGACCTGCGCCTAGCTTCTCCCCGCATAACCTCTTCTCATGATAGACTGCAGGATTTCTCACGCGCAGCCCCCACTCTCTGGAACGCTCTCCCTCGTACTGTCAGACTTTCCCCTAACTTCTCTTCCTTCAAACGCTCCCTGAAAACATTCCTATTTAGGGAAGCCTACCACCCAACTCACTGACGCAACCATCAATCACTCTCACCTTACAGTCCTCTCCTCCTGTTTCCAACCCCAACCCTCCCAGATTGTGAGTTCCTACGGGAATAGGGCCCTCATCTCCTCCTGTACTGTTTGTCAAATGTTGTTCAATGTATTGTAACCCTGTCTATACTGTGCCTATTGTACAGCGCTGCGGAATATGCTGGCGCTTTATAAATAAAGAATAATAATAATATTTTTATTATTTATTTATTTTATTATTTCTTTTTTATTATTATTTATTTATTTTATTATTATTATTATTATTTCTTTTTTATTATTATTTCTTTTTTATTATTATTTCTTTATGTTATTATTTTATTTTAATTTATTTTATTATTATTATTATTTATTTATGTTATTATTTTATTTTAATTTATTTTATTATTATTAATTATTATTTATTTATTATTATTTTATTATGTTATTATTTTATTTTTATTATTTTATTATCATTTTATTTATCATAATTTTTTTTATTTTTTTTAATAATTGGCATTACCCATGGCCGGCGTTCGTCCTGGCTGGTGGAGCGGGTTCCTCGTCGCTCTGCGCCACGCTCGGCTGTCGAACAAGACGTCACGGGTCAGCTTGGGTATCTGGAGACAAATGAATGCAGCAGGATAAAGATATAAAATGTACTTTCTTTTTTTTTCTTTTTTTTACCCATAATCCTTATGGTAACAAAACCCCGTACGGTGACAGGGTCAAGTCGCTGCATTAGCTGCGGCATTGCATCAACTCGAGCCACTTCAATGCCAAGGCCTACCAGTTAATCATTAAAGTGAGTATTGACCGGGGAAAAAATGAACGTTTTAGGCCCCAGCAGCAAAATTACGCAAAAAAAAAAAAAAAAGCTGAGAAGGAAGTATTTCCACTTGGAGTATTTTGGGCTAAAAATGTGAAATTCCCCTGTTAGTTCTCCACGGTTCCTGGTTCGATGAGTCTATCTTTCTGAAAAATGATTTTAATTCCCTTAGGGGAGGGGGGGGGGTCTGTGTGACCATTGCTTAAAGATAAAATCTTACAAAAAGATCATCGCTCGCTATCGAGGAGAATTGCCAGAAAACTGAAAACTTTAAGCCGAGATAACTGTGTTTTTTTAAAAATACCTTTTTCCTTAATCTGAAAATGCCCCCCCCCCTCACTCTTCTCACCATCTTCCTTGTATTGTGTTTCGGTTGTTTTCCCACTTGTGACGGATCTCAGTACCCCGAACCGGGTCACGTCTGCCAATGCCGCTTCCTTGCTGGACCCGCCCCCCCCCCTTCTACCCAGCCAGACTCTCGTGCCTTTCTCCAGCCCTCAGACGAAGCTCAAAGACTGGGACACGTAGAGAGCCTGCTGGCATCCCTAGAAATAAGATGAGGTTGTAGATCTGGGGTCTTTCATCGTTAGAATGGAACTCTTTTAACCCTGTCGCTGCTGAGCCGTTTCACGCCTCTGTGCGGAGGTCATTTTTACCGGTTTCGCTCATCCTGTTTAAATGCGTTTTGAAGGCTTATTTTATTATATGACCCACACATATTATATATCGTTCTTTCCGGCAGACTCGGCAGATTCATAATATATCATTATTATATGTATACGTCATGTCCTGTAGGTATATTATAACAAAAAAATGCAATAGAATTTTAATTTTCAATAATTTACAACGTGTAAAGTGTTTTTTTTCACATTTTAACATGCGATCGTTTGCGGCTATATTTTCTATGGGTTGCGCTTGTTAAAAAAATTAGAAATGGGAACTCTTTACATTTTTTTTTGGGGAAAATCACGCAAATATTAACAAACGCACTGCATACAAAAATCGTTAATACAGCATCATTGTTCACATTATAATTGAAATGGGAACAATATTGCTGCATTAATAAAAAAAATGATTTTTATTTATTTATTTTTTAAAGATTTTTTTTCCTTAACTTTTAACATGGTCATGTTTGGTATCGTTGGAAAGGCCATGCTCTGGCCGATCCAATGATACCAAACATTAAACCCTAGCTGCCAGGGATCGGGAGATAGGGGGTTCATTGGAACCCCCATCGCCACCATTGGTGGCAGCTAGGGGTTAACTCCAGAACTGACGTCATCGCGCTATGCACGATGATGCCAGTCGTCAGGGGACGATCCCGGAAGCTTGGCCGTCATCCAAGAGGTCGGCCAGCTCCAGGAGAGGATCGCTATCTGGCGCCGAATAGCGATCCGGTCCCCAAGGGGTTAAAGCCAGGCACCGTTTAGAAGGGCAGGCTGTGCCCTACCAAATGGTGCCTGGCTTTGATGATTGCCGTCCTGAACGGAAGGGGAGGGAGAGAAGACCAAAGGACCTCACCCCTCCCTTTCGGGCACCTTCCCCGCGCTCACAGGGGGGGGGGGGCGCCTGCAAAAGATGTCATCGCGCCGGAATCCGGCCGATCGCTGGCTGCAAATGGAGGACGCGCTGAGAGCGTCCTCCGCAGCGAACCTGTTAAAAATTGGGGACAGACGCACATATTTATATTGTCAACCTGGCTTATTTACGGACACAAAACTCCCCCTAGAAACTGTTGGGAGACATAATTAACTGGGACAAATAAATGGCATGAACATTGCATAATGTTCCTAAATGAGACAGGACAATGGCACTCATGAATGACAAATAGATTACAGTTTAAAACAACAGATAACAGGGCAGTGTCTGCCTGACTCAGAAGATTAACAACTCCTCAAACATACAGCAGAAAAACGGGTACACATGGACCATAACAATAGACAATACCATTGCATAACTCAGATTACATAACACTCTGCACCCCAAGTCCAAATTGACTTACGTCACACCACTTATAAATAATAACAAAACAAAAAAATGACCGAAAAGTTAATTTTTTCATCTTATTTTACTTGTTATTTTTGCCTGAAACATAGTTCAGTTTTCAGTAGATTTTTGCCCCATTTCTTGCTGCTGTGTTCGATGTTTACGTCACAGAATAATTTTAATTAAATAAATATTTATTTTTTTAAATGCTGAATTGTGACCGTTTTCCGACTTCCTTTCGCTTCAACCACTTTGATCGAAAATGTTCAATTCTCTGTCACTCCCCCACCGATTCGCCCGTTCTGAAGACTTACCAGGGAAACCGATGGTCCTTGAGGATGGTGGGGAACGCTGTGACTTGATACATAATTGCACAATTAGCTGCAGCCGCATGGATAAGACAAACAAGTCGAGGGCGTGTGCGATGGATAATAAAGATCTCCTAATTTTCCCGCTCGTATAAATTAAAGGGACGCTCTAATAGCGTTACACTGACGCCTAAAAATATTCCATTTACTACCAGATACATTGTGATTCTCGTTAAACCTTTGAAAAAACTTGCAAAAAAATCCTGTCTTTAACCTTTATAGCAGTAAAATAGTGCAGCTGAAGCTTCTTATGGGTTGTACGACTGAGGCGTCTGTCTGCCTCTGTCAGCTGATCCCCCTCCTCAGCAGAGCGCACACAGCACACACACACACAGCCTCAGCAGCAGCTCCCTCAATTCTCCTAAATTGACCAAGGAAGTTGGAGCGGAGGTCTGGGGGCTCCTGGAGAGTGAGACACACCACTAAAGCATGGGACATCAACCTTGGCCCTCCAGATGTTCTGGAACTACATTTCCCACGAGGCTCAGGCAATCTAATGAATGGCAGAGCATCATGGGAGAGGTAGTTCCAGACAGACACAGACACACATACACACACACTATCATTCATATTCTCTGAAT
This sequence comes from Leptobrachium leishanense, assembly GCA_009667805.1. Lineage (NCBI taxonomy): Eukaryota > Metazoa > Chordata > Amphibia > Anura > Megophryidae > Leptobrachium > Leptobrachium leishanense. Next base: position 147,543,439 of record CM019069.1, read on the forward strand.
AATGGCCAAGGAATCATAAATTCTGTCAGGGTATGGAAACATATGAGCACAACTGTGTAGGTATATATATATATATATATATGAATCATGGAGGATGAATAGCGCACTCTGGAGACTTGATAATGCGCTATTCATCCTCCATGATTCCTGTTTATACGGTATAGCAGCCCCAGAGCATGTATTTTCTGCTGTAAAGGGTTGAAAACCAGGCACCCATTGGAATATATATATATATTGGAATATATATATATATATATTATATATATATATATATATATATATATATATATATATAAATATATAATGTTGTGGTGGAGGATAAAAGGCCTCCACGCTATAATAAGTGTGTTTATTATTGCAGAAGCCACTTGCACATCATAGCAATTCAATGAATTGCATCCCAGAGCTCCTGTGCCACATTCCCCATATGCAGCAAGGAATTCTGGGTAGGATATGCAAATGACATCTGTCTCACTTTTATGCATCCTGGGTCTGTTATTACACAGATCCCTAAAATCAATGCTAGGCCACACTGTGGCTTTCTAGCAGAGATAAGGTTTATGCAACTGGTCAAAACCACTCCTAGGACAGCGCTGTTTCGGGTTCGTTGGACCCTCATCAGCAGGAGCTAGGCATGATGACCAGTTGCAGTGGATGCTTGGGACCCGCAGGCAAATCAGTATCTACAAGAGTTGTGGTGGAGGACAAAAAGCAAGATATATATATATATCTTTTTATCTTGCTTTTTGTCCTCCACCACAACTCTTGTAGATACGGATTTGCCTTGATATACACACACACATACATATATATATATATGTAAAAAGGAGAAAAACACCACTCTATGGTCTTCAAAAAAACTTTATTAAATCAAAACTAAAAATGGTCTAATCGATTTTTTTTTATTTTTGAAGACCCCGGTTTTGCTGGTTTTCTACCATTACCTGCATTTTCTATGAGCTCAGCACCGGAGAGCCGTGTTAATGGAAGTCCGTGAGCGCAGGAGCCAGAGTGTGTATGCATATATATATATTAATATAAATGCGATAGGCCGTGTTATATACACATAAACACACATATACACACTCATACAATCCCCTCTGCCTCAAGCTGATACATAAGGATTTAACAAATAAATCGCAAAGCAGTTGGAAGCCGAATGATTTCCGTTACATTGAGCGGCACGAGTTATCAGGACGGGTATAAATATAGATGTTCCACACACACCGCACGAGATATATATATATATATATCATAGGATTACTCAATTAAAAACGGCAATCCGGTCACATTATGCCGTACGGCTATTGCCATCAGCACACGAGCGTTGAATGAGCACGCACGAGGCTCTGTCTGTCATTTGCTGAAGCGCGCGGTGCCGCTCAGGGTAGAGGCAGTTCTGTTCTAATCGTGTACAGAAGCAGCTGTGCAAATCACAGGTACGCGGAGAACAGCCCCGACCGCAATAAATACACCGTGCGTTGCCGAGAACAATCCCTTCCGGCGCAGTCATTATTTCCTAATTAATCCGAGAGGCATTCAGGACAACCCGAAATAACGCTTTGTGCTTTTGTGTTGCGTCTATTTCGGGTGAAGGTTTCACGTGATGCTCCAGAAAGCTGCCGCGAACCCGTATTGGAATCACGATGCGGAATAATCAGCCATTGACTCTATATATCCAGACCAGGGCTGTTAAACTCTGCCCCCCCACATATGTTTCTAGACTACAACTCCCATGATTCCCCGGCCATCTATGGCATTGGAAGAATTCTGGGAATTGTAGGCATCAAGATCTAGAGGGGGGCGGGCTGTAAGATTGACAGCCCTGATCTAGCCAGGTTGGGTTATGTATTACGCAAAAATCTAGTAGAGGTTGCCCCACAATGCCTTGCGGCAGGGAGTCGGCACAGCTTTCTGATCAGCCAATGTTACATGCTGGGAATCCCTTAGCCAAAAGCACGAGAACCGAAAAACTCCAAAACCAGTTTGAGCACGGACATGACGCATCAACTGGAGGATTCACCACCTCATGTGACGGGGACAAAATTGCCTGGGCTCAATTACTTCAGTCCCACCCAATGGCAGCCCAACACAACCCCATGCTAGCATCCATTACAAAAGCATGGAGCCAAGTCGGGCAGAGGTCAGCGACCTTGGCCCTCCAGATGTTTGGGAACTACATCTCCCATGATGTTCAGCCATTCATCAGGTTGGCAAAGCCTCATGGGAAATATGGTTCCCAAACATCTGGGGGGCCAAGGTTGCTGACCCCTGAAGTAATGTAGGTTCTTGTGGCTCTTGTGACATCCCTAAGTGGACGTTCAGAGTTGATTCCTGGAGTTTTATCCAAGATCCCCTATGCCATCCACCATCACGATCACGATCCCTAATTCCTGTGTCTCCTCTCTCCACAGGTAAGACTTTATCACCCATCATCCACAGACACCCACATCTCAACTGATCCCCTGCATACTTTTGCTGGTAGGACCCCCATCACCCAGTATTCGCAGGCACCCACATTGTAACGTTACCTTGGTCTCTTTTTTTTTTAATATATATTTTTGTCTCCTTTCTCCACCATTTGCTTTGCTAATTAGCATGTGAATCTCCTGCCCTATTGACACAGCACATCCAGCTTCAGGTGTTTACCTTCTAACTGCCTGAATGCAATCAGTCCGCCCTATATAACCACTAACACTGGCTCTAGTGAGCCTTGGCTCTTGTGACATCCCCAAGTGGCATCCCTAAGTGGACATTCAGAGTTGATTCCTGGAGTTCAGTGGCATCCCTAAGTGGACGTTCAGAGTTGATTCCTGGAGTTCAGTGGCATCCCTAAGTGGACGTTCAGAGTTGATTCCTGGAGTTCAGTGGCATCCCTAAGTGGACGTTCAGAGTTGATTCCTGGAGTTCAGTGGCATCCCTAAGTGGACGTTCAGAGTTGATTCCTGGAGTTCAGTGGCATCCCTAAGTGGACGTTCAGAGTTGATTCCTGGAGTTCAGTGGCATCCCTAAGTGGACGTTCAGAGTTGATTCCTGGAGTTCAGTGGCATCCCTAAGTGGACGTTCAGAGTTGATTCCTGGAGTTCAGTGGCATCCCTAAGTGGACGTTCAGAGTTGATTCCTGGAGTTGCAGGACTGGAGGAAGGAACTGCAAGGCCCACTTTTTACTCTGGGTAAAGACACGTCTATATCATGCTTTCTCTCACGCTTCTACTCTTTACTTCTACCTTTCTCCTTAAATGGAACTCCTGCCCCTCTACCACCGACCCCTACACTATCTGCATCTCTCCCTCCCTCCTCTCGTCCCACATGATCTCCTCTGTTTCCTCAGAACATGGTCTCCCTCTAACTCTCGTGCTGCCAATCACTCCCACTCCCACAAATCCCTTCTCTTTCTCACCCTGCTGCTGTTACTCTATTCAGGTGCCATATCCCCTAACCCTGGCCCCACAACACATCCAATACTTCCCTCTCATCCTGTCTCCATCGCACATAAATCACCTCCCTGCAAGCCCAGCAACCTCATTCCCATAATCCCTCAGCGCCTGTCCTCTTTCTCCTGCGCCCTCTGGAACGCTCGCTCTGTGTGCAACAAACTCACAGCCGTCCATGACCTCTTCCTTTCAAACTCCTTCAACCTCCTAGCTTTAACTGAAACCTGGCTAACTCCCTCTGACACGGCCTCTGTTGCTGCTCTCTCACATGGCGGTCTACACTTGAGCCATACCCCCAGACCGGGTGAGAGAAATGGTGGCGGGGTCGGAATCCTGCTCTCTCCCACCTGCACCTACCAGCATCTCCCTCTACCCCCATCCCTCTCCTTCTCCTCCTCCTTCGAGACACACTGCATCCGCCTGTTCTCTCCTCTGGCTCTCAGGGTGGCAGTCATCTACCGCCCACCGGGACCAACCTCCCAGTTCTTTGACCACTTTGCTACCTGGCTTTCTCACTTCCTGTCTTCTAATCTTCCATGCCTAGTTCTCGGGGACTTCAACATTCCCATTGACGATCCTTCCGCTCCTGCTGCCTCCAAACTTCTTTCACTCACGTCCTCCCTTGGACTCACACAATCCTCCCTCCTCCCTACCCACCGCGATGGTCACGCTATTGACCTTGTCTTTTCCAACCTCTGCTCCATTTCTGAGTTCAACTGTCGCCCTTTCCCCATCTCTGACCACCACCTTCTCTCTTTCAACCTATCTGGACTTCCTAAACACCCTGCTCCCCCACCCCGCACACACACTCGCAGAAATCTACATGCTGTGGACCCCCATCAATTCTCCAACCTACTTCACCACCTCCCTCATACCTCATCCTTCACCTGCCCTGATGCTGCCGCTAATCACTACAACACTACGCTTATCTCTGCTCTAGACACTCTTGCTCTTCTTCGACTCTGTAAGGCCCCACGCCGCCAGCTTCAGCCCTGGCACACCCTCCAGACTCGCTACCTGCAAAGATGCTCCCGCACCGCAGAGCGTGCCTGGAGGAAATCCCGCTCTGAAGCTGATTTTGTTCACTTCAAGTTTATTCTCCGGTCATACACCTCTGCCCTCCACTTGGCCAAACAATCCTTCTTCTCATCTCTTATATCTACGCTGTCCTCCAACCCTAAACGGCTCTGGTCCACCTTCAACACCCTCCTCTACCCACCTGCACCTCCCCCCACAGCTGCCTTCAGCGCTCAAGACCTGGCAGATTACTTCCTCAGTAAAACTTTAATTATCAGAAGCAACATCCCAACACAAGATAGTTATCTGCCACCTCCACAGGTCCCCTCTGCCACCCTCTGTCGCTTCCTCCCAGCCACTGAGGAGGAAGTCAATTCCTTATTGTCCTCCTCACATCTCACCACGTGCCCGCTCGACCCCATTCCCTCACATCTAATTCCTCCCCTCTCCTCCTCCCTCACCCCTGCTCTCACACACATCTTCAACCTATCTCTCTCCACTGGCTCCTTTCCATCCGCCTTCAAACACGCGCTAGTTACCCCTTTACTAAAGAAACCATCCCTAGATCCCAACTCTCCATCCAACTACCGCCCTGTATCCCTGCTTCCCTTCACATCAAAGCTCTTAGAAAAACTAGTCTTCAACCGCCTCTCCCTCTTCCTGTCCTCCAATTCCCTACTTGACCCCCTGCAATCTGGCTTCCGTCCCCTACACTCAACTGAACCTGCCCTCACCAAAGTCACCAACGACCTCCTAACTGCTAAAAAACACGGCCACTATTCTATTCTCATCCTGCTTGACCTCTCGGCTGCTTTTGACACTGTTGACCACCCCCTCCTTCTACAGACCCTCAACTCTCTGGGTCTTGGTGACACTGCACTTGCTTGGGTTGACTCCTATTTATCCAACAGGTCCTTCTGTGTGTCCTTTGCTGGTAACTCCTCCTCCTCATTGCCTCTATCTGTTGGTGTACCTCAAGGCTCTGTCCTTGGTCCTCTGCTCTTTTCCATCTACACCTCCTCCCTGGGCAAAATCATCAACAGCTTTGGCTTTAATTACCACCTCTACGCTGATGACACTCAGATCTACCTCTCTACCTCTGATCTCTCTCCCCCTGTCCTTTCCAAAGTCAGTGACTGTTTATCTGGCATCTCCTCCTGGATGGCCTCCCACCACCTAAAGATCAACATGTCAAAGACTGAACTCCTACTTATTCCTCCCTCCAATGCCTCCCCACCTCCTGACTTCTCTATCACGGTGGAGGGTATCACCATCTCCCCATCAAACCAAGTTCGCTGTCTTGGAGTTACACTTGACTCTGCTCTTTCCTTCATCCCCCACATCAAGTCTCTTTCCTCCTCCTGCCGATACCAACTGCGTAATATTTCCAGAATTCGGCCATTTCTTACCGCTGTCACCACAAAACAACTCATACACGCCCTGGTAATCTCCCGACTATTGCAATAATCTCTTATCTGGCCTCCCTCTGTCCCGCCTCTCCCCCCTACAATCCATCCTGAACGCCTCCGCCAGGCTAATTCACCTCACCCGCCGCTCTGTCTTTGCCGCTCCCCTCTGCGAGTCCCTTCACTGGCTCCCCATCCACTGCAGAATTAAGTTCAAAATCCTTATCCTTACCTATAAAACCCTCACTAACTCAGCTCCCCACTACCTGTCCTCACTAATCACCAAATACACCCCAGCCCGCTCCCTAAGGTCAAACAGTGACCTGCGCCTAGCTTCTCCCCGCATCACCTCTTCCCATGATAGACTGCAGGATTTCTCACGCGCAGCCCCCACTCTCTGGAACGCTCTCCCTCGTACTGTCAGACTTTCCCCTAACTTCTCTTCCTTCAAACGCTCCCTTAAAACATTCCTATTTAGGGAAGCCTACCACCCAACTCACTGACACAACCATCAATCACTCTCACCTTACAGTCCTCTCCTCCTGTTTCCAACCCCAACCCTCCCAGATTGTGAGTTCCTACGGGAATAGGGCCCTCATCTCCTCCTGTACTGTTTGTCAAATGTTGTTCAATGTATTGTAACCCTGTCTATACTGTGCCTATTGTACAGCGCTGCGGAATATGCTGGCGCTTTATAAATAAAGACTAATAATAAAAATAGGTGCTAGAGCTCAAATCTAACAAAATGGTACGGAGATTAAAAAAAAATATATATATATTTTTCCTTTTTACATGCAATTACTTCGAACAGAAAAAACAAACAAAAAAACAGCCACATGTGTTTTATAATGTGGTGTGCTGTATGACGTGTTGTATGACGTGTTGTAGGACGTGTTGTAGGACGTGTTGTAGGACGTGTTGTAGGACGTGTTGTATGATGTGTTTTGTTGTAGGACGTGTTGTAGGACGTGTTGTAGGACGTGTTGTAGGACGTGTTTTGTTGTATGACGTGTTGTATAATGTGTTGTATAATGTGTTTTTAAATCATCTAGTTACAGCTTGTGTAAGTGGTCGTGTCCCTTTAACATCCCTAAAACAGACGTTGGAATTAAGGTATCAGACTGAAAGGATAAAATAAATGGACTGGATAGGGGGGCAGGTCTTACCTGTTCAGACTCCAGCACGATCGAGTCTTGGCACGGGAGGCCTTCGGGGAAGAAATGTTTCAGATCTCGGAGCGCGTTGCTGTAGGACGTGGAACCTGAAGGTGAAAGCAGAAGGGCAGGATAAAGCAAGGGACAAATATAGAAAAACACAAATATAGCATCGATAACGAGTAAACAAAAACGCACTCATCATGAACCGCAGAATAACCTTCTAGAAGGCATGATGCTTTCAGCTCGATTTCAAACCCATGAAAAGGGCCTGATTAGCTGCACCTACAAGCAAACTATTTCTGGAAAGACTGACGGTACTTAATATTGAAAAACGAGAGAAAACGGATTATTCTCCAAGTAACAACACTTTCTGTATAAACACATTCGCGTGCTATGGTTCCGCATGGGTCTGAGAAGCGTTGATGTCATGGGTCATTGATGTGCTAGGATTCCCTGCACGACCACCCAGAACCCTACTCAGATCTTGTCCAGCCAAAGTCTTACTCAAAACTTGTCCATCCATAGCCCTTAAACTACAGCCATCGAGAGCTCCATCTCATTTCATGGCCATCCAGAGGCCCTACTCAAAAACCCAACCATTCAGAGTACCTAGTCAAATTACAGCCATCAGGAACCTCAACTCAAAACCCGACCATTCAGAGCACCTAGTCAAATTACAGCCATCAGGAACCTCAACTCAAAACCCAACCATTCAGAGCACCTAGTCAAATTACAGCCATCAGGAACTTCAACTCAAAAACCCGACCATTCAGGGCACCTAGTCAAATTACAGCCATCGAGAACCTCAACTCAAAAACCCAACCATTCAGAGCACCTATTCAAATTACAGCCATCGAGAACCTCAACTCAAAAACCCGACGAGAGCAACTAGTCAAATTACAGCCAGAGAGACCCAACTCAAAACCCAACCATTCAGAGCACCTAGTCAAATTACAGCCATCGAGAGCCTCAACTCAAAACCCAACCATTCAGAGCACCTAGTCAAATTACAGCCATCGAGAACCTCAACTCAAAAACCCGACGAGAGCAACTAGTCAAATTACAGCCAGAGAGACCCAACCATTCAGAGCACCTAGTCAAATTACAGCCATCGAGAGCCTCAACTCAAAACCCAACCATTCAGAGCACCTAGTCAAATTACAGCCATCGAGAGCCCCAACTCAAAACTCGACCAGAGTATCATCGAGAGCCTCAACTCAAAACCCAACCATTGAGTACCTAGTCAAATTACAGCCATCGAGAGCCTCAATTCAAAACCTGACCATTCAGAGCACCTAGTCAAATTACAGCCATCGAGAGACCCATCTCAAAACCCGACCATTCAGAGCACCTAGTCAAATTACAGCCATCGAAAGACCCTACTCATATCATGGCCATACAGTGCGTCTAATTTAAAAATCATGGCCATCAAGAGCCTCTATTCAAATCTCAATCATCCATAGTGCTTACTCAAAACACAGCAATTGAGAGACCCTAATCATATCCTGAAAAACCTTTCCAAATCTCGACCATCCAGAGCCCATACAAATATCACAGTCATGGAGAGCTCCTACTCAAATTCTGACCATCCTGACTCCATACTTGAATGATAGTCATTGAAACCCCTTATTCATATCCCAATAATCCAGAGTCCCTTTTCAAATATGGACCACCCAAAGCCGCTACTCAAATCACAGCCATCGATAGTCTGTACTCCAATCCCAAACATTCAGAACCTTTACTATGATCCTGTCCATCCAGAGTCCCTACCCAAATTCCAACCATCCAGAATCCCATCACAACTAGTTGACTAGATCCCTATGCCAAGATGTAGCCTGTAACAGTCACACATTGACACACGAGGAGTAGGGGGTTTCACCCCTTGCCTGGAACTACATGGCATTGGTGGCTCATGAGTCATATTGGAAACACGTTGTATAGGGATTACTTTCCCCACAATGTTTAGGATTTTTAAAGTAATCTCAGTACGGTCAGCCATCCTTGCTAAAGGTCAATGCAAAGGCCACGGGCAGGGAGAGAAAGAGTGCAAGTTTAAGGGTCGATTGACCAACAGCAGATCTGTAATTAGAAAAGAAGGAGATGCCATAACCCTTTGCAATTTTCCGCTAACTCAACAAAATAAGCATAGTGAAGCTGGGGGTTCAGACCTTGCATCGGTCAATTATGAAACTTGGGAAAAATTAAGTGTTCATAACCCTAAAAAAAGAGGGTCACAATTTATCAATGACAATTTGGGTCTGGTGGTCCATCAATGAGCCAGTCCTATGCATGTTACATGCAAAAATCCACCTGCTAACTGGAGTAAACAGACTCACTGGTATGGCGAGCGGCTCAATGAAAAGTGAGTCTTCCAAGAATACGTAAGTAAGGGATGTTTTACAGCAGGGTTTTCCAAACCCCTGCCATTCTGAGCATTTTAGAATCTGATTCCCAGAACCTGCTGGCAAAGGATTCTGGGCAATGTGTATCAAAAACAGAGAGCGCAACATGACAGCACAGCGTTGCTCTATAGCAAATGACTGGAGCCAACAATGTGATGAGCAGCTCAATGGAAAGTGAGTCTGGCACTTCCAGGTATGTGTAAGGGATGTTCTACAGCAGGGGTTTCCAAATCTTTACCATTTTGGCCATTTCATAATGTGGTTCCAAAAGCCGGCTTGCAAAGGATTCTGGGCAATGTGTATCAAAAACAGAGAGAGCAACAGGACAGCACAGCCTTGCTCTACAGCGAACGACTGGAGCCAACAAGCTCTCTAGCATGGTGTGAGTGGCTCAATGAAAAGTGCGTCTGGCACTTCATGCACGTGTGAGGGAGCAGGAGTTTCAAACCCTGTGCCATTGTGGGCATTTTAGAATGTATTTCCTAGAGCCTGCTGGCAAAGGAGTCTGGGAAATGTCGAACAAAAGCATCGAGAGCACTGAAAGAGCACAGCATAAAAAAACAAAACATAACAGAAACTCTATGCGTCTCTGCATCGATTCAGCGTCAGAGGTAGACGCGATGGAACCTCACACCCTACAAACACAGAAACTGGAGACGCAAAAAATGTAATGGAGTGACACAAAAAGGCATACAGGGTTATTGTAACGGTGCACTATGGTGCTTACCCTGGAGAAGTTTAGTTTGGATCCTTTTGGACAGATTACTAGATACAGAAAGTAATAAAGATTATGTGACCTGATCTCCCAAGCCAGTGAGTGAGCTTAGGTGCTGCTTAGGCTTGTTCATTCAATTGGTTTCGAGCCCAAAAGACCGCTTAGTGCAAACACAAATACTCTATATAAACAGATACAATGACGTGATTCAAGAACAACGTGGTCATAGATATAATACAGTTTGCTGATATCAATGGTCGTGGTACAAGAAGCACATACAACAGAGGCAACACCCTTAAATTTGTTCACAAGAATACAGAGTAGGAACTCACCGAGTTCAGCAGCCTGCAGAGCAGGCCTACAATCAGAGATTGGATTCTGTATAGCGAGTAGGTATACACAGATACTTGAAGTAAAATATATATTCAGCGACCTGCAGGGTAGGACTCTAATCATACAACTTAGTCCAAGCTGCAACCAGCAATGACATACAATAAACAACAGGATGCCTTGCAATTAGGACTCGCACCAGATGTAGCAAACAGCAAACATAAACCATACGGCAAAACCTAAACATGAAAACCAAACCACTCAGGCAAAAGCACAATAGGGATAAGCAAGAGAATCATCACTAGGGATAGCCGGGTAAAAACGTATACAGGGTCCTCGTACAAAAACAGGTCAGCAACTGAGTATCAAAATGTATCCTTCCTGGTAAAATCCTTTATAAATAAATAAATAAAATAGAGAATAGCAAGATAGCAGGCGATGCGGGAACTTAACTCCACGTCAGGGCAAGGAACAGATCCTCTCGCCTGGCTTTAAAGGCTGGTGGCTCATCATTATGCCAAGCCCCGCCCCCTCAGATGCCGATTTGCCAGCTTTAACTACTGGAAACCGGCCAGCCAGCGATGCCACCTGAATTTCGGTGCCCTTTCGTTCCCCGCACTTCGGGAAGTCAAATTCCCAGACCCTGCAGAGAATTCAGCATTCACCGCAGGGTCCCTGAAGTGCAGGGAAAAGCCGCTGACTGCGTTTGAAAAACCACTGCAAAACTGCCAATGAGAACGGAAAAACCGCGGAAAAAAAAAATAAAATCGGAGCGATACGATAAACCGCCGAAAAAAAGCTGAATGCACCAAACAATCCGCCGACAAATGCATCTGAAAAAAAGCCGACTATCCACCGAACAGATCGCCGACCAGCCGCCGGAAAAAGCCGACGAACGGGGGAAAAATAAAAAAAAAGGAAAAATAAAAAAACACTGCAACTTTTAAAAGCTGTTTGCAGAAAAACTACTGGACGAAAATACCTGGAATTAATATATAAGGTCCTATGAATAATAAAAGGTCTGTTACAGAAAAGAAAAAAAAAAATCTAAAGAAATTTTCACTGAAAAACCACAAAAAATGCCTAAAAAAATAGAGACTTTTTGCTGCAGATTAAAAGAATAAACGGTTTATTAGATACTGAATATAAACGGGAATATTTTTCACATTGAAGCCTATGGGATTCGCCTGATTAAGCCTGCCGAATGAAAACACAGAAAATCAGGGCATTTCTCTGCTGTTCGGTGTCTGAATAGATTAACCATAGCTTCTCTATGTGGGATTTCACTGCCGTCGAACAGGCACCGTATTTCGCTGGAAATTCGCCAATATTTGGCAAACTGCCTGCTCTCTGAATAGCCGAATGGCCCCGAAATTGCACCGTACGGGGAAATTCACTGTTTGGTGCAATTTCGGAGCCAATTCGGCTGTCTCTCAATAACCCGGATAGTCTTCACATATGCGTTGAATGATGTCATAATGATGTCATGGGACAAAGGCGACCTTGTACGTGATTTAAAATGCAGAATAAAATTCAATCCATGTAGATGTTAAAAGCAAAAAGGATAAAAAATGAACAAAACAGAAATAATAAAAATTCCAATACAGTGAGAGCTGCCGGGAAGAAAAAAAACATCATGCCCTGAAACCGCAGCTAAAAATACCCCAATTAATCCGTCTGATTGCGGATCTATCTCTTCCTATGGATCAGTACTCTCTCTCCATCTCCCGTGAATTACTCTCTAATCCGGCCTTCATCCCTCGTCTCTATACTGGATCTTTACATCCCCCCCCCCCCCCGGTTAAGTGTATGATAAACGCTCCCTGGCCTACATTTACGGAGAAATCCTCGCAGCCGGGAAAGAAAAAAAAGATCTGCCGCGTCTGCGCCATTGTACGGAACATAAAGACTCTTTTAGATGCAAAGAATGTCAGAAACGTTCCAAAAATGCAACGTATTATTAGCTCCTAACGGTAATATAACCTTGATATCAAACGTGTCTAGGACGGCTTCGTGTGGCGCTTTCTACGCCTGGGGAAAAGGTCCCTCTAGTGGGTTAATAACCTTTTTTTTCTTTCCCGGGATTCGCGGAGAAGATCTCAGCGTGTGCGCGCAGTTTGACCCCAGGAACGGAAAAGGTGGCTGTGATAATTTTATACGAATTCCTGGAAATTAACCATTTTTTATAAAAACAAATCTATAATAAAAATAAATAAATATATATAAAATAAAATTTTAAAAAAAGTGATTTTCCATCTAATTAACCCCCGTCACTAACCCCAACTCTAAAAATAAACCTGGTGTTCAGGATTTATAGGGTTAAAGTTGCCTATAGGGTTATTTTTAGGGTTAGGGGTTTTTTTTGTGCTAAAATCAGCAAGTATATTGCAATTTGGACCCCCTGCCCCGAGTTGAAAGTCTTACTAACTGCAAGCTACTAGCCAGGCCAAAAAAGTTCCTTGTCACTTCTGATCCCACCCACTACCTTCCCCACCTAAGCAGACCACCCACCCACAAATATGCCCCATCTTTATACTGTATTTGTTTAGTCTGTATGATGAGGCCCCTCCTTTTAAAGGGGCACGTGCCAAATTCAAGTTGTTGAATTTAGGGAGGCGAATTTAAACAACGCGCCGTGCTTAAGACCCGGGGTCAGACGAGCGCACTATGTACGAGTTGCGCGTCCTACAGCAGGCGTGCTGCGGATGTTTTGAAAGCCTCCCTGTCGAAGTGCTATGACACGCATTCGACGGGGCTGCAAAGAGCGATGCTCCATAGGAGGATCGAGCCCTGCAGCGCTGAGCGCACTAACTGCACTCAGCGAGGTGACCAGACGGGCATCAGAGTGGAAGGAAAGCCCACTCTCCCGGACGTTCCTTCCACTCTTAAAAACGCTCGTCTGACACCTGCCTAAAATTTCTACTCGTCCTTGGCAAGTGGGCGAGTGGAAATTTTGAGTCCTGATTGAGGAGATTCACTGTGATTTCAGTGACGTCTGATTTTCCTTCTGCCCAAAGAGTCAGTTCACCACTTGATATTAATTCTGTGGAGAAAAAAAAAATGGGCTTACCGTTAATTTCGAACTGACTCGCTGAAGCCAAAATTTCCATTAGTGAGTATAAGCGTTGAGGATGATAATACGGACAAATTTATTATTATTTTTTTACTTTACGGGAATCGAAAAGCCGGTGTGTCCTTAATAAAATCTCTCGGACTAAAAAAAATGGGCGAATTTGATTAGAAAATGCACTAAATTACTGCCGAATTAAATCGAGCTCTTAGGCCAGGGGTCGGCAACCTTGGCCTCCAGATGTTTTGAAACTACACTTCCCATGAGGCTTTGCCATCCTAACGAGCAACTGAGCATCTATAGAGCTGTAGTTCCAAAATGTCTGGAGGGCCACGTTTGCCAACCCCCTCCCTTTGAAATTACCCTACCTACAGGAGGGGTCAACAATCTTGGCCTTCCAGAGGTTTTGGAACTACATATCCCATGGTGCTCAGTTACTCATTTGGATGGCAATGCCTCAAGGGAAATACAGTTGCATATCATCTGGAGGGCGAAGGTTGCTGACCCTTGCCTTAAGTCAGAGGTCAGCAACCTTGGCTCCCTGATGTTTTGGGAACTACATTTCCCATGTGGCTCAGTCAGCCTATTGGGTGACTGAGCATCATGGGAGATGTAGTTCCCAAAACATCAGGGAGCCAAGGTTGCTGACCCTTGCCTTATGATCCCGAGAGGGTAATTCATACAACGACAGGAGAAAAAAGATCGATGAAGCTTCTCCTGCCGCTGTTTGAATTTCCTTTTTGGGAAAACCCAATGTTTATTGTGGTTTCAACACTGGTAGATTGTAAGTTCTCGAGCAGGGTCTTCTCTCCTACTGTTCTGTGTGTGTAATGTGTATGTATATTTGTTATTCTGTCTCTCCCATTGTACAGCGCTACGGAACTTGTTCTAAATACTTGTAACCGTAGACTATGCTGGCTCCTTATCTGTGAAGGTTGGGATGGTCCATTTGACGCCTCAGTGAGAATCCAGGTTACCCTTGTCCTGGGAACAGAGATAGCATTGGTGGATTGGACGGGGGGGGGGGGGGGTGTCCCTTGTTACCATGCTGTTGTTATGCATTCTTTATCTATGTTTATATGATCTTAATCTTATCTGTCAGGTTTCGAGTATAGAAAGACTAATGCAAATATTTGCCTCCGGGTCGTTATTAAAAAAACAAGAGTTCCCTACATTACATTGCAAATCGCTGGGAATCACTGCTCACTTACCGTACATCCCGTTGCGTACAATACTGGTGCCATACTGCGCTCTCCAGAGAAACTGGTCCTCGGCTTTGCACAGCTGCGGGTCCTCTGGTCCCAGTAAGTCCAGGAGCTTGAGCACTGCATTGTGCCTCTGTAAGCAAAGCACGAGGCTGGGGCCTGAGATCAGGTACTCGCGGTGACCGTGAAACAGCAACCCGTCCTGTGGATGGAGCATCAAGTTGTCATGATCCATACAATTCATGTTGACTATTCCGTGACCATAGGATATCATGTCATCTTCTCCGAATGCATACCCTGGCCACTTATTGATGGGACAAGGCCCTCTTCACTGAACTGGAGTAATGAGAGTAAAGGTCTAGGTCTTAGACTGGATCAAGGGGACATGGGATTAAGGAGCTGGACTGAATAAAAGAGAAAATGGCCCGTTTGCTGGACTGAGTAATGAGGACACGAGACCCAGGCGATGGGCTAGCTAATGGGGAAATGGGACTTGGCTGCTGGTCTGTGTAGTCGGGACATGGAACCAGTTTCTAAGATCGGATAGTGTGGACATGGGAGCTGGCCACTAGAATGGATGATGGGTACATGGGAGCTGGTCACTGGACGGGACAATGGGGACATAGGATCTGGTAGCTGGACTGGATAATGGGGACATGGGAGGTGGCACCTGGACTGGTCAGTGGGGACATGGGAGCCGGCCATTGGACTGGATGATGGATACATGGGAGCCAGCCATTGGACTGGATAATGAGGACATGGGATCTGGTAGCTGAACTGGTCAGTGGGGACATGGGAGCCGGCCATTGGACTGGATGATGGATACATGGGAGCCAGCCATTGGACTGGATAATGAGGACATGGGATCTGGTAGCTGGACTGGTCAGTGGGGACATGGGAGCCGGCCATTGGACTGGATGATGGGTACATGGGAGCTGGTAGTTGGACTGGATAATGGAGACATGGAAGCTGGCCCCTGGACTTGCAATGGGGACCTGGTCACTAGACTGGATGACAGGGACATGGGACCCAGCCAGTGGACTGGATGATAGGGAAATGGGAGCTGGCCATTGAAATGGATGATAGGGACATGGGAACACAGGACCCGGTCATTGGACTGGATGATAGGGACATGGGATCTGGCCATTGGACAAGATAAAAGAGACACGTTCTAACAGGCTTCACCTGTGTCACATTGTCAGGGAGTATAAGGCCGCAGTCCATTGGAGTCAGCGCCACCGCCTTCATTCCAACAAGGTGGAACTTTTGAAACTCCATTTTGCGCAAAATCTTTCCAATGTTGTGGCTCCATATTCCTGGCTTAAGGAGAAGAACCGTGTAGAGCAGTGGGGGACCTGAAAACATTGGAATAAACAAGAATGTCACCTTTATTGACTGCATGACCTTCGAAATTGTACATGGGATGGAGTTTATGGGCCAGTGAAACCTAAAAAGGGTAAATGTTAGTGAAAACTGTATAATTTCAAGAAGGTTTCTTTACAGATGGCGGCCCAGAGGATGCGTGTGTTACACCTTATATAAACGGAAGTAAAAGCGCATTTAAAGTTACATTGGGGACATGGGACGCGGGTACCGATTTGATGGATTAGTCACAAGTGATGAAATCGACTCACACTACCATCGGCTGTGTCCTAATCCGTACACAGTCTATGAGGACAGGATCACGAGTGGTCCATTGATAGAAACCAAAGTCACCGTGGAGACCTTCAGGCGTTTTCTTGACTGTCTGAAGAATTGCTCTGCGTTTCCTCTGCATCAATGTTTCCTAACCCTAACCCTGGACCGCAAGTCCTCTTAACAGGCCAGATTTCAAAGATTATCTTGGGGAAATGCAGTCTGAATCCTGCAATCCCTGAGCAGCAAATCATATCACCTGTGCTGTGCTTCACATATCCTGCAAACCTGACCTGTTAGGAGACCTGAGGACCAAAGTTGGGAAAC
The DNA here is from genome assembly GCA_009667805.1 of Leptobrachium leishanense. Lineage (NCBI taxonomy): Eukaryota > Metazoa > Chordata > Amphibia > Anura > Megophryidae > Leptobrachium > Leptobrachium leishanense. The sequence goes on from CM019069.1 coordinate 147,560,137, forward strand.
ACTGCTCTACACTGATCAGGTGAGGATTCCCCTGTCTGGTGATATGGGTGCATGGCTTGTAGAGGATCCACTGGGAGACCCCCGGCTCATCTATGGAAACACTGACTCACCTGACAGCATGTAAGAGAATAGAGACTCTGTCTGCTTCTCGTGACCTCCTCCACCTACAATGGAGAAATCCATAAAGACATTCTCTTACAACCGATCTTATGGATTTGTCCCAATAGTAATATCTATAACGAAGAGGTTGGACGTGGTTAGTTGACCACCTAAAATCCTCACCTCCGTGCTTGTGGGTAACAGACAGTGGTGCGATGTATTTCAACATGTGTCGGCTCTCTGGATCTAAAACGCAACAAAAACAAACAAACAAACAAATCACCATACCATTCTATATTACTATGTTTTCCATACATTTGCTACCAAGAATGTGTTGTCTATGGTCTTACGTCTTATCCTATCTCTGATCATGAAGATGCACAAACACAACACGGAACACGATATGATCGACTATAAATACAAATAATACAGGTCGAGTATCCCTTATGTTAAATGCTCGGGGCCAGATGTGTTTTGGATTTTTGGAATATTTGCATATAATAATGAGATATCTTGGAGTTGGAATCCAAGTCTAAACAGGACATCTCTTTATGTTCCATACACCCCTTATACACACAGCCCGAAGGCCGTTTTATACAATAGTTTTAATCATTTTGTCCCCCGTCACAACAGGTTAGGGGTGGTATTTTCCACTCGTGGTGTCATGTCGGCACTCAAGGACATTTCTGCATTTTGGAGCATTTGAGAAAACGAGATATCCCTGCAACTGCATACACTTATTTTCACCAGCCTCCGGGATGGCCATAAATATCTCCGTCCTCCCGTTGCAGACATGGTGTCACCACAACCCAGTCTACAATAAAGTATGTAATATTAAAAGTAATTAAAAATACCAAAATCTTGAGAGACATGTGTACCCGATATCAGCTCTTTGTCAGTGAAGATCAGGGCTGCCTGTCGGAAAGCAATCTCTGGGGTGGCGGACATGATGAGCTGAGGTGGCCTCTTATCTGTGTTGGGTGCCAGGTCCCGGATAACGCGTTCAAGAGTAACGAAGGCGCGGACACAGCGCAGGGCACACAGAAGGGCTGGGTTAGAGGTCAGTTGCGTCACACTTTTCTGCCACGGCCGGTCTCCCACCTCATACGGAGTGATTTCTTTGGCTTGCGGTCGGCTCAGACTGGGCAACCATTTCAGGCCCAGAAGTTCATATCTGTGAAGGTCATATCCTAGGGAGAAGACCAGATCGTTAAGGGTTGTGTCCCGTATCACAACATCTGGTGAAAGTGCAGTCACAGTCACGACCTCTGTGTAACAACTGGTAGTACCATAGTCTGAGGGTTCAAGAAGGAAGGGTGAAGCTCTGATTGGCCTACAACCAACTGGTTTATTGGGGGATTCGGGATGGAACAATGGCCACTGGACATGGACTCTTCTGGTGGAATGTGTATATGTACATTCAGAATGCCAAACCAGAAGTTCGGGCCAGGTTTGCGAGAGTTCCTGAAGCACCACAAACCGAAAAAAAAAATCGGAATAATATTGCCAGAAATTACACCATCTACACCAGGGATCCAAGACTCGCCCACCCCCAGATGTTTCTGAACTACAACGCCCATGATTCCCTGGCCATCTATTACATTGGAAGAATATTGGGAAGTGTAGGCCTAAACATCTGGGGGGCTGGGAGTTTGACAGACCTTGTCTAAACACAATAAATTCGTTAGCGTTTGAAAGTGGCGATAGCGCACAGACCATGACTCCAAACAGAAGCCAAGTCAATCACAGAGCCAGAGAATCACATTTCCTGCTCTTGTTCACAAAGGTCAAGATTCAGGGTACGGCAGGCACTTCCAGGAGAGCAATCTCTCTCATACGCATTGATGATAGGTGGTTTTTCCACTTCCCATTGTCAAATTATATCCCCAAAACACAGCCCAATAGTTGGGGCTAACATTAGTGCTTCGATATGTATGCGTTAGCGCCATGATAAGGGTGTTTCACGCATTCCCTCTATATTACATTCCTGACACTACCCCCGTTAGCGCATGGGTTTTTGCTCTAGCTTGCGTGAGCTTACTCTTACTTTGCGCATCCTATACTTAACATGGAGAGCACAAACGCCCGTTAGCGTTTCGATAAGTAAGGTACTAATTACCGCAGGGATGCGGAGAGTCAAAAGTTATCACCTTCTAAAACCTGCCGCTACATGATTCTGAGTTTGCAGCACCCCTTGAAACCCCTCCTCCCAATAAAATCAGATACTCACCTGTCATCTCGCGGCGACAATGGTGGGCCGATCTATCGATTCTTGTCGCCGGGAGAAGAGCGAGACTGGGGACAAACAGTCTCACGATAGCAAGATCGCGCAATGCTCGCGGCCCGGATGCACAGCCCTCCATGGAGTCTTATGGACTCCAGGAGGTGATACTCGCAGCGGCACAGAAGTGCTACCACAAGAATCCCAGTGGTTAACGCTGCGTTCCAGGGCGAGATGCTGAGGTAACGCCTGCTCCGAAATATCACATTAACATGGGGACACTACGGGGAGACCTGCAGGTGCAGATTTTACGCGGTAGCGTCCCTATATTAGTGCAAATAAAGGGAATAGCCCCCTGTGTGTTTTTAAGAAGGATGTACACGATATGTGGATTGGTAGGATTCGTGGCATTCTGTTAAAGCTTCTCTGATATTTGTCCGCCAATAGACAGACAGACACATATATATATATATATACATACACACACACACACTTAATGGTCTACAGGAATGAGCCTGAATCGTGTGTGATGTTTGGCACCAGGAGGGAAATCCATGGAGAAAGATGAATTTTTATTTATGGCATTCCCCTAAAATAGCCGCTCTCTGGGATTGGATGTGCTGAGAGAACGGCCTCGGGCTCTCAGTGCCCATTAAGGAGGGTGAGCCTAGGGGAGCCCAGGGCGGGCAGCCAAACCTCGCAGAGATTCCAGCCTCCTACAGACAGAGAACCTAGGAGAACATGTTTAACTCGTGTAGGACCAGAGGAACATGCAACCATGAGGTGGTTTGTCATGACAAGTGGCAATCAGATCTAGTGGGAGAATGCCCTGCTTTGGTTCTCAAATTACTTCATGGCTTAATGCTGTGGAGCTCTGTGATACAGTAATGTGCAGTGTGTATGAGCGTAAGTTTTATTGCTGTACTGTGATACGCTCATACACACCGCACATTACTGTGAGCTTTATTGCTGTGGAGCTATGTGATACGCTCATACACACTGCACATTACTGAGAGCATTATTGCTGTGGAGCTATGTGATACGCTCCTACACACTGCACATTAATGTGAGTTTTATTGCTGTGGAGTTCTGTGATCTGCTCATACACACTGCACATTACCGTGAGCTTTATTGCTGTGGAGCTCTGTGATACACTCAAACACACTGCACATTACTGAGAGCTTTATTGCTGTGGAGCTATGTGATACGCTCATACACACCGCACATTACTGTGAGTTTTATTGCTGTGGAGCTATGTGATACGCTCATACACACCGCACATTATTGTGAGCTTTATTGCTGTGGAGCTCTGTGACGCTCAAAAACAACATTCTGAGCCCTTAAAAGAAGAGGCACATAATAGGAATGCATAACTAGGGGACCAGGACCCTGACCAATTCCAAAGATGGACACCGGGGAGAAAGAGATAAAATTAAGGAGGTCCCAGGACATAGATTGAGCATTTTATCGGCATTATGGTATCACACATGGAAGCCCGAGATCTATATTCCCATAGAATAAGCTCTGTTCTCCAGGAGATGAATCTCTAACCTTCTGCGTGTGAGTGAGAAGGAGCATATGAGGAATATGGGGGGAAGGGGTGGAGGGGACGCCATGATGAGCAAAGGTTTCAGTCGCAGGAGACACAGTAGGGGACATCACGAGGCGCTTGTGTATCTGGGGCATCCCTACAGATGTCTTTGAATAGCTGTAATGTCAGGCGCCTGCACAATATACAGATGTGCTTGTGTCTGCAGGAAAACCCGTGGCTGCATCATGAGGTCTGTTTATAGCAGATCCCTGCCGCCGCTGCCGCCACCCTCCCCAATCCCTGGAGACCTGACTCTCCATCTACTCGTTCCCTTCCAGAAGAACGACAATCTGTTGACTTGCTCGCGCAGGAACATTGTGTTTGTTTCCTTTCTTAGAGGATCAGCGGAGCCTCGCGTTCCGCCATAAGCGCCGCGCTCCGCAGAAAGCCGCTCCGCTAATGCCTCTTCTCACATCTGAGAGAAAAAGCATCGTGCCATTAACCTAAAACACGATCAATCCCGCCACGAGCAGCAAGGGTTTTCATTGTCAAGCGTCCGCCAGGCAGCGGCACGTTCTGTAGATCCATACACAGGGACGCGTTTCATGAGGACACAGTGTATCCGTGTGAACACTGGCGGTACCCAAGCTCCAAATCACAAATCTATGCCGTGTGTTACAGCATCACCTCGCGGGAGACCCTGAGCGGCCCGAGCATCAGCTGAAAGCAGCGCTTAGCACAGGCAGAGAGGAAAAGCCCCATCACTAAAAACTATTTAAAGAACCTTCATAGATATAAACAGGAGCGATGGAGAGCGCAGCTCCTCCTGACTCCCCACCCTGCACTGCTAGATTCCTGTGAGCACGGCTTCATACACCTCTGGATTTATGTCTCATAAATTGTTATATGGGGCTCCTCCATATATTCAGGGTGTGTGGGTGTCTCTTTAGGGGCTCCTCATATATTCAGGGTGTGCGGTGTCTATTTAGGGGCTCCTCCAATATTCAGGTGTGGTGGGTGTCTTTTTAGGGGCTCCTCCATATATTCAGGGTGTACGGTGTCTTTTTAGGGGTTCTCCACTATATTCAGGGTGTGTGGGTGTCTTTTTAGGGGTCCTCCATATATTCAGGGTGTGCGGGTGCCTTTTTAGGGGTCTCCATATATTCAGGGTGGCGGGTGTCTTTTAGGTTCCTCCATATATTCAGGGTGTGCGGGTGTCTTTTTAGGGTTCCTCCATATATTCAGGGTGTGTGGTGTCTTTTTAGGCTCCTCCATATATTCAGGGTGTGCGGGTGTTTTAGGGTTCCTCCATATATTCAGGTGTGCGGTGCCTCCTCCATATATTCAGGGTGTGCGGGTGCCTTTTTAGGGGTTCCCCATTTCAGGGTGCGGGGTCTTTTAGGGGCTCCCCATATATTCAGGGTGTGTGGTGTCTTTTAGGTTCTCCATATATTCAGGGTGTGCGGTGCCTTTTTAGGGGTTCCTCCATATATCAGGTGTGTGGGTGTCTTTTTAGGGGCTCCTCCATATATTCAGGGTGTGTGGGTGTCTTTTTAGGGGTCCTCCATATATTCATGTGGTGTCTTTAGAGGCGCCTCCATATATTCAGGGTGTATGGGTGTCTTTTTAGGGGCTCCTCCATATATTCGGGGTGTGCGGGTGTCTTTTTAGGGGCTCCTCCATATATTTGGGGTGTGCGAGTGACTTTTTAGGGGCTCCTCCATATATTCGGGGTGTGCGGGTGTCTTTTTAGGGGCTCCTCCATATATTTGGGGTGTGCGGGTGTCTTTTTAGGGGCTCCTCCATATATTCGGGGTGTGCGGGTGTCAGTATATATATATATATATATGTCACTCTGCAATTTCCTTATTTTTCATATCATTAATCCTTGCAGTAGGGGAGTGGGGAATCGCACAGATAAAGGCAGACAGGCGTTTTTTGACCCGATTCGCTTTCCCATGACTCAGGCCCTTTTCCTTTTTTTTTTGTGCGAGGAAATAATATGTATATGCGCACATGGGATAAATTAAGAAATGAAAGTGGACGCTGCCGAGTGAAATGCATCAAACAGTCCATTTAAACATGGCGTTCGATACCTGTGCGTTGCACAGACCGGGGAGGACCGACGCGTGATCACAGCCCATTAGATTTACATTGATGCAGAATGAAAGCTCTACAAATTGCACATGAAATATTGATGATTAAACCCCTGTTAACCAGGCGGCAGGTGGGGATCTCCATGCAGCGGATCCCGCTCTCCGGAATCAGGGGGTGAGCTGCACTCAGGCAAATGGACACTTACCCAAAGGAAGCTCTTCATCAAAGCCACATTGACATCACTCAGCAGAACGCACAGAAACCTCGAATGGTTTTGGAAGGTTCTTTTCCTCCGCCTGGTCCATTGTGTTACTGTTTAATATTCCACGTCCATTTACCTGGCGCGTATAAAGGCTGGAGCGCAGGGCTGCACTCTCACGGCTCGGCCAAATGGTCCTGTGATAGCCATTACTGTCCGTGTAATGCGATGGAATAAATTAATAAATTATACGTATATTAATGTGCAGACCCGGGGGGACCTGAGCCTGAGTACTGGAGGCCTTCTAACTCGTCCTCAATAAATATATTATATGTATGATGTCTGTCCATCAGTCTGTCTGCCTATGATCATCTTTCTATGATCTAAAGGTCTGTCTGTCCATTCACACGTCTGTCATTCTGTCTGCCTCTCCCTTCATCCATCTTTCTTGCCTGGTCATCTGAGTATCTATTATCTAAATGTCTGTCCATCTATATATCCGATCCATGCGTGTGTTCACCGGTCTGCCTATCACTCCACACAAATCTCTGTCCATCGGTCTGTCCATCTATCATCTAAAATGTCTGTCCATCTGTCTATCATCTAAATGTCTGTCTGTCCATCTTTTCATCTGTTTACTCACTCGTCTGTCATTCTGTCTGCCTATCCCTTCATACATCTGTTTGAGTATCTGTCATTTGTATACGTATTATCTAAATGTCTGTCTATCTGTATATCCAATCAATCTGTGTATTCACCTGTCAATCTGTCTGTCTATTCCTTCACCCATCTATCTGGCTATATTTTAAAGATCTCTAAAGGTCTGTCTGTCTGTCCATTTGCGTATTTACCTGTCTGTCATTCGGTTTATTCTCACAATGCGTCTGTCTATCATTTATAGTCATATTATCTAAATGTCTGCATGTCTATCTATATATCCACCTGTCCGTCTGTCATTCTGTCTATTTCTCCACCTGTTTGCCTCTCATTTATTGATTATAGAAATTTCAAATCAGTCCACCTATTTGTCTATCCCTGTATACATCTGTCATTCTACTCCACCATCCGTTGGTCTGTCCATCTATCTGGTTACTTTTTATAGATCTAGGGCTCGATTACATTCCTTGTGCAAAAAAGCTTGTGCAGTGCGAATTTTTGCACGAAGCGATAACGCGCGTAAATGAACGCAGGTATTACGATCCGAGCGCATCTTTTTATCCGTCCGAAAATATCGCACGTAAAAAAGACGCGTGAAAACGCGAGCAAATTAACGCTGCGCGCAGAAATTGTTGGGCAGACTGTTTTTTCATGCGATTCAGCCAATCAGAATTAAGAACCACAATTGTCTCCCGTTAAGTTTCAGCGCCTGTCAAAATCAATCTGCGCATATATGCTGCAGCAAGAATAAAAACACGCACAACTTCTACATTTTATTGTTTGGGTATGTGTAGAATGTGTAACTATCCGCTGCTGTAATTTTTTTTTTCGTGCTGGTGTATTTCGTTTCGGCCAGGACGTTCAGATTTGCCGTTACCACCAGCTTTTCAAAGACGTTAAAAGTATGCGCGCAAACGCTGTCTGTTAAAATTTGCGCATAGATTGTAATACCATGCGCGTACCAGCGCACAAACGCATTTGCGCTCACAATGGTAAATATAGGACGCGCGCAGTACATTACGCTCGCACAGCGTTCACGCAGGTTCACCCACGGTAGATGTTAACGTGCATTTTTTGCGCGGACATTGTAATACGACGTTCTGTGCAAAGGGTTTAATGCCTTAATGCGTTTTTGCTCACGCGTTAACGTTTGCGCGAAGAATGTAATAGAGTCCTTAATATCTAAATGTCTATTTTTCCATCTGTCCATCTATCCCTATATTCCCCTGTCCGTCTGTAATTTTCCAGCTGTCTGTATGTCAATACGTACAGTGGCAAGAAAAAGTATGTGAACCCTTTGGGATTAGGTGGAGTTTTACATGAATTGGTCATAAAATGTGCTCTGATCTTCATCTAAGTCACAACAATTTGAAAAACACAGTCTGCTTAAAATAATACAACACAAACATTATATGTTTTCATGTGTTTATTGAACAGAACATGTAAACATTCACAGTGCAGGGTGGAAAAAGTATGTGAACCGTTGGACTTAATAACTGGTTGACCCTCCTTTGGCAGCAATAACCTCAACCAAACGTTTGCTGTAGTTGCAGATCAGACCTGCACAACGATCTGGAGTAATTTTGGACCACTCCTCTCCACAAAACTGTTTCAGTGCAGCAATATTCTTGGGATGTCTGGTGTGAATCGCTCTCTTAAGGTCATGCCACAGCATTTCAATGGGGTTGAGGTCAGGACTCTGACTGGGCCACTCCAGAAGGCGTATTTTGTTTTGTTGAAGCCATTCTTTTGTTGAATTACTTGTATGCTTTGGGTCATTGTCCTGTTGCATCACCATCCTCTGCGGAGCTTCTGTTGGCGGACAGATGGTCTTACGTTTTCCTGCAAAATGTCTTGATAAACTCTGGAATTCATTTTTCCATCAATGACAACAATCCGTCCAGGCCCTGAGGCAGCAAAGCAGCCCCAAACCATGATGCTCCCTCCACCATGTTTTACAGTGGGGATGAGGTTTTGATGTTGGTGTGCTGTGCCTTTTTTTCTCCACACATAGTGTTGTGTGTTTTGTCCAAACAACTCAATTTTGGTTTCATCGGTCCACAGAATATTTTGTCAGTAGTGCTGTGGAACATCCAGGTGCTCTTTTGCAAACTTCAAACGTGCTGCAATATTCTTTTTGGACAGCAATGGCTTCCTCCGTGGTGTCCTCCTATGTACTCCATTCTTGTTTAATGTTTACCTTATTGTAGATGTGTCAACAAAAATGTTAGCATGTGCCAGAGATTTCTGTAAGTCTTTAGCTGACACTCTAGGATTCTTCTTTACCTCATTAAGCATTATGCGCTGTGCTCTTGCAGTCATCTTTACAGGACGACCACGCCTAGGGAGAGTAGCAACAGTGCTGAACTTTCTCCATTTGTAGACAGTCTGTCTTACCGTGGACACATGAACATCAAGGCTTTTGGAGATACTTTTGTAACCCTTTCCAGCTTCATGCAAGTCAACAATTCTTGATCGTAGGTCTTCTGAGAGCTCTTTTCTGCGAGGCATGGTTCTCATCAGGCAGTGCTTCTTGAAACCAGTAAACCCAAAACTGGTGTGTGTTTTTAAAGGGCAGGACAGCTTTCAGCAACACATCCAATAATATCACACTGATTGGACTCAAGGTTGGCTCACTCCTGGCTCCAATTAGCTCTTGGAGAAGTCATCAGGCTAGGGGTTCACATACTTTTCCCACCCTGCACTGTGAATGTTTACATGTTCTGTTCAATAAACACATGAAAACATATAATGTTTGTGTTGTATTATTTTAAGCAGACTGTGTTTTTCCAATTGTTGTGATTTAGATGAAGATCAGAGCACATTTTATGACCAATTCATGCAAAACTCCACGTAATCCCAAAGGGTTCACATACTTTTTCTTGCCACTGTATATACACCCGTACGTCTGTCATTCTGTCTGCCCATCTTATCTATTACCTAAATGTCTATTTTTCCATCTGTGTGTTGATATATCAACACGTATAAACACCTGTCTGTCCTTCTCTGTGCCCAGCTTATCTATTACCTAAATGCATATGTGTCCATCTTTTATCTGTTGTACATGTCTGTTACCGCTAGATGTACATTGTATCGTGTAAAGGAAACGTGAGTTTTAAGCCGGAGTTTTACGGAGATCTCATTAATTGCAAAGGAAGAAAGGGGAAAAAAACGGAAATCACGTCTACGATTGTTACTTTTCTTCATCTCGCTGTGAGGCCGAGGCACGATCTAAATAAAAGGCCACATGGAGAGCACCATCCGCATGATCTATCTGTTCTGCTGGCGTCTGCTGCCGCTCGCTGGAACATTTGGGGATTGCAAATGGAAAAGCAACATCCTAATCAATAATGACAGAGCGAGACCGACGCTGGACAGACAGAGCGGTCCATGTGGAAGGAGAGGCAAGAGATGCAGCGCGATATCAAGGGGTTAAATAGAAAATACACAATGTGAACACTAAGGTAGTGCTGTCTGCTGTGTGGACTACATTTCCCATAGTCAGGGCCGGCCCAAGAAACTGTGCTGCCTGTTTTCCAAGCATAAAAAGCTGCCCCCCTCCAAAAAAAAACCATGTGCCATATATGAGCATATCAGAGCTCCACAGCAATAAAACTCACGGTAATGTGTGTATGTGAGTGTATCAGAGCTCCACAGCAATAAAACTCACGGTAATGTGCATATGTAAGTGTATCAGAGCTCCACAGCAATAAAACTCACGGTATTGTGTGTCTGAGCGTATCAGAGCTCCACAGCAAATAGACTCACGGTAATGTGTGTATGTGAGTGTATCAGAGCTCCACAGCAATAAAACTCACGGTAATGTATGTATGTGAGCGTAGCAGAGCTCCACAGCAATAAAATTCATAGTAATGTGTGGTGTGCCTAGTTAAGGCCCAAAATGCTGCCCCTGGCAAAGTGCTGCCTGGAGCCATAGCTCCACCTGGCACCATGGACGGGCCAGCCCTGCCCATAGTGCTCAGCCAGACGAGGAGTCACACTATGGTGCAGATGGCGCGTACAGTCACTTTAGCATTAGGATATCCAGGAGATCGAATCCACTGTGGCAGCCAGCACAGGGCTTAACATAACATTAAGGGTTAATTGGTAGAGAATTGCACAGGGATTATAGATTTTTAGGCTACAAAAGTTGCATTAGGTTTTTTCCCAGCACTGATGTTCCTTCAGCTTGATTACCCTGGCCTAAAATTTGTCACCACTTAACGAATAAACCCCTAACCCCCCCCCCCCGTCCCGTTTCTCCTTACCGTTGCTTGATTTCTGGCATGGCCGCAGGATCTGGCGCAGTAAGTGGCCCGCTCGCTTCAGTGTCTGCCTTCCGGTCATTGTGAGGATCACAACTTGTTCGTTTTCGGGGTCCGAGGGGAGGGGTCGCGCCGTTAACATGTCCATTGTGGCGCTCATAGGGTCCGGCACGGCGTAGAGACTGCCACCTGTCAGAAGATAAAGGTCAACCTGAAACCCTACAGGCCCCATCACGTTATTTCCACCAAGATTGGGACATGTCACTTTGTGAACTCAAGGTCTGAGTCCAAACCCTTCATGGCCCCTGTGCCATCTCAGAAAGCAGACCTGACGGGATGTCAACTCCAGAATCTTCAAGCTGCTATGTTTCCACCCTCAGGAACAAGAGGTGGGATTATGTGATCAGGAAAGAAATGTAGGGCCCTAATACAATCTTCGCGCAAAAATGAACGCGTGCGCAAAAACGCATTAACGCGAGGGGTAAAACCCTTTGCGCTGAACGTCGTATTACAATGTCAGCGCAACAAATGCGCGTTAACGTCTACCGCAGGTGAGCCTGCGGGAACGCTGCGTGAATTTACTGTACGTCGTGCGTCGTATACTTAACATTGTGAGCGCAAATGCGTTTGTGCGCTGGTACGCGGATGGTATTACAATCTATGCGCAGTTTGTAACGCACAGCCTTTGCGCGCATAATTTTAGCAACTCCTAAAAGCTGGTGTTAATGGCAAATTCTATCAACCTGCCGAAACCAAATACACCAGCCCGAAAAATACGCAGCAAAGTATAGTTACACATTCTACACATACCCAAACCAATAAAATGGAGAAGTTGTGCGTGTTTTGTTTTTATTGCTGCAGCATATATGCACAGATTGATTTTGACAGGGGCAAAAACTTAACGTGAGACAATAGTGGTTCTTAATTCTGATTGGCTGAAGCGTGTGAAAAAACAGTCCGCACACCGATTTCTGCGCGCAGCGTTACTGCACGCGCGTTATTTTTTGAAGCATGAAAAAATGCGTGAGGATTATAATACCAGCATTGATTTACTTGCGTTAACGGTTGACGCATCGGGCAAAAATTCACGCGTTTACCGTGCGTTTTTGCGTGAAGAATGTAATAGAGCCCTGAATGTTCTAGATGAAGCTTTGATGGGGAATGGATGGGCTGTCCTTGGATGTCACAAGACCCCGGCCAGCCACCGATTAACCCCATCAGGGCTATAGAGAAGCAAACAGTGTGTGTTACCTAGACTCTGCATTAGACCATCTGAATACGGAGCCGCGTGGAAGCACATGTCTGTGTCCAGCTCAGAAGGCTGCGAGAAATGTGTGCGGATGGGTCCAAGGAGGCCCTGCTCGGCCAGTCCATTCATCAGCCCTGGTGACAAAAACAAATTTCATGATCATGGACAACGCTGAGCCATTTATACCACGGCTGACAATCCCCCTTACATCCTACCTCCGTGATTAATGACGGCAGACACGGCAGTGCAGGGCATACACACTGACGCTGCAATGACACGCACTCTGGCTGTGAGTTGTGGGAGTAACACCTTAGAGCACCTTAAAGGAGGACCCCCCCCTTAACCCTATCCCCCCCCCAATTCTAGTTGTTTAACATCGGAAATGTCACCCCCAACCCAATTACACCGCCTCGGCACCCCAGTTATTGCAGAACTACATGTCCCATGATGCTCTGGGATATTCTAGAGCAGAGATCTCAAACTGTGGCACCCCAGATGTTTCAGAACTACTTGTCCTATGATGCTCAGCCCATCTTAAAGGGATATTCTATAAGCAGGGATCTCCAACTCTGCCCCTTCCCCAGGTGTTTGCGAACTACAACTCCCATGATCGCCTGGCCATCTATGGCAGTCAAAGAATTCTGGGAATTTTAGGCAAGCAACATCGGGGAAGGGGGGGGGGGCTGGAGAATGAGATCCCTGTTCTAGAGGGTTTTGAACGTTCCCTCAAACCGTTCGTGGTGTTAAAGCCAGCAGTTCCCTGATTTCTACACGAGTCGCATAGCAGTGCACAGCAGAATCAGGACTAAGCTGCAACTAATATTTCAAATTAAATATAAGCGATAAAACGTAGCCTTCTGATTAATGGTCGCTATCGTTTCACTGGGCCGTGATGTGAAATGACCCTCTTACCGCAGAGAAGTCCTGGGACGTGGCGTCCAGCGTTCTCCTTTCTTAACAGGAGCAGCAGGCTATGGGCGCGTGGGCATGGCTGTGTCATCAGCTGGGCAGAGGGCTTGCAAGGGCAGTATATGGGCACCTGAAAATAGAAAAATCAATACTTCTCTGCACTGATCAGCAAGAAAGAGGAGGAGCTTCCGGATACGCTGACCGTTAAGGGACACTGGGATTGGTGGACGGTGGGGAAAGGGATATCCCTGCTGTGATTGGTTTATATGTTTCAAAGCCTTTCTGTGCTGCTGTTAAAATAAATGCAAGACTGAAAAGCAAATACTCGCCTCCGAGTGTTTCTTAAAATTCTAACTTTCCGTCGTACATTGGAAAATGAAACAATTTCATGATGTTACATACTGTAGAAAGTGATGCATCGTTAGCGCGGGCTGGGTGAGACACAGATAAAGTCGATTGTTGAACGGCAGGTACCCCCAAATATATAAGGGCTTATTCACTAAACACAGATGTTCACCGTTGTTGCAACCATATTGCACTTCAGCTATCCAGAGAAGAAAAATCCAACACCGGCAGGTGAGGACCTGCAAAGAGCGCTGAACAGCGGCACCACCGTCATTCTTCCATAAAACAATTGACTTGGAGCTATTCTCCATTCTTCTATCGTTGTTTGTGACACTGGTAGAAATGGGGATGTCCCGGTATTTTTGAGACGGTAATCCAATTGGAGTTGAGCGGTAGCCAGGATTGGCTGATAGAGAGTCCTGGTCCGATACTGCAAGATAACAGCCAGACTGGCGGCTCCGTCGTGCGAGTCTCGAGGCCTCAGCATCCATCGCCAGCATCTTCCCTGCCTGATCGCGGCTCATGCAGCAGGCAGACAAGATGGTGCGAGTCAATGCAGAGGAACCCGGAGACTCGCAGCACCTTCCCAGCTCTCTCATGACAGACAAGGAAGACGCCGCCAGTCACTGCCGCGCCTGCAGCTGGGAGTCTCAATGGACTTGGAGACCAGAAGGGGTTGAAAATACTGATCTATGAAAAACGCCTCGATTGAGTCCCAATACTGATCCTAGGGAAAGTTGGTGAAAAGTACTGAGAACTGTGACGGCAGGTCCCTAAATAGTGAATCCAAGCTTTCACCATACAAGAGTGCTTAGTAAATAACCCCCTTGAGTCTGTCCCCCATCTTTAAAATGAAAAATTCGAAACCTCAACCCCACAAAGCCTTGTTTTGGCCTGAATTATGAAGGTCAGTTTCCACTTCACTGTTTAGTGAATAAACCCTGTGTACAAGCCACGCGGGAATCCACTGATCTCAGCTTCTTTCTTTTACGATTTGCAAACCTGACAGTGAAATAAAACACAGCCCACCTCCATCTTTTTCATATAGTCCATGTGACAGTGTGATTAGGGGCAGTCATCAGCAGGTTTATCAGCAGGCGGATGGAGGACTCTTTTTCCCCTACAGGGTTAACCAACAACCGATGCCTAATTAGGACTGCCTTGCCCTTTATAGGAGAGGTGGTTCCCTCTGAGAGGGCAGTCTTGGTGCAGGGTGCAGATAGGAAGGAAGTGCAATCCTGAGCCCAGAAGGAAGGTACATTAGATTTTGTTTTTACAGATTGGTAAGCGGCTTAGCCACCCCCCAAAATGTCTGATAGGTATTCTGAAATGTTTATTTTTCTGTTCATCATGTACCCTGCAATGGCTGCACAATAAAAAGAAGCAGATGTACTGAACAGCCTGTACCTGTTTGGGGGACATGCTCAGTATCGAGACATGTCTAGCAGTCAGAAGGCGGCGTCGCACGCCGAGCATCGTGAACCCTCTTCCCCGGCACACGTCTATAATGTCTCCATAAGCCATTGGAGGGACCGCCGGAGACACCACCAGGAACACATCCCCTGGGGAGGCAAGAGAGAAGCATTACTGGAGTTCTTGACTATACAAAGTTCCACCCATCACACATTACAGGAATATTCTTTTAATTGTCCCCTCTATATATTCCATCTGCGGCCAGCTCCAAAAGGATTCGCCTTAAATCTACGAAAAGCCTCATCAGATAATGACGCGTATAACCTTTTTAGAGGAATAGTGCAGCTCATGCTTCTTATGTGTTGTGCTTATGAGCTTTTTGTCGTTCCAACTTCTCTATACCTCTGTAACCTTATCTCAATCTCTGATTTCTCCATTATACATATAAGCACACACAAAAATATAATCATGTACCCTAAAATCAATATATTAGGTTACAGAGGGACAGAAAGCTCAGCTGTAAAACACAGAAGAAGCATCGGCTGCAATATATATATTCATGTAAAAATGTATAGACATTTTAATTATTTGGTAACACTTTTCATAGCTATAAAGAGAATACAGATATATATGTAGGAGAGCGATAGAGAGAAAGAGACTGGGATAGAAAGAGAGAGACACAGAGACACATACAGAGAGAATAACAGATAGAGATACAGTGAGAGAGCAACACAGAGAGCGAGAGCAACAGAGAGAGAGCAACAGAGAGCACCAAAGAGAGAGAGAACAACAGAGAGAGCAACAGAGAGAGAGAGAGTAACAGAGAGCACCAAAGAGAGAACAGAGAGATAGAGAGCACCCGAGAGATAGAGAGCACCAGAGAGAGAGAGCAACAGAGAGAGAGAGTAACAGAGAGAGAGTAACAGAGAGCACCAAAGAGAGAACAGAGAGATAGAGAGCACCAGAGAGAGCGCCAGAGAGCACCAGAGAGGGAGCAACAGAGAGAGAAAGCACCAGAGAGAGAAAGCACCAGAGAGAGAAAGCACCAGCGAGCACCAGAGAGAGCAACAGAGAGCACCAGAGAGAGAGAGCAACAGAGAGCACCAAAGAGAGAACAAGAGAGAGATAGAGAGCAACAGAGAGAGAAAGCACCAGAGAGATAGAGAGCACCAGAGAGAGAGCAACAGAGAGATAGAGAGCAACAGAGAGATAGAGAGCAACAGAGAGATAGAGAGCAACAGAGAGATAGAGCAACAGAGAGATAGAGAGCAACAGAGAGAGAGCAACAGAGAGATAGAGAGCAACAGAGAGATAGAGAGCAACAGAGAGAGAGAGCAACAGAGAGATAGAGAGCAACAGAGAGATAGAGAGCAACAGAGAGATAGAGAGCACCAGAGAGGGAGCACCAGAGAGCGAAAGCACCAGAGAGCAACAGAGAGCACCAAAGAGCAACAGAGAGCACCAAAGAGAGAGCAACAGAGAGATAGAGAGCAACAGAGAGATAGAGAGCACCAGAGATGATAGAGAGCACCAGAGATGATAGAGAGCACCAGAGATGATAGAGAGCACCAGAGATGATAGAGAGCAACAGAGAGAGAAAGCAACAGAGATAGAGAGCACCAGAGAGAGAGCAACAGAGAGAAAGCAACAGAGAGAGAAAGCAACAGAGAGCACCAAAGAGAGAGCAACAGAGAGCACCAAAGAGAGAGCAACAGAGAGCACCAGAGAGAGAACAACAGAGAGAGAGAGCAACAGAGAGAGAAAGCAACAGAGAGAGAAAGCAACAGAGAGAGAAAGCAACAGAGAGAGAAAGCAACAGAGAGGTTCACAGTTTGGTCACATGGAAAGCCGGGCCTCCGTCCCTCTATGGTTCACAGCTTGGTCACATGGAAACCTGGGCGTCCGTCCCTCTATGGTTCACAGCTTGGTCACATGGAAACCCGGGCCTCTGTCCCTCTATGGTTCAGTATGGTCACATCCCTACTTACCCATAACAGTGCCGGTAAGGAGAGCGGGAGGCCGGCACGTCTCTGCCCTTCTTTCGGCAGGATTCTGGATGCCGATGTTTACGTTGCCGCCAGAATCGCTTATTCTGCCCCCGAACCAAAGACTGAGACCCCGCACCAGGCGGGCAGAACCTTGTGCGACCTGTAGGATGGGATCGTCTCTCCTGGAGCCGTACAGAGCATGGACGGAATACGGGTCTGTCATCCTAGCCAGCTGGGGGTCACACGGGCCCGATAGGTCACCCCAGGCCTCGCCTGCTCGGCACCCACGTAGCGCCAAAGCCAAAACCGGCGGTGCTGGTGCATCTCTCTGAGTGTAGGATGGAGGCAGGGGTTCTGTGGGGGGGGGGGGGGTGAGAAAAAAAAACATCAAGTCACACCTATTCCAAAATGAATAATTGGGGGCAAATCTCAGGGGGCTGGAATAATAACGTAAACCCACATATGTGTGTCGGTATGTGCGTCAGCATGTGCATCAGTATGTGCGTCGGCATGTGCGTCAGTAAGTCCAGCACTGCAGGATGGATTTGCAACTTTTAAGCCAAAATAGCTGGTTTTTAATCTTTTCTCCCTCAAATCTAGGATTCCTTTAGCGTAGCTATTTTAGCCTAAAATTTGTGACTTTCCACCAGCTCGCTGCATGTCCCCTTAGGCCAGTGATGTCGACCCTTGGCACTCCAGATGTTTCGGCACTACATGCCCCATGACATACATCATTTTTTATTAGACACATTTTTAGACGCCGAAGTGAGCCGAACTGCAAAGCGCCGAAATTGCGTTCACTTTCGATGATTTGTGAATAGACCCCTGTGTTACCCTCAGGCTGATGCAAAGCCCAGGACCAAATGTCCCTCTGTGTGCAGCGCCATCTAGTGTTGGAGCCAGTGTGCTGCGCTGGTGACCCTCTGCCTGCAGGAATATTACCTGTACAGGCGCAAGGAATACCGGCTTCCGAGTAGAGCAGCCTCAGGCCGCACACATCAAGCCCCTTTGTGAGAATGAGGTGCAGGACGTGGTGAAACGAGACAGGGTCCCTCAGCAGGGAGTCAAACAAGGTGACGGACACCACCTGTGGAGAGGAAACAGAGTTAGAGGGGAGTGAGATGAGCAAGAGGCGAACGAAAAAAAGCCAAAAAGCTGCCCTCGGCCCACCTGGGTCTCGTCGCCCGTATCCGACTCAAGGTCCAGAGGGCTCAACTTCTCTTCTGTCTCCAGGGTCTGCCAGTAAAAGCCGGAGGAGGGCGAGAAGGCTCTCTCCACTGCCTGGCAACAAACACGCACACGTTATCATACGGCTCTTACATGCTGATCGTGCTCGCTGATAGAGAAGCGGACAATTACACTCATCGACAGCGAGACACGACGGCCTGGATTACCGGCTGACAGGAGGATCACCGCATTTTAACCAGGGAAGCTTAAAAGGGACAAATAGCGTTGCATTTTTTGCCTTTAACCCCTTAAGGACCAATGCCAGAATGGTTACGTCATAAATGCACCCTTGGTCCTTCAGGGGTTAAATAATTAGATCCTGCTGACAGCCTCTGCCCAAATGATTTCTTTTTCTTATTTTATTTTATTTTTGGTGATTTTACTCGCCTTTCGTCCCTCGCTGCTCCTCCCCCCTCAACTCCGGAGCTTTCAAACCCAGAAGTCCCTGAAGCTTTTCTGCGAAATCTGCACTCCTGCGCAACCCGCTTAGTGAATGAACTACAAATTGCGTAGCTCTACGGGACTCGCGCACTTTACATACACAAGTTCGGTAGCGCCTGCACAGAGCGGTGGATCGGGGCTGCACGCGCATGCACAGATCTGATCAATCTCTGCCTCTCTGAGAACACTCACTACAGCAATTGGAATTCCAAAACCCAGAATTTTCAGTCTTCCGGACCGGAATTTTACTTGCCTCCTCCTTGACGCACCAGACGGGTCCTGCTGCACGCCGACGCTCCTCCAGAGGCTGCAGCACCACGTGGAACATGCAGGGAGACTCTGTGCAGCATGGCCCTCGAGAAAGGCGGCTCAGCTTCTCCTAGCGAGTATACACCCTGGTGATGCAGCAGGAAGTGTATCGCAGCCCCCCTGCCACGTCCTCGCCCCCACTACTCTCCAACTTTGGATTCTCCTAGATTCCGAAATCCAGAAGAGTCCGGAATGCTTGGGATCCTGAGCATAACAGGTGCTGGACCTGTATATGCTGTGTTACGACCAGAGAACCAATGCTTGACGGTGAAAGCTGCCAAACCAATGCCCGGACAAACGTGCCAAAAAAAGGTCAAGTACTGGCAGCGTATGGACTACTAGGGAGAGGAGGTACCTACTTCCAGAGCGGGGTTTAGGCTTACGATCTTGCTCAGTTTGACAGGTGGGATTTCCATCCTCAAAGGGAAGAGTTGTCCTTCTACTCGTTGTGCCACCTCGTCGGCCCACCACGTCACACTCTGCAAGGTATTTTGCTTCAGGTAGAGCAATGCCTCCTGGTAGAAAGTAGACGTGCCTCGTAGATCTCCTTTGCCCTGTAACGCAGAGGAGTGGAGTTATAGATCATGCATGGTCATGTGAGGAGCTCAGAGTCACTCGGTGTAGCCGATTCACTTTCCAAACAGGTCGTAGCAAGAAAGGCGAAACCGTGAGAACCACCAACACGTGGACGGACAGTGATCGTTTGAGGAAGGCCTTCATATGGATGGAATGACGATCAAGACCCACCTTCACATGAATGGAGAGTGATCATTTGAGACATCACTTCACAACACGTCGCTATAGTCCGAGTCATATGGTTATTGGGATTAGCTGATACAGGGCCCTATTACATTCTTCGCGCAAAAACGCACGCAGAACGCGTGAATTTTTTCACGCAGCGTTAAACATTAACGCGCTTAAAACAACGCTGGTATTACAATCCTCGTGCATTTTTTCATCCGTCAAAAGATAACGCGTGTAAAACAGACGCGCAAAAATCGGTGTGCGGACTGTTTTTTTTTCATGCAATTCAGCCAATCAGAATTAAGAACCACAATTATCTCCCGTTAAGTTTTTGCGCCTCTCAAAATCAATCTGAGTATACATGCTGCATCAA
The DNA here is from genome assembly GCA_009667805.1 of Leptobrachium leishanense. Classification (NCBI taxonomy): domain Eukaryota; kingdom Metazoa; phylum Chordata; class Amphibia; order Anura; family Megophryidae; genus Leptobrachium; species Leptobrachium leishanense. Next base: position 147,580,204 of record CM019069.1, read on the forward strand.
TAAAAAAACCACGCACAACTTCTCCATTTTATTGTTTGGGTATGTGTAGAATGTGTAACTATACTCTGCTGTGTATTTTTTTTCGTGCTGGTGTATTTGGTTTTGGCCAGGACGTTCAGATTTGCCGTTACCACCAGGTTTTCAAAGACATTAAAATTATGCGCGCAAACGTTGTCCGTTAAAATATGCGCATAGATTGTAATACCATCCGCGTACCAGCGCACAAACGCATTTGTGCTCACAATGTTAAGTATAGGACTGTCGGGTATATTTGTAACGTTGGGGGCTTCCAGCCTTTCCGGTGTGCGTGACGGCAGCATGTCTGATGCTGCTCGCTCACCAACGCCCGGTTTAAATTGAAACAGGCAGGGAGGTGGCTGCATGTGGCGCGACTTGAGAGGGGGGGGGCGCGGTCTGGTGAAGGTCTTTTAAAAACCAACAGTTCTAAGCAGTGCCAGATCGTGGTTATCCATACCTGAGCCCCTTTACCTGAATTCTCTCGTTATTTAACCTGTTATTGACCTCTGCTTGTTTTCTGACTATTCTGCCTTCCGTTGCCCTAGACTATTTCCTTGTACTACGCTTCTGCACTGATATCGACCCGGCTATTCCATTTGACTAGTCTATACTCTGTATTCCTGATTCTGGCTCGTCTGACTACCCCCGTGTTGCTGACCTGGTTTTGTATTACGACATGGTCTTTGATTAACTCTTTCTGTCTAGCTAGTATACATATACCTGGCCAATTTTTAAGGACCAGACAGTTAGGGATTCCTTTACGGCTACCTTGTTGGTAGTTTTTGGCTCTGTGGATTGTTGGGCTTTAAGGACTGCGTGTTGGGATCCGGGAACCGTGACATTACGATCTGGCCAAATGGATCCCGCAGACTTAACACAGCATTTGAGTAACTTTGTATCCAGACAGGACGAGCAGGACCATAGGATGGATCAGTTTGCTCTCGCCTTACAAACTATCCTGACTCGTACGGCTCACCTGGAACCAGCTGGGGTTGCACCTCCGCCTGCTATACCTGTGTCCCCTGTTGTTCAGACATCCCAGGTACACATGACTGCTCCTATGAGGTTTGACGGTACTCCCTCGGAGTGCCGGGGATTTTTGGTCCAGGTGGATATTCATTTTAAATTAAATCCACAATTGTTTATCACTGACATAGCCAAAGTGGGGTTCATTATTAACCATCTGTCTGGCAGAGCGTTGACATGGGCGAATCCTTTATGGGAGGTAGAGAAGCCTATCGTACTGAACTATAAAGAATTCATAGCCGAGTTAAAACGTACGTTTAATCCTACCAGAAAGGCCAAGGTAGCTGGCAAATCCTTGTTCCGCATACGTCAAGGGAACAGGACTGTGTCTGATTATGCTATAGAATTTAAAACGTTGGTTTCTGACGTGAACTGGACTAATTAGGCTCTGGTTCTGGCTTTTATGGAGGGGTTATCGGAGTCATTGATGCATGAGTTGGCCCCTCGTAAATTACCTGAGGTGTTGAGTGAATTAATAGATTATTGTATAGATCTGGATGATCAGATTTGGGACAGAAGAACTCCAAGAGAGAAACCTAAGAGACCGTTACCAAGGTTGGCCCCTGTCTTTCAGGCACCACCAAGAGAGTTATCCCCTCCCTCTGAGCCTATGCAACTAGGCCATACTAGGCTTACAGAGGAAGAGAGAACAAGGCGTCTTCGTGAGGGATCGTGCCTGTATTGTGGTTTAAAAGGACATTTACGACTTCAATGTCCCACTCGCCCTAGAATGCATGATAAGTCGGAAAACTACCGCACCTAAGGCAGCTGAGGAGACAGGCCTTGCGTGTGACGTTCATGTCTCCTGTCAAAGACACTAGACTCTTGTTACCAGTATCCGTGGCTTCGGAGACCAAGACCACGCATACTACCACTTTTGTTGACTCTGGGGCTGCTGGTAATTTCATTGATGTTGAATACGCTTCCTCCATTTCTCTCCCTCTGGTTGTAAGAGAGACACCCTTGGTCGTCGAAGCCATAGACGGTAGGCCGTTATCTTGCCCCAGAATTACTCATGATACTGTTACAGTGGTTCTTACGACTGGTCTCTTGCATAAAGAAGAGATTATATTTCAGGTTATCCGTTCACCTTCCAATCCTGTTGTGCTTGGTTTCCCTTGGTTGGTGGAACATAATCCTGTTATTGATTGGGCTAAGGGAGAGATACTGTCTTGGAGTCCTGCTTGTTTTGGGACTTGTATAATACCCATTCAGCATATTGGTGCCCTGAACACACCTACAGCTCCTCCATTGTCTACAGAGGTTCCTGACTGGTATGCCGACCTCAGGGCTGTATTCGATAAGAGAGGCAGAGAAACTACCTCCACATAGACCGTATGATTGCGCCATAGATATTCATCCAGGTACCATGCCTCCTCGAGGCAAAGTATATCCTTTATCCATAAAAGAGAACCAAATCATGGAGGAGTACATAAAGGAGAATTTGGAGAGAGGTTTTATCAGACGTTCCTCTTCTCCAGCAGGGGCTGGGTTCTTTTTTGTATCTAAAATAGAAGGAGATTTACGCCCGTGTATCGATTATAGGGGGCTTAACAAGATCACCATTAAGAATGTGTACCCTATCCCTCTTATATCAGAACTGTTCGACAGGTTAAGGGGATCAGCAGTATACACAAAACTCGATTTGAGAGGTGCTTACAACCTGATACGTATAAAAGATGGGCATGAGTGGAAAACAGCATTTAACACCAGGAGTGGGCATTATGAATATCTGGTCATGCCGTTCGGTCTCTGTAATGCTCCAGCTGTATTCCAAGATTTTATTAACGATGTGCTCAGAGATTTTTTGCAATCCTTTGTTATCGTATACTTAGACGATATAGTGATTTACTCTCCCGATCTGAAAACCCACCATGAACATGTCAGACAGGTATTAGCAAAATTACTAGACAATGGTCTTTATTGCAAACTGGAGAAGTGTTTATTCGACATTACTACTGTAAAATTTCTTGGGTACATTATCACTCCAGAAGGTTTTGAGATGGATCCTTCCAAACTCACGGCCATCTCAGAATGGCCTCTCCCTCAAGGCCTCAAAGCCATACAGAGGTTTCTGGGGTTTTCCAACTATTATAGGAGATTTATCAAAAATTATTCTGCTGTAGCTTCTCCTATCATTAATATGACACGTAAAGGTCTGAAGAACCAGGTCTGGTCTTCACAATCCAAACAGGCATTCGAAGCTCTCAAACAGGCTTTCACTTCCGCTCCCGTGTTACGGCATCCTGATCCCAGAGTTCCATTTGTTCTTAAGGTTGATGCTTCCGAGATAGGACAGCCCCAATGCCTATCTCAAAGAGAGTCTCCAGGGAAGCCTCTACATCCTTGTGGGTTCTTTTCAAGAAAATTATCACCAGCAGAACGCAATTATGATATCGGTAACAGAGAATTGCTTGCTATTGTGTCTGCCCTGTCAGAGTGGAGACATTTGTTGGAAGGTACTCTTGATCCTTTGTTGATAATCACTGATCATAAGAATCTTACGTACATCGGGGATGCTAAACGTCTGAACTCGGGACAGGCCAGGTGGTCATTACTACTGTCTCGGTTTAATTTTGTGTTGACTTACAGACCAGGTGACCGCAATGTAAAGGCTGATGCCTTATCTCGTCAATATGACCCGTATGAATCAAATACACAAGACCACAATCCTATAGTTCCTCCTGAACATATTGTGGCTTCCACGGTCTTGTCGGTTTCCTCGCCTTTTATGGAACACCTCCAAGCAGCTCAAATAGGGGCTCCACCTAACAAGCCTCCAGATATGTTGTTTGTGCCTGAAAAGGAAAGACAAGAATTTCTCATAATGTTTCATGATTCAAAACCAGCAGGTCATCCTGGTATTACTAAGACTCTTACCAATATCTCCAGACAGTTCTGGTGGCACACCATGCGACAGGACATACGCCTGTTTGTTTTGGCTTGTCAAGTCTGTGCCAGAAGCAAAACCAGTAAAACCTTGCCTGTCGGTCTATTGCAGCCTTTACCCATTCCTAATAGGCCTTGGTCTCATCTATCCATGGATTTTATTGTGGACTTGCCGAAGTCCAAGGGTCATACTGTGGTTCTGACAGTTGTAGACCGCTTCTCCAAAATGGCTAATTTTATTCCTTTACCTAAGCTTCCTACAGCCAAAGAACTGGCGGTCGTCTTTGCTAGAGAGATTGTACGAATACATGGGGTTCCGTTTGAAATAGTCTCTGACAGAGGAGCTCAGTTCGTCTCTCATTTCTGGAGGGATTTCTGTGCGGAGATGGGGGTGCGATTGGCCTTCTCTTCAGCATATCATCCACAAACCAATGGGGCAGCAGAGAGGGCAAATCAGGGTCTCGAGCAGTACATACGTTGCTTTACCACACAACAAGACAATTGGTCGGAGTTGTTGCCCTGGGCTGACTATGCACGTAATAACGCCGTTAACGAGACCACTGGCCACTCTCCTTTATCTGCTATCTATGTTTTTTTTCCCTCCGGCTCTACCGCTTCAGTTTGCTGAACAGGCCGTCCCGGCTCTCGATGAACATTTCACACAACTACAGGATATTTGGAGACAGATTCGCGAAAACATGGAGCGCAATGTTGCTGTCCAGAAACGCAAGGCTGACAGGCATAGGTTACAAGCTCCTTCCTACAACATGGGGGATAGAGTTTGGTTGTCCACTAGGAATGTGAAGTTGCAGGTGCCTTCTATGAAAATGGCACCTTGGTTTATCGGTCCATACAAGATCATTCGCCGCGTTAACCCTGTGGCTTATGCTCTTGCCCTTCCTAGACATCTTCGCTTGCACAACGTCTTCCACACCTCCCTACTGAAGCCTTTGTTGTGTAACAGGTACACGCGGTCGTTCCTCCTCCTCCACCTGTTCAGGTTGATGGAGAGACGGAGTATGAGGTTAGGAAAGTTCTGGATTCTAGGCTGTTCAGGGTGCTCTGCAGTACCTGGTCGATTGGGTGGGTTATGGTCCAGAGGACCGGTCCTGGGATTCCGGCTTCCAACATGTCTGCCTCTAGGTTGGTCAGGGCATTCCATGCCTCGCACCCCGATCGCCCTGGTGGTCGTCCTGCCACTCGCCCCGGTGGTCGTCCTGCTTTCCGTTGTGCTTGACAGCAGCATGTCTGATGCTGCTCGCTCACCAACGCCCGGTTTAAATTGAAACAGGCAGGGAGGTGGCTGCATGAGGCGCGGCTTGAGAGGGGGGCGCGGTCTGGTGAAGGTCTTTTAAAAACCAACAGTTCCTTCTAAGCAGTGCCAGATCGTGGTTATCCATACCTGAGCTCCTTGTACCTGAATTCTCTAGTGATTTAACCTGTTATTGACCTCTGCTTGTTTTCTGACTTCCGTTGCCCTAGACTATTTCCTTGTACTACGCTTTTGCACTGATATCGACCCGGCTATTCCATTTGACTAGTCTATACTCTGTATTCCTGATTCTGGCTCGTCTGACTACCCCCGTGTTGCTGACCTGGTTTTGTATTATGACATTGTCTTTGATTAACTCTTTCTGTCTAGCTAGTATACATATACCTGGCCAATTTTTAAGGACCAGACAGTGAGGGATTCCTTTACGGCTACCCTGTTGGTAGTTTTTGGCTCTGTGGAGTATTGGGCTTTAAGGACTGCGTGTTGGGATCCGGGAACCGTGACAATATTATAATGGAAAAATTAAAATGGATGCCTGTAGCCATCTTGTTTTAATGTAAAGTCTTTCTTTTTCAATTTTCCCTAGTTTTAGAAATGGACAGAGATTTTTTTTTAAATAGTTCACGGCTAGGTGAACCTTAAGAGTTATGAGGGTGTTTCTAGAAATGCAGGCGGGGTGGGGTCGCGCCTATTCCCCGAAGGGTTGGCTGCAACCACCAAATGCATCCAGCCCAACAACATGTGTAGAACATAACAAAGAAAAAAATGTCATCTGCGCTTACTCCAATTATACCATGTGAAACTAAACACAATTAGAGGTTTGGTTTCTTATCAATGGCCATTATAAGACTAGCTCGCCCGCCAACGTCACGGCACCTCTAAAAGGGCGAGTCCTAACCAAAATGAAACCACAGGCTGCTACATAGCAAACCATACCTGCTCATGCTGCTTGTCAAACATGAGGTAGACTGGTGGGCCTAATATTTATGCTCCACCCAGAAACGGCGGGCGAGCTAGTCTTATAATGGCCATTGATAAGAAACCAAACCTCTAATTGTGTTTAGTTTCACACGGTATAATTGGAGTAAGCGCAGATGACATTTTTCTCTTTGTTTCTAGAAATGCCAGACATGATGTTATAGACGATAAAATGTCTTTATTTGATATAATGCTGAGCTAAATGCCAGACATGTCATATTTAAATTTATTGGTTTGTTTTAACAAGTCCTTGAATTAAAGATATTTTTCTTTTTGGGTATAGGAACAAATTTAAAATCTCTTTGCAATTGTATAATTATATTCACAAAATATATTCTTATAAACAATATATATTATATTTACAGTAGGAAATAGATGCACCAAATATTTGTAGAGTATAACTGGTAAATGGTATAATTACTGAAGAATAGAATTTCTGTTGATTTTAACTAGAAAGGAACTTAGCTGAGTTTTGAGAGGAGTAGAGATATTAATTTAATTTTGACAGGAGAGACCCAAAGTCTAGGATTGAATATAGGGTCTTTGTTAAGACAGATTGATCTTTGACCTGAGATAAGAGATATTAAAATTAAATTGTGGAATTAATTTGAAGAGTAACACTGCCCTCTTAAGGTATAGTAAATATTATATTAATAGAGAGAGTAATATTTAAATGAAAGGGGTAGATTGACAGTGACGTCAAATTGACAATAATTGGAGCTGTACTGTTCGTTGCAAGGCAGTCAGATCATCCCAGGACACGATAATGCATTGATTCAGAGATTCAGATCATTCCAACACACAATGCATTCAAGATATTACATATCACTTAATTAGAACCACACCTCTAACTCATATGCATTGAATATCTGATATTGATAATTTTCACATATTCCAAAACAATCAAAGAATATTGCTGCTGTAACTCACTGAATCCAGATTGGACAGGTAATGTATGAGAAAGCAAAATTAAGTAATTAATGTAATTATATATATCTGGAGTATTTCTTGCAACAGATCCAGAGTCTTCAAAATATTTCTAAATCTGCAGATAGAAATATGAAGAAGAATCGGATATAAGGATTTTATCCTAAAGTAACTGTTGCAATGATATACGGATATATATTATATATTGAATTTGGAAGTTACTGTGATTGTAGTTATATAATTCCTTGCGTATTAATTTCAATCTAAAAAGCAGAGGATTAGAAGCTTAATTCTCGATATTAGGGGAGGATTCACTAAATAGGTTTTTATTACTTATCATTCTAGAAATAGCTCATCTTTTGTTGATCAACGTAGCATAGAGAGATACATATATCTCTACAAGATCTATCTGGTTAAACATTGGTTTGCTGGGAAATACATGTTAATTGTTTTCGTTAAGCAGAAATGTTTTAACCATTTGTGTATAGTTACTAACTCATAAAATAAATTATATTAATCATATATGCAGTTACTAACAGGAGATACATATATTGGGAAGCTAGTGTCTATGTGCTGATGGATGGATATGTTTATAAATCTTTGTTTATGATATTTGAAATTTGTTTGTATACGTAATAAATATATGTTTTTATACGATTATTGATTAGTGTATTCTTCAAAGCAAAACACAGACAATTAAAAGAATTTAGGAGAATTTCTAGGAAATATAAACGATTGATATTTAGATCTCGTATAAGTTTCTTATTGAATATAAATCTCGACAAGACGCGCGCAGTACAGTGCACTCGCTCAGTGTTCGCGCAGGTTCACCCGCGGTAGACGTTAACGTGCATTTTTTGCACGGACGTTGTAATACGACGTTCAGCGCAAAGGGTTTTGCCCCTCGTGTTAATGCGTTTTTGCGCACGCGTTAACATTTGCGCAAAGAACTTAATAGGGCCCCCAGAGTCTTGATTCGTTACCGCACGTCCTGACCGGTGGCTGCCTTGGGAAAGTGAGTACCAGGGCCTCAGGGTTCCTAGTGGGTCATGCAGTAGATATGTGCGTTTCGTCTTTTTCCGAATTGCAATTTGGACAAAATTATACAGATTTGTATTTCGGAAGCACTTCTGAAGTAACGGAACAAAAACAAAACAATACATAATGAATGGAATTTGTTTTTACGAATCGATTAGTTACACCATTTCACTGTGTCCCTGTCCATTGGCTGTGTCAGCACCGTGTCCCTGACCATTGGCTGTGTCAGCACCGTGTCCCTGACCATTGGCTGTGTCAGCACACCGTGTCCCTGACCATTGGCTGTGTCAGCACACCGTGTCCCTGACCATTGGCTGTGTCAGCACACCGTGTCCCTGACCATTGGCTGTGTCAGCACACCGTGTCCCTGACCATTGGCTGTGTCAGCACACCGTGTCCCTGACCATTGGCTGTGTCAGCACACCGTGTCCCTGACCATTGGCTGTGTCAGCACACCGTGTCCCTGACCATTGGCTGTGTCAGCACACCGTGTCCCTGACCATTGGCTGTGTCAGCACACCGTGTCCCTGACCATTGGCTGTGTCAGCACACCGTGTCCCTGACCATTGGCTGTGTCAGCACACCGTGTCCCTGACCATTGGCTGTGTCAGCACACCGTGTCCCTGACCATTGGCTGTGTCAGCACACCGTGTCCCTGACCATTGGCTGTGTCAGCACACCGTGTCCCTGACCATTGGCTGTGTCAGCACCGTGTCCCTGACCATTGGCTGTGTCAGCACCGTGTCCCTGTCCATTGGCTGTGTCAGCACCGTGTCCCTGACCATTGGCTGTGTCAGCACCGTGTCCCTGACCATTGGCTGTGTCAGCACCGTGTCCCTGACCATTGGCTGTGTCAGCACCGTGTCCCTGACCATTGGCTGTGTCAGCACCGTGTCCCTGACCATTGGCTGTGTCAGCACCGTGTCCCTGACCATTGGCTGTGTCAGCACCGTGTCCCTGACCATTGGCTGTGTCAGCACCGTGTCCCTGACCATTGGCTGTGGTGTTGAATCTGTTGAATTCAGCACCACAGGCCATGGACCACAGTGCCTGTTCGGCAGGCACCACAGTGCCTGTTCGGCGGCAGTGAAATCCCCCATAGAGAAGCAATGGTTAATCTATTCAGAGACACCAAACAGCAGAGAAATGTCAGTGAAATGCCCTGCTGTTCGGTGGTGTCATTCGGCAGGTTTAACCAGGCGAATCCCATAGGTTGCGATGTAACAATTTTTTTTTTACATATATTAAATATTTATTCAACTGTTTATTCTTTTCATTTGCAAGAAAAAGCCTCTATTTGATTTATTTTTAGAATTTAAGTCTTTTTTTTTTAGTTCAATTTTGGGATTTCCAATTATTTAAAAAAAAACAGGCTTTATTTCTTTGCCAAACACAGTGTTTTCTTTTCCCTTTCATTTAGTTTGGCTGTGTTCGGCGGGGGCTGTCCTTGGTGCTGAAACATATTTCAGCGCTAAGGACAGGGAGATTTATTTATTCCTCAAGAGACCGTGATGCTGAAACCTTTTTCGGCACCAAGGACAGGGGGGGGGGGGGGTTACCGTATCTTTTTAACCCTAATCTAACAATAATTAATTCATCCGCTTCGCCATTCCGAAATATCGAATCGATACGAAATAACGAATTACTAATCTCCCGAAACAACGAATTGATTTGAAATTCGAATCGCAATAACAGAATGAACGCACTGAAATGAATGAAAAAAACCTAACGAATCGATCCGAAACAAATTTTTTCGTTGTGCACATGTCTATCATGCAGCAGGCAGGGAAGACGCTGTGAGCGAATGCAGAGGCACCTGGACTCCAGCAGGGAGACTCACCGTCTCTTACTTTCCTCCTCAATGACTAGCGAGCAGGCAGAGAAGACACAACGAGTCACTGTTGAGGCTGTAGGACTCGCTGCCTGGCAGGTTGAAAAGCTGATCTCAGATCCCCCAGAAAATGCCGCGATACGGTCCCGATCCTAGCGATCGGATCGGGACCTCCCTACTTCACGTAGATTGACAGGCCATGAAAGTTGAGGCATGCCTTTCCACGGAGAGGTCTGCAACCCCTGACTCTTAAAGGGGACATTCTAGTCTAGTCGAGAGAGCCTTCTGGGTTTAGGCCAGCAACGCAGAGCTCTGTGTATCGCAGCAGCCAATGCCTCTCAATCCATTGGATCGGCTGAACGCTTAAGCAGGCGTCCAGCCCCCTGACAGCCCTGCTTCAACAGAAGAAGCCGAGGGAGACCCCTTGACTCCATTAAAGGTGAACTTTAAACTTAATGGTTTGTGGTATAAAGGGGGACAGACAGACATGAGGGTGAGAGTTCAGGAGGGGTTAATATTTAACCCCTCTGAGCGCTTCTCCCCATTTTCACTTTATTGTAGCTCTGTCAAAAAATAACCATGTGTTACCTTGAGCTTACGGATCTTGGGGCTGCTCTGCATCGACATATCCTGCGGAGACAAGCAGGCAAAGAGCGCCAACCCTTCCTCTAACCACACCTGCTGCAGGCCCAACACTTGGAACGGGGCACCTGCGGCACGGTGAGGATTTAACGGCAGGACCTAAGAATGAACAGAGACACAAGGCACGTTATAATGAGCTGAAGAACAAGGTGAGGAGGTGATGGGGGGCATGGGGGGGCTTTCTCACCAATGAGAGCAGCCAGGTCAGCAGACTGTTATACGCATTGACGGAGAAGCGAGTGGAGTCTGGAGAGCGACAGCCATGATACCCTGGTACGATGACCTGCCCGCTGCTCGTTAGCCTGACCGTGAGGAGGACCATCTCCGCGATGCTGCACGATGCAGCGGGTAATGTGCGGACGTCCGGACCATACGAAACGTCCTGCCGAAAAATAAACAAGGAATGAGAACGTACAGAAGAGCCCAATGTCTCGACTTCATTTTATTTTGCATGAGCGTCCTGTACGTCCTATATGGGCATCGTCCTGTGCCCCCTACTCATGCCATCCCCTCCCTTGCCACGTTCGACTCTCCTCATGCCTCCGGGCTTTCGGAAAGTCTCTATAAAACACACTATTTTGGAGAATCCAATAAGCCCACTTCATAATCCCCCTTGCCATTGCACACAGCCCCCCCCCCCAGCCCATTACTTCTCACACTATGTACCCGCACCTCATGGGTCACCCCACTCCTCTTAGATTGTAAGCTCTCTGGGACAGGATCCTCTTTTTTCAACAGTCTCCGTGCGTCTAACTTGTTTGTTAATTTTATGTTTGTTCGGTCGTTCCTGTTGTACAGCGCTGCGGAATATGTTGGCGCATCATAAGTAAGTGTAAAAAGTCCCCCAACCGTCCTCTCACCGGGTGGAAGAGCACAGGAGTCGCCTCAGCCATGGGTTGGTGGGTGTTCACCGAGCGGAGCGGTTTCAGCTTCTCCAGCTGGATCTGCATCCGCCGACGGTCCTGCTTCTGCTTCTCCTCTTTTTCCTTGTGTTCCAAATCCTCAGAGCTGAAAAAGGGGCACAGGCGACATTTAAAGGGCCACCGTCACCAAAAAATGCAATGTCCTTATTGTGTTTATTTCATGTTGCTGATATCTTACATGTGCAAATGCAAATTACTTCAGAAAAGGAAAAAATAACAGCAGCATGTGTTTTATAATGTCTTTTATTAGGGATGGGCTGGCGGTTCGATCCGAACATTGCCCGTTCGGCTGTTTGGCGAACTTCGAACTTCCAGGCCGTTCGCAAAAAGTTTGAAAAAAAGATAGATTTTTTTAAAAAATGTTTAAAAAAAATCTATAACTAAAGAGACTCTTTACTGCAGAATATTATAAGCAACGGTTTATTAGATATTGAATTAAAACGGGAATATTTTTAACATTGAAGCCTATGGGATAAAACAATCTTCAGACGAGGCACTCTAATCAGGCACTGTAGAGGGCAGCCCGCCGGGGCCTCCCAAGGATCCCTTGAGGAGCATGCGGCCGCCGGATGACAGAGCTGAGACTGTGCGGGCTGGCCGGCCGGGTGCATGTGGCAGAGAGGCGGCGCAGGGAGGGAGCCACTGCACCTGCAGTCAGACCCCCCGGCAGACCCCCCCACAACCAGGATCCAAGGAGCCGCCACTGACTGACCACCAGGCTAAGGTAAGGCGACACATTTCTAAAAAAAATAAAATCCGAGGACATTTTTAAATGTCCCAAGGAACATAAAATAAAACTTTTTCTTTTCTTTCTATTACTCACCGGATTCCTGGATCCACCAACAAGCGCAGCCTCCCGTCTCCCACGCTGTTAGACGCTGCATACACCGGCGCGTTGTCTGCAGCTATTCCAATCATTTTAATATTTGAATGCAGTGTCCACCCCTGCACTCTTCCACAATACCTCAGAGGGGTTACGGTGTGAAGGCACTAGCTGGCACCAAAGGTCCAATTTTAATGCACTTATTGTTACTTTCATCCAAAGCCTGCATAATTTTCACAATAATTTAGCCAAAAAAAATCACTAAACTTGTTCTGCGTGTCCTAAAACGTCTCCTCTTTTCATACAGGCTGCCGCCCCAAGCAGTTGTTTATGAATAGAGTAAAAGGAAAAAACATTTACCGTCATTTGAAATGTCATTTTTTTTCTTTTTAAAGGTTTCTATACATCCTACAAATCCGCCACTTCACCGGCAGGTTATGGGGACCTCCTAGGCACGATATTTGAACGAATTTTTCCTTTTTATTCTTAATCTTTATGTCATGGAAAAATCACTGTTCCTTTAAAACAAGTATTTTTTAAAACTTTTATGTCCTTATTTCCTGTCCCCCAGGGCACTACCCGGACCCCCATACACCTTTTATGGCAAATATCTTGCATATATGCCCTCTTGGAGGGCACTCAAAAAAAAATAAAAAAAATATCACGTTCGAGAATCATTGTCTTGCATTGAGTTCGGATCGTGTTCGCGTCCGAACTCGAACTTTTGAAATTGTTCGAATGCGACCCGAACACGGGGGTGTTCGGCTCATCCCTATGTTTTATACGGTGGTTTTGTTTGTGATGCAAAAGTGAGCTAGTTACCGTTTCTGTTAGTGGCAGGGTGCCTTTAAACAAGTAATAACTTCTAGATGTCGAAAGTTTTGGGGATATATATATTATTTCCATTAAACTTGCAATTGATATTGATATATATATTAGATATAGATCGTATTTTGTAACTAGTTCCTCACCAGGGGGGCTCCTGAAGTTTAGTAGGTGATGGATGGAGGTTCAGGTCCAGCCTGGTTTCCTCCCGTGTCCTCTCCTCTGCAGTAACTCCCCTATTCACTTCTCTCGCTTCTGGTTTTTCCAGGACACTGGGGGCATCCTTGCTCGTGCTCTCCCGTCGCCCCTTACGTTGGGTTTGTGAAGCAGGAGACGGGTCTGCAGCATTGCCACCGGCAGATGCCATTTTTTGGGGTTTGGTTTCAGGGGTTTCTGGTGCTGGGATATTCTTCATGTGTCGGAGCTGGTGGAGCAACAAGCTTTTTCCTGTAAGCGTCGAGCTGAAAAAAGACAATAAATATTATAATATGATCTTTATCGTTAATCCCTCCCTCCAGGCTTAGTGCGCAAGTTCCAGAATGCCTGCGCAAAACCTTGGATCGGAGCTGCGCGCGCACATGCACAGAACCCATCCATCAGCTGCCGCTCTCAGGACACTCGCTATTGCGAGCGCTCAGAGAGGACGATGTCAGCACACAGAGCATGATGACATCATCAGTGACCGATCTGGTGACTGGCAGCCAGGAAATTCAAGATCCCGGTTTCCTGCGGTCGTGGAAACAGTTGTCAGGGTGTGTAGAGAGTCTTTAATATCATATCTGAACGCGGTGTAGCGGGATAAGTGCGGTTAATGGGGGGGCAGGTATCTTGGAGAGTTACCACACTTTTTGTTTTTAGAACCAGACCTCTGATGCTCCCATGCGCTCAATGGATGGGAGACCTTCCAACCTGATCACATACAGGCTCTCCAATGCCTTTTCTATCAATCCCAGGCACGCTGGGTGATCCCAGTCTATGTTTAGCCTCCATAACATAGATCCCGGGGAAATAAAAGTGTATTTGTAATCAAGGAGACATGGTTTACCCCCACAGCAGGAAAAAAAGAAAAATTGACAAGTGATGTTGGGGGTTTGTTGTTGTTTTTATTCTGCATGATTTTTTTTTTTTAAAGCGCGCAAACTTGATTGTACCGGAGAGAGAATTTTGTGTGTGCTGCAAATACCGTGTTCGATCGTGCTATCAGTCCACGAGGATCTCCAAATTCAGGCCCCCCAGACAGACTGCCCTAGGTCAGGTAACAGCTGGGCGTGCCGGAGCCTGGAGATCCCTGGCATAGAGTCTCTAAAGTACCAGCCTGTGTGTGAGGTATATGTTAGCGGAGCCACACTCAATACGTCATCAATAAATCCATCTCCGGGGTCGCCCAGGCTTACTGTGCCATGATCAACTAATGGCAACCCTCGAACAGTGCAATCTGTGCTTTAGGCACGTTGGCTACTGGTTCTGCTTCTGCCGTCTGGTCATGGTGGTTATGGCAAGCACCACCGAATGTCCAAAACCCCCATATTCAGCCTGTGATAGTACATCGGTCAATCAGCAGCTCGGTTAGGTGCAGCCAGGAACCAAATCAGAGTCCGACAAGCTTCCACCCACCACATTGACCATTTCATGGTGGGTAAACTAGTGGCGGCTCGAGAAAGGAGCCCTGGAGGATTCCCAGGAGGCCACCTTGCCCATCTCTCTAGCCTTCACGCACCTGACACTATTGTAGGTCGTGAATCCCACCGTTTATGGACTTACCAAGTTTATTTATTGAACATTAAGACGACCGCAGTGATTTTATGCAGAAATCACCGACTCTAGCAGTCAAGGTCAACTGAAGAAGCCATGCCGGGAGAGCCGCTGCCTTTCTCAGGGTCTGGAACGCGTATCTGGCTTTAAACCTTGTCTCTACCCTGAACGGTGACAACCAGACGGTGCAGAGCGGAGTACAGTAACAGCGACGGAATTAAAGAGCTTATTGTAATATCTGGAGCGCAGCTCGTTTATCCTCCAAACCTAAACTCCTTATCTCCACGGAGCAGGAGCGAGCGATGTCTCGCACGTGCCAAGTATTTCGTGTAGACCTGTCATCGTGAGACAGACGGGAAGACAAATTCGGTCCTACTCACGTATTGGGAAGCGTTTTGACGGCCTTCCTGTTGACGCGTGTAAACGCTCCGCTCCGCTGATGTCCCAGGGATGTCGCGTCGGCGCTGGATGTAGCCGTCCTTAAATCTATGTAAACGGTGGGGGTTTGTTGATGGCATCTCTTACCACCCGTCACGTCAAGATCCTTCTGGGGAAAACTCGTCCTGTAACAGAGGAGATCGGAGCTCACCGAAACGCCAAGCTATACTATTTACCGAATGCAATAATATCTAAAAAAAGAACCGAGAGGACAAGGACCATCCATCAGGAGGACACCCAGACCAACACTGCTCCTCCCGAATCCTAAATTACCAAAAAATCAAGAACCTCTCTAAGGGCACTCTATTTAGGGGCGCCTCCATATATTCAGGGTGTGTGGGTGTCTTTTTAGGGGCTCCTCCATATATTCAGGGTGTGCGGGTGTCTTTTTAGGGGTTCCTCCATATATTCAGGGTGTGAAGGTGTCTTTTTAGGGGCTCCTCCATATATTCAAGGTGTGCGGGTGTCTTTTTAGGGGTTCCTCCATATATTCAGGGTGTGAGGGTGTCTTTTTAGGGTCTCAATAAATTCAGGGTGTGTGGGTGTCTTTTAGGAGCTCCTCCATATATTCAGGGTGTCTTTTTAGGGGCTCCTCCATATATTCAGGATGTATGGGTGTCTTTTTAGGGGCTCCTCCATATATTCAGGGTGTGTGTGGGTGTCTTTTTAGGGGCTCCTCCATATATTCAGGGTGTGCGGGTGTCTATTTAGGGGTTCCTCCATATATTCAGGGTGTGTGGGTGTCTTTTTAGGGGTTCCTCCATATATTCAGGGTGTGGGTGTCTTTTTAGGGGCTGCTCCATATATTCGGGGTGTGTGGGTGTATAACAGAGCTGTAGAGTAATAAAGCTCCCAGCCAAGAGTCTAATAAATGCTGTGAGAAATCAATCACTCGCTGTGAATAAGATACTTGATGACAATTTTAATTGATATAAACGTCCCGGACGAGCCATGACATCACATAAAAAGCCTGGGAAAATCCTGTCTCTGGCCCCGCCTCCAGCGCCTTTCCCTAAAACCCCAGGAGCCCTCTTTGGCCACTGGAAATGTCAAGTCTCCCATTCAAGAGATTGAAGGGACCTTTAGGCTGGTGTCAGACGAGCGTCTCTAAGAGCGGAAGGAACGTCTGTGAGATTGGACGTTCCTTCCACTCTGACGCCCGTCTGGCCACCTCGCTGGGTGCAGTTAGTGCGCTCAGCGCTGCAAGGCTCGATCCTCCTATGGAGGATTGCGCTTTGCAGCCCAGTAGAACACGTGTCGTAGCGCTTCGATGGGGAGGCTTTCAGCACAGCCGCAGCACACCTGCTGTAGCATGCGAATCGTGCTCGCGCTACAGCGTGTGGCCGACATCCGTCGTAGCGTCACAACACTGCAACGGACGCGGGGAGGCACGTCAGTACGGGTGCACGTAGTGCGCTCCTCTGACCCCGGCCTTAGGAGGAGAGGAGGCTTGATCTCATTCTTAGTATACAGAGAATTACTTATGGGCCGGAGAGTTGTGGGACACTCAGCCCTATCCATACCATTATTACGGCCCGTGTAACTGTAGGAGAAGACACGCCGGGGCTGACAGACAACTTTTTAATAGGTCACTGTTAAGAAATGAAAGAAGAGCCTCAGATCTGAAAACAAGTAATAAATAATCAATGTAAATGTTCCGTTATGGAAAGCAATACACACAGATGCCTCCGTTCATCCAGAGAGCGATGCCCGTGAATCTCTGCCAGGCGATCGTGCCAACGCCAGAGCCCTGGATACCGCTCATCCGTGTTCGGTTCTGCCATCAAAATCTCTTAATCCTAACTTTGTGCCCCTAATTCTCTGTATCTAATGGCTTCGAGCGCTATTCCCTCAGGGCGCTCGCGCACGTGTTATTATGCCAACTTCATGATATTGCTTTTATTACTGGGGCACAGACGCTCGGAGCGATGGCAGGAAGTGAACGATGCCTTGACCGCCATATATTAAAACAAAAAACAGAGCATCGTTCCTTCCTCAGAAATCCTAGCGGAATTTAAAGTAGCGAACCCTAATATAGAGCGTTAAACGGGGTCACCAAACCTTGGCCCTCCAGATGTTTGAAACTAGATTTCCCTGGAGGTAGGCAGGTGCAAGCCAAAAAAAAAATAAAAAAAAATACAGGGTTATTCAAAGAGAATCGAAAAGTCACCGCACGTTCGCTGACTTTTCGTTCTCTTCAATTCTGTGCGACTCGACGATCCCATTTCGGCGACCCTGCGGTGTATTCAGCAAGCACCACAGGGCCGTCGTAGTGCAGGGAAAAGCCGCCGCAAACCCGACGAACACTCACGTCAAAACCCGGTGAACGCACACCGAAACCCGCAAAAACATCTGGATTAACCCCGCCGAACACGCCGGAGAAACCCGAGCAGGAGCCGATCTCACAGCGCAGAGCAGCAGTTGGAAAAACCCGACACCGCAGACGAATGGAGTTAAAAAAACAAAAAACAGTACGCTTGAATGTTTGAAAAGTGTAACGCTGTTTGCAAAGGAACTACAGAACAGAATGAAAATGTCTGAAATTTACATATGAGATCCAATGAATGATCATAAAAAGGGCTGTTACAGAAAAAAGAAAAAAACGATTTAAAAAAAACCTGAAAAAAAATTCGCAACAAAATCCCGAAAAATGCCTAAAATATCCTAAAAAAAAAATCTAAAAATAAAGAAACTTTTTGCTGCAGAATTTTATAATCAACGGTTTAATAGATATTGGATTAAAACGGGAATATTTTTAACATTGAAGCCTATGGGATTTGCCTGAATAAATCTGCCGAATTAAACCACCGAATGGCAGGGCATTTCGGCAACTTTTCACTGCTGTGTTTTGTTCTCTGAATAGACTAAGCATTGCTTCTCTATGGGGATTTCACTGCCCTCAAAAAGGCACCGAACAGGCACCGTATGTGAAGGCAATTCGCCAGGATTTGGCGAACCGCCTGCTCTCTGAATAGCCGAATGGCCAGGAAAGGTAACCGTACGCTGAATTTCACTGTTCGGTTACCTTTCAGCCCTAATTCGGATCTCTTTGCATAAGCCTGATAGTTTTGGTTAATTTTGGACAAAAAAAATTTCATCCGGATCGAAAATGTATTGAAATATCGATTCGGTTTGTCCAATATTTATTTTCCTATCGTTACGGACTCCAGGAATTGTGCCGCAGAGAACCAACGATTCGTCTATTCACAAAACGCCAGATTGCACTGAAATTGCGGCAAAATGCCCTGGTTTTTGGCGTTTCAATTCGACAGGTTGAAGCAGGCGAAGCTAAGGTTTTAGTGTAATAAAACGGCATATCTATTTTTATTTTTTTATTAGATTGATTCATTATCTGGGCAGAAAATAAATGAACGGCTTTGAATGCCGAAATATTAACATAAAATATCGGCGTCCCAACAAAAAAAGTTTAAACCCAAATAAATGTAATAAAACACAAAGGACTCTATTACATTATTCGCGCAAAACGTTAACGCGTGCGCAAAAACGCATTAAGGCGAGGGGAAAAACCCTTTGCGCTGAACGTCGTATTACAATGAATGCGCAAAAAATGCGCGACAACGTCTACCGCGGGTGAACTTTACTGCGCGCGTCCTATAATTAACATTGTGAACGTAAATGCGTTCGTGCGCTGGTACGCGGTTGCTATTACAATTTTAGCGCAAAATTTAATGTCTTTTAAAAGCTGGTGTTAATGGCAAATCTGAACGTCCTGGCTGAACCCAAATATACCAGCCCAAAAAAACCATACAGCAACGTATAGTTACACATTCTACACATACCCAAACCGGCTGGGTGGAGTAGAGGTAATGTCACCGCTCTGCATGGAGAGAGACTGTGGAGACATGGGTTCGATCCCAGCGAGCAACCTCTCCAGTAAGTGTCCTTGGCAAGACACCTAACGGTACATACTCACCACACAGGACATACTTGAAAACGAGAGAAATCTCAATGTATCCTTCCTGGTAAAATCCTTTCTCAAAAAAAAAAAAGTTGTGTGTGCATTTTATTTGATGCAGCATATATGCGCAGATTGACTTTGACAGGTGCAAAAACTTAACGTGAGACAATGGTGGTTCTTAATTCTGATTGGCTGAATCGCGTGAAAAAAAACAGTCCGCACACTGATTTCTGCGTGCAACGTTGCTGCGCGCGCGTTTTTGCGCGGCCGTTTTATGCGCGTTATTTTTTGACGGATGAAAAAATGCGCAAGGATTGTAACACCAGCGTTGTTTTACGCACGTTAACGTTTAACGCAAAAATTCACGCGTTCTTCGTGCGTTTTTGCGTGAAGAATGTAATAGAGCCCAAAAACAGTAAAAATTCTCTGAGTTGTAAAACGGTATTTATCTTGCCGAGAGGATCAGCAAGAAAGAGGAGGAGCCTATTTCGGGAAGGGACTTTGTGCACTGCAAGGAGGGGGGGGCTGTTGGGACATGGTATATTCCCTGTTGTGGGGAAGACCGTTTTTTCTTTTATATTTAACATGTTAAGAAAGAGGAATGCAAATACTCGCCTCCGAGTCCTTCTTAAAACTAGAACTTTCCGTTATGAAGTAGGAAAATTCAATTAATTGAATATTAAAATGTAATATTTGATCTTTTTCTTTGAGTAATGATTTTTACTACAGGTTTTATAAACCACTAGAAGAACCTTTTATGTAATAAAAAAATAAATAATAATATATATTTTCCATATAAATTTTAATACATCGACTCTGAGGCTCCTATTGCTTCTCTTTCTTGCTTTTATTAACATAGTAGCAAGTGGCAACTAGCAAGAACTTTGAAATATGAAGCTTTTTATATTGAATAAAGAGAAAACATAACAGTAAAACAGGTATATGGTATCTTCCAACACCCCTTTCCCCTTTGGATCTGTCCTCTTTCCTGTCCAGTGGCCATCAAAACCGATCCACGTCCCTCCTACTTCCTCTTTCTTAGCTACTCGGCGACTAGATAAGTATATACATCTATTCTCTCGGCGATATTCCGTTTTTACCTATATGGTTTAGATATTTATCTACAAATAGAGATTTATATTGCTAAGCGTTTACTTTAGCGAGCGCCCGGCTTTAACCGCGGCGTTCGCATTTTTTCCTCCAAGTTATTTTCCTTTGATCCTCCTGGTGACCGCGGTGTGACCCCGTCTGCCTGCCTCTCCGAGGCGCCGCACGCGCTCGCTGGCTAGGTGGGCGGAGTGTGACCGATAGGTCTGCGCACGCGGGGACAATTCCGGACATTCTCCCGGATTCATACAGCACCATGCCTCGTGGGAAGACCCCACAACGCGCAGCCTCCCCTGCAGAGATTTCAGCGCAATCCTCCGACGAGAGTGTGGGTGAGCAGTCCCAACCTCCCGTACTCGTACAGGCGCAGATGGCTCCTTCCCAGAATCCCACTTTAGACCCTTACATGCAGGCTTCAATTGATTCTGCTGTTTTCAAAGCGGTCTCAGTGCTGTCTGCGGATTTTACCCGCTCTTTAAAAGAAATCATGGCCGAAAATCGCCAACCTGATATCCCCCCGCCACCGGCGGTTATGACACGGGCAGTACACTCACCGCGGTGAGGCCCCCCGAGCTCCCCCTGCACAACACGGGGAAACAGTCTGTGAAGAAAGCACGCCACATGACTGGAGGGACTGGCATACCCGCAACAATGCCGGGGCACGTGCACCCCTCCCCCACTATTGCACCCCGTAAACGGGCTCCTGCACATACGGCTGTATCTCACTCCAAGAGGTTTAAACTACCATCTGTCTCCAACCCTGACACCGCTATTGTCCCTGTCCCGCTTCAGGATTCTGTCCCTGATTCGGAGGAGGATGACACTAGCGATGTCATAGATGTTTATGCCTCGGATGAGGACTTCACTGAGGACACCGTAGAGGTGGATACGACTGCCCGTCCGGGCATTATCTATGATCCTCTGGGGAACCCCCTTTTCTGCCCAGAAGACCTGTCTCACCCAAGATCAGCAGATTGGTCCCCATTACCCCACGTAGAGCAGTGGGTCGATGCACAGGTGCGTAAAGCCCTGGATAAAAACACGAGAGAAACCGCATGAAAGCGGAATGCCCTCGCCCTACCACGAACGGGAAAACATGCCTCACTCCAGAAGTGGATAAGGCGTTCGTGGACTTTGTCACCCCTAAAGGATGGTCGCCCAGCAAGGGCATAGACCATGCCTTTAAGGTGTGCCAAGATAAGCTGCTGGACACCGTGGCCCTCTGATAAAACTGCTAGATACGGCAGAACAAGCCAAGCTGTCTGGCGAACCCCTGGACCCAGTCCAGATAACAAACTGGACCCAACGGTCCTTAAGTTTTTTGGGCAATGCCAACACGGCCTTAGCGTCAGAAAGACGTAAATGTATCTTATTAAAGATGGATCGCCAACTGGCAGGTGTGGCGGACAACGAATTAGGCGCTGCGGCCAATGGTGCTCTATTTGGAAAATCCTTCCTGAAGGATATGAATGAGTACTCTGGAGCATTCAACATCATGGAACGAGTTTCCAATTCGCTTAAGAAAGTGTTCTCCGGGGTTTTTCCACGGGCCGGTGGATATCGGGGCCGAGCTACCGGCCGTGGGAAACCCTTCACTTCAGGTCCCGCAGGAGGCAACCCCTCCACTGCAACGGCTCCCGCGCCGTCCCCGTTCTTCCCTTCCTGTTCCCGACCATGGAGGGGCAGAGGATTCCGGGGTTCCAGAGGTGGACATTCCTCCTCAACCTTCAGACATACAGGTACCTATACACCTTATTCACCCGTCTACGACCAAAGTAGGAGGTCGTTTAAAATTGTTTCACACAGCATGGTGTCGCATTACGTCGGACCCTTGGGTCCTCAGTACTGTACTAGGGTTTGTTCTGGAATTCTCTTCTCCCCCGCTCCAACTGCAGATCCCTCTCCCTCTATCCTTTTCAGGGGACGGTCAGGCGTTGGTGGAGCGGGAGATTTTAGAATTATTCCAGAAAGGAGCCATAGAGCGGGCTCCACGGGGACCCCCGGGTTTCCTAAGCAGCCTATTCTTGGTCCCCAAGAAGGGGGGAGGTGTTCGTCCAGTTATCAACCTCAAAGAGTTGAATGGCTCAGTGGTCTACCGCCATTTCCAGATGGAAGGTATGCACATGCTCAGGGATTTATTGAAACCCCGCGATTGGTTGGCAAAAGTGGATCTCAAGGATGCTTACCTGACCATCCCGATTGCCAAGGAATCGCGGGATTTCCTTCAGTTCCGTTGGGGTCCCGACCTATGGCGCTTCCGCTGCCTACCATTCGGCCTCTCTTCGGCTCCTTGGTGCTTTACCAAGATGCTGAAACCGGTCGTGGCATGGCTACGCACAAAAGGGGTCCGTCTCATCATATATTTGGACGACGTGTTGCTGATGGCCTCTTCGGAAAATCAGCTACGCCTCCACGTATGTTGGACGATCAATCTTTTCCAATCTCTGGGATTTCTGGTGAACCAAGAAAAATCAGTCCTCTCTCCATCTCAAACCCTGGAATTTCTGGGATTCGGGGTGAACAGTGCCATGATGACTATCACGGTCCCTCTACCCAAGTGCCGATCTATCCTGCGCGAGGTTCGGTCCCTTTTGGAGGTTCACACCCCATCCTTAAGGGACCTGGCTCGCGTGATAGGTCTCCTAGCGGCCACACGGCTGGCTGTCAAACCAGCCCCGTTACACTATCGGGCCCTCCAACGCCTGAAGGCCCTTTTTCTCAGACAGGGTCTCCCTTACTCCGCTCCGATCTCTCTCTCGGGAGAGGCCAGACTGGATTTAGAATGGTGGATCGCTCACCTCCACGCCTGCAACGGCAGGCCTATCCTGGTGCCACCCCCGACGCTTACGATCGACTCAGACGCTTGTGGGTCAGGCTGGGGGGCTTATTGCGACGGTGCCTCCACAGGAGGTCGATGGTCCATGCAGGAACGTCAATTGCACATGAACGGTCTGGAGCTCCTGGCAGGACTTTTTGCACTTCAGAGTTTCCTCAAAGACGGCACTCATCGTTCGGTCCTCCTCCGGATGGACAACTTCCCAGCAGTTCGATATATCAACTCCCTGGGCGGCCCTCGATCCCTGCTTCTGACAACAATGGCTTCCCGTCTCTGGGAGTGGTGTTTTCGGACCGGGATCGAGGTCCAAGCACAATTCATTCCGGGAATCTCGAACCAATTCGCAGATTGGAGCTCGAGACATACAGAAGACTCGGAGATTGGCGTTTGAGCTCGGCAGTTTTCTCCGACGTGTCATCCCTTTGGGGACCTTTTCACGCGGATCTTTTTGCCAGCCGACTCAACGCCCATCTTCCGCTCTTCTTCAGTTGGCGGCCAGACCCACTGGCGGAGGCAACGGACGCGTTCTTTCAGGATTGGTCCGGGGCCCGCCAGTACGCCTTCCCGCCATTTCAACTGATAGCTCGCACACTGCGTCAGGTCAGGACGCAGCAGACACAGATTGTGATCATCACTCCCTTCTGGCAGAACCAATCTTGGTTCCCGGTACTATTGGATCTCCTCATGGATATCCCCCGTTTTCTTCCGGCTCTCCCGGATCTCCTGAAAGACGCCTCCGGGCAACCTCACCCTCTCCTGTCTCCAGGATCCAGTCGGTTATTGGCCTCACTGGTTTCGGGACGCCCGGGAGAGCCGGAGATTTCGGACCGAACTACTACACTCCTACGCCAGGCGTGGGCCCCGGTACTCGATCCTGCTACAAATCAGCGTGGCTCACCTGGCATAATTGGTGTCTGTCAAGGGATCAAGATCCCTTCCAGGCTCCTTTGAACTGTGTCTTAGATTTCCTTACGGAGATCTTCGATCAGGGCAAAGCGTATCGCACTCTTAATGTGTATAGATCAGCTTTATCAGCTTACCATGTGGGTTTTCAGGGAACACCTTTGGGCAAACATCCGTTGGTATGTCGTTTGCTTAAGGGTATCAGATCTGACCGTCCTCCGTTGCCTAGATATACAACTTGGGACGTGCATATCCTCCTTGATTTTTTGGAACAGTGGCCCTTGAACAAGGATTTAACCCTACGCCAACTATCGGCTAAATTATTGGCCCTTCTTTGCATGATTTCTTGCAAACGGGTGGCTGATGTCAGGGCGTTAGACTTCAAAGCTCGTTCTTTCATACCAGAAGGCGTGCGCTTTGACATCTCCCGCCGTACTAAGACGTCCATTTCGGCCGCCTTCTACCCGGCTTTCCCTTCACGTCCAGCTTTGTGCCCGGTCCTTTGTCTTCAGGAATACGAATCTCGGACTACAGCCCTCCGAGGCACGGAGATTTCACCTCTCTTTATTTCATTTAAGTCTCCCTTCGCTTCGGTAGGTACAACTACGCTTGCGCGCTGGCTTCGTTGGCTCTTGGTGTTAGCAGGTGCAGATACCTCCGTTTTCGGAGCTCATTCGGTGCGTAGCGCTGTTGCTTCTTCCGCGGTGTCGGCAGGTTGTCGGTTGGAGGACTTGTTGCGGTCAGCTGATTGGTCCAGAGAGTCCACCTTCCGCTCATTCTATTTCAAGCCTGTTGTTCATTGGTCATCCGCAGTTGTGGGTCAGCTTTGAACAAGCAATAGGAGCCTCAGAGTCGATGTATTAAAATTATAGAATTTAGCTAAGTATGACGGTAAGTTAGAATTTTAATAATAAGACTCTGAGGCGAGTATTGCCCACCTCTCCCACCGCTATTGTGGTTTTTGGTTATTTCCTGGGTCTGCGGATCCAATGTCTTCCACTCTTATATTTTTTCTTTCCTCAGCCTCATAAAGGATTTTCTGGTTCCGGATGGATTGTCCTTTTGGTTTTCCCTATCTACCTACAATGATCACCTCGTATGGCAAAGAAAGAGGAAGTAGGAGGGACGTGGATCGGTTTTGATGGCCACTGGACAGAAAGAGGACAGATCCAAAGGGGGAAAGGGGTGTTGGAAGATACCATATACCTGTTTTACTGTTATGTTTTCTCTTTATTCAATATAAAAAGCTTCATATTTCAAAGTTCTTGCTAGTTGCCACTTGCTACTATGTTAATAAAAGCAAGAAAGAGGAGCAATACTCGCCTCAGAGTCTTATTATTAAAATTCTAACTTACCGTCATACTTAGCTAAATTCTATAATTAAAGGCGGTGTTAATACGCTGTTTGATGGTGCACAGAGAAATTTCTGACGTGAAGGATGTCTTCCCACCCCCTCCGGTCCTCTCCGGATTCCCATCCCACCCTGGCTAAGTCCCGCTCTCAGTGGCACCTGCTGGAGCTTTCGCCGCCGCGCACGTGGCCCTTTGTCTTCGGAGCCAAACGCCAAGAACCAGGAACGGCCTGTGACTGCCTGGCATTCAGATCCGCCAGCTGCTTCATGATCTCCTCTTGACGTCTCGCGGAGTAACTTTCAAAAAGCGGCAGAGGAGGCGGCGGCAGCTCTACCCGGAAACAGGACAAAATCAATTAATACAAATAATGATATATTACAGAAATCACTTATCTGTGACACAAACACACGTTCATACACAGACCTGCACGCACACACAGGCCTGCACGCGCACACGCGCACACACAGGCCTGCACGCGCACACGCGCACACACAGGCCTGCACGCGCACACGCGCACACACAGGCCTGCACGCGGACACACAGGCCTGCACGCGCGCATACACAGGCCTGCACGCGCGCATACACAGGCCTGCACGCGCGCATACACAGGCCTGCACGCGCGCATACACAGGCCTGCACGCGCGCATACACAGGCCTGCACGCGCGCATACACAGGCCTGCACGCGCGCATACACAGGCCTGCACGCGCGCATACACAGGCCTGCACGCGCGCATACACAGGCCTGCACGCGCGCATACACAGGCCTGCACGCGCGCATACACAGGCCTGCACGCGCGCATACACAGGCCTGCACGCGCACACGCGCATACACAGGCCTGCACGCGCGCATACACAGGCCTGCACGCGCACACGCGCATACACAGGCCTGCACGCGCGCATACACAGGCCTGCACGCGCACACGCGCATACACAGGCCTGCACGCGCACACACAGGCCTGCACGCGCACACACAGGCCTGCACGCGCATACACAGGCCTGCACGCACACACACGCATACAGACCTGCACGCACACGTTCACACACAGACCTGCACGCACACACACACACGCCCATACACAGACCTGCACGCACACACACACACACACGTTCATACACAGACCTGCACGCACACACACACACACACGTTCATACACAGACCTGCACGCACACACACACACGTTCATACAAAGACCTGCACACACACACAACACACAGACACACACAACCACACACGTGCATATATACACAGACCTACACACAAGCCGCGTTTCATCTTCATATTAAACTGATGTCATTTGTCAGTGCATTTTTCATGTGTAAAGTCATTATCATTAGGAAGTATATCCAGGATGTGAGGCTTATTGTTACGGCATTCTTATGTCTGTTATGAGGGGAGATTAAAAAAAACACAACCATGTGTGTCCCCTTCTATATCAACCATCACGCGTCGTGTCCGCCTTCCTTACCAACCATCATGAGATGAATGCCCTCCTAGATCAGTCGCAAGCCAGCTCCCCCATTCTCTCGTTCGTCATTCCACATGTACCAACTCTTTACCAAACATCAGAAGTCGTTTACCTTTTCCTGGTGTTGATCATAATCCAAGGGCAGTATTACAATGTTGGTGCTAACTTAACCAGAGCTGTTGTAAACTTAAAACCTCCATAGAATATAATGGCTCTGGGAAGTTTACAACAGCTCTGGTTAAGTTAGCACCAACTATGTAATATGGCTCCAAATGTCTTTTCCTTCCATCCATCATAAGAAATGTCTCCCCCTCTATCCATCAAAACCCATGGTCCTTGCACGGTTGTCCAATATGAGCCATGTTTCCTTAGCCTACCAACCACAAGGAGTTGTGTACCCCTTCATGTCCATCCCAACCACAATGGCCATGTCTTCCTTCTATACTATCACCGGCCATGTCCTCCTTCTATACCGTCACCGGCCACGTCCTCCTTCTATACTGTCACTGGCCCGGACCTCCTCCTATACCGTCACTGGCCAGGTCCTCCTCCTATACCGTCACTGACCAGGTCCTCCTCCTATACCGTCACCGGCCACGTCTTCCTCCTATACCGTCACCGGCCACGTCTTCCTCCTATACCGTCACCGGCCACGTCCTCCTATACCGTCACCGGCCACGTCCTCCTCCTATACCGTCACCGGCCAGGTCCTCCTCCTATACCGTCACTGGCCAGGTCCTCCTCCTATACCGTCACCGGCCAGGTCCTCCTCCTATACCGTCACCGGCCAGGTCCTCCTCCTATACCGTCACCGGCCAGGTCCTCCTCCTATACCGTCACCGGCCAGGTCCTCCTCCTATACCGTCACCGGCCAGGTCCTCCTCCTATACCGTCACCGGCCAGGTCCTCCTTCTATACCGTCACCGGCCAGGTCCTCCTCCTATACCGTCACCGGCCAGGTCCTCCTTCTATACCGTCACTGGCCAGGTCCTCCTTCTATACCGTCACTGGCCAGGTCCTCCTTCTATACCGTCACTGGCCAGGTCCTCCTCCTATACCGTCACTGGCCAGGTCCTCCTCCTATACCGTCACTGGCCAGGTCCTCCTCCTATACCGTCACTGGCCAGGTCCTCCTCCTATACCGTCACTGGCCAGGTCCTCCTCCTATACCGTCACTGGCCAGGTCATCCTCCTATACCGTCACTGGCCAGGTCATCCTTTTATACCGTCACCGGCCAGGTCCCCTTCTAACGTCACTGGCCACGTCCCCCTTCTATATCGTCACTGGCCACATCCTCCTATACGGTCACCGGTCATGTCCGCCATCTATACCATCCATCACCAGCCATGTCCTCCTTCTGTACCATACATCCCCAGCCATGTCACCACTCTATACCAACCACCTACCAGGGTCCCAGGTCCGCTCTAGATCCATGTCCGGCAAAACATGATCTGTTCCCATCTCAATGAGCTTCTGGAAGACATGATCGGGATCCCAGTGCTCTGCAACCTTAAAGGAGAGATACAGAAAAGCCGAGGTGCTGAAGCCGCTTGAAAAGCTTGGAGATCGGGTTTTCTTACACAGAAACACGGCGCTCCAGCTGCATCGTTATACATGTAGCAGCGCTTTTTGGCCAGGAGGGGGAGCCCTCTGCCTGTCAAATAAGCTTACTCTCTCTCTGGGGAACTGAGAGTGGTTTTCCATAAGCCAACTGGGTCCTGTCACTGGTTTTATGGAAAACACCTTGATAGTGAAGGGGTTACGTGGTTCAAGAGAAAAGAGGAGCATACCCCGAGGTCACCGGTTAATTTGTACTCCTTTCAGGGTATGGTCTAGCCATAGTCTTCCCTCCACCTCATATTAACTTCATGGGCAGCACATGCGCTGGTCGGATGCTTAGATGCAGGACCACCGCTCCCCCACCTCCATGGATCGCATGAGAGTGTTACCTGCTTCTTGTTTATGGAGCTGAAATTCTCATCCTTCCCATCAGGCAGCTCAAACCCAGGGTCATCGTGTCCGCGGTCCTCCTTGCATAGAGTATTTCGAGCAGGAAGGTGCAATTCCCGGTATGGTTTTCCATTATTCTCCACAGGACTCTTAAGTTTGTCCGTGGGGGTCCCTGATGTGAACTCATCCCTGCCGTGTAGAGGGGATGTGACGATACTCAAGGTTTCTTTTCGAAAGCCCTCGGCTACATCTTCATTCTAAGGGGAAAAAAGAAAAAAATGGAGGCCATCCTCATCCATCCTCACCACCATGGCCGCCATCAGGGGGGTGACAGCCTATAATGCGTTCAGGGGCCAAGTGTTTCCAAGGCTCCCCGGTCTTTGCCAAACACTCTGCAGCTTGTGTAAGGGTCCCTCCATTCCAGCCAGGACTGGCCCACCAAGATACCAACACATTTCCCGGTGGGCCGCAGCATCGGTGGCCGGTCAGAGCACTCAGACTCATTACTGAGGGAGCGGTACTTAAAGGTATTTAAGGGCTTTTGCCGGGGCTCAAGCGCATCAAGAACGCATGGGAAGAGAATTCCTTCTAGATTTGCCATAGAAACGGCAACCTTGTACACAAAGAAGCGCTGCAGCAGCCTTAACTTCTGTCTTCCACCAACCTTTATTTTGACAGAACTCAGGGAGGACGAGTCCCGCACTTCTCTTTTTTTAGGATTGACACCCCCTCTGCACTCACCGGAATTTCTTCGTTTCCCTCTTTATCTAGTAGCTCCTCGGACAGGTCCGTCATAAAACAAATGTCATCTCGCTGGAAGATCTGCAGCTCGTCGTCGCCCCCTTCAGACTGAGACAGGGGAAGAAAGAAAATGCACTGAAATTCCTCTGTGGATCATGATTGACCCGGGCTGCGAGGTGACAATCCCCATGTATCATGTACATTAATTAGTATAGCGCCAACAGTTTCTGTAGCGCTTCACAATAATGAGTAGGGAATTTAAAGAAATCCAAACTCTGGAGTTTACAAACAGAACGGCAATAAACAGTGATAACGTGACCTTATAGAGAGATAAAGTGACCTAGACCTATGAGCAGAACCCACGACACCTTGCATCCATCCTATGTCTGTTTATCTGTATCTCGTTCACTTTGGTTATTGTAAATCGCTACGGAAAGTGTTGGCGCTATATAAATGATAAGAATTATACAATGATAAAGTGATATTTTACACCTTAATGAAAAAAATGACCTTATACAGTTTAAAATGACCGTATAGACCTTATACAGTGATAGAGTAACAGTGATAATGTGATCTTATATACCTTATACAGTGACAAAGTAACCCTATGCACCTCATACAGTGACAGTGATCTTTTACACCTTACAGTGATAAAGTAACCTTATACAGTGATAAAGAGATTTTATACTCCCAATCCAGAGATAAAGTGACCATATAAACCCTATATACAGTGGCAAGAAAGTATGTGAACCCTTTGGAATTACGTGGAGTTTTGCATGAATTGGTCATAAAATGTGCTCTGATCTTCATCTAAATCACAACAATTTGAAAAACACAGTCTGCTTAAAATAATACAACACAAACATTATATGTTTTCATTTGTTTATTGAACATAACATGTAAACATTCACAGTGCAGGGTGTAAAAAGTATGTGAACCCCTAGCCTAATGGCTTCTCCAAGAGCTAATTGGAGCCAGGAGTGAGCCAACCTTGAGTCCAATCAGTGTGATATTATTGGATGTGTTGCTGAAAGCTGCCCTGCCCTTTAAAAACACACACCAGTTTTGGGTTTACTGGTTTCAACAAGCACTGCCTGATGTGAACCATGCCTCGCAGAAAAGAGCTCTCAGAAGACCTACAATCAAGAATTGTTGACTTGCATGAAGCTCGAAAGGGTTACAAAAGTATCTCCAAAAG
This sequence comes from Leptobrachium leishanense, assembly GCA_009667805.1. NCBI lineage: Eukaryota > Metazoa > Chordata > Amphibia > Anura > Megophryidae > Leptobrachium > Leptobrachium leishanense. The sequence continues at coordinate 147,611,061 of CM019069.1, forward strand.
CCTTGATGTTCATGTGTCCACGGTAAAACAGACTGTCTACAAATGGAGAAGGTTCAGCACTGTTGCTACTCTCCCTAGGCGTGGTCATCCTGTAAAGATGACTGCAAGAGCACAGCGCAGAATGCTAAATGAGGTAAAGAAGAATCCTAGAGTGTCAGCTAAAGACTTACAGAAATCTCTGGCACATGCTAACATTTTTGTTGACACATCTACAAGAAGGAAAACCTTAAACAAGAATGGAGTACATGGGAGGACACCACGGAGGAAGCCATTGCTGTCCAAAAAGAATTTTGCAGCACGTTTGAAGTTTGCAAAAGAGCACCTGGATGTTCCACAGCACTACTGGCAAAATATTCTGTGGACAGATGAAACCAAAATTGAGTGGTTTGGAAAAAACACACAACACTATGTGTGGAGAAAAAAAGGCACAGCACACCAACATCAAAACCTCATCCCCACTGTAAAACATGGCGGAGGGAGAATCATGGTTTGGGGCTGCTTTGCTGCCTCAGGGCCTGGACGGATTGTTGTCATTGATGGAAAAATGAATTCCAGAGTTTATCAAGACATTTTGCAGGAAAACGTAAGACCATCTGTCCACCAACTGAAGCTCCGCAGAGGATGGGTGATGCAACAGGACAATAACCCAAAGCATACAAGTAATTCAACAAAAGAATGGCTTCAACAAAACAAAATACACCTTCTGGAGTGGCCCAGTCAGAGTCCTGACCTCAACCCGATTGAAATGCTGTGGCATGACCTTAAGAGAGCGATTCACACCAGACATCCCAAGAATATTGCTACACTGAAACAGTTTTGTGAAGAGGAGTGGTCCAAAATTACTCCAGATCGTTGTGCAGGTCTGATCTGCAACTACAGGAAATGTTTGGTTGAGGTTATTGCTGCCAAAGGAGGGTCAACCAGTTATTAAGTCCAAAGGTTCACATACTTTTTCCACCCTGCACTGTGAATGTTTACATGTTCTGTTCAATAAAAACATATAATGTTTGTGTTGTATTATTTTAAGCAGACTGTGTTTTTCAAATTGTTGTGACTTAGATGAAGATCAGAGCACATTTTATGACCAATTCATGTAAAACTACACGTAATCCCAAAGGGTTCACATACTTTCTTGCCACTGTAGAAAAATTTGGCCTTATACAGAGGGGAAAAGGTCATTCTATCACTGCATAAGGTAACTTTATCTCTGTGTAAGGTGCATAATGTTATATACATGGATAAGGTGACCGTATACAGATAAAGTGACCATATAATCCCAGTACAAAGATATACACCTAATATAGAAAAGGTAGGAGGTAAAAGACCTTATACACCTTACATAGAGATAATGTTACCTTATACACAGATAAATCAATACATATAAACCTTATATACAGATGAGGTGACCTTTTTAAACCTTATACACAGAGATAAAGCGACCTTCTAAACAGATAAAAAGACTTTATAAACATTATACAGAGATAAAGTGCCATTATGAACAAATAAGATGACCTTATACAGAGGTAACGTGACATTATGCAGAAGCAAAGTAACCATATACACCTTATGCAGAGATAACAGAGTGACGTGGCCTTTTACATCTTCTAGAGCCACAGAGCCCTCTCGCACTGTCGTATGTTGTTATACAGAGGTATCTGGGTCGATGTGACAATAAAGAGATCATTTTTTCTCATTTTAACTATTTATATAATCTTTACAGAAACAGGCAATACCAAATAAAAGAAAGCTATGACTTTGTGGCCACAGAGGCCTCGCGGCAGGAGATTGGACCTAGAATGAGGGGGTGAACCTGACATAAAAATAAAACATTAAAACCATCCTGAAGCTAGACGGTCGCGGCCTGAACGCTCACCTGGGACCCCTCATCAGAATCCAATGAAGGCACCTCTACCATTGCAGCAAAAATGGACTCCCAGCCAGAGACCCCAGGCCAGGATGGTTGGGCAGAGGTAGCCATGCCGCGTTCCTCTGAGCTCATCTTTAAAGGGGCTGCCTGTGATTAAATGTTTTATTCCAGGGCTAAAAGACAAAAAAAAAAAATATTAAAAAAATTAAGTCAGAAAGCACAAAAAACATATAAAGGCGTTATTCAGAAAAAAACAAACTGGCCGACGAATGGTGAATTTCCCTGTACGGTGCAACTGTGTGGCAGTTTGTCTATTCACCAAGATGTCATTTCTCGAAATACTGGCAAAATACAGCGCAGTCCGGCGATCTTCGGCGGCATCAAAACTTTCTCATAGAGAAGTAATGGTGAAACTATTCACAGAACGCCGAATTGCAGCAAAATGCCTGGATTTTCGGTGACTCAGTCCGGCAAGTTTAAAACACCTCCCTCTCCTGCCTGGGGACACCGAATACAACCGCCTGTTGCCACCTGTCGCCCTCTCTGACTGGCACCGGGCCACGCCCCCAAACATCACTAACCTGCCTATCACACAATAACCACGCCCACTCATGATATGCCCTAGACACCCAAATAATATAGATATAGGTATATATACACCTGAAATAAGTACAGGTCTATTCACTAAAAAGAGAAACGGTGGAGAATTGGCAGAAGAAGAGAACAATCCAGACCAAATAGCCGATTTAGAAAAATTCTCCCATTTATCTCACTTTCCAAACTGGCTACTTGGTCTACATTGTGCTCGTCTCCTGCAAAATCTCCAGACTTTCTCCTTTTAGTGAATAGACCTGATACTTACACCCCAAATATATGGAGGAGCCCCTAAAAAGACACCCACACACCCAGAATATATGGAGGAGACCCTAAAAAGACACCCGCACACCCTGAATATATGAAGGAGCCCCTAAAAGACACCCGCACACCCTGAATATATGGAGGAGCCCCTAAAAAGACACCCGCCACACCCTGAATATATGGAGGAGACCCTAAAAAGACACCCACACACCCTGAATATATGGAGGAGCCCCTAAAAAGACACCCGCACACCCTGAATATATGGAGGAGACCCTAAAAAGACACCCGCACACCCTGAATATATGGAGGAGCCCCTAAAAAGACACCCGCACACCCTGAATATATGAAGGAGCCCCTAAAAGACACCCACACACCCTGAATATATGGAGGAGCCCCTAAAAAGACACCCACACACCCAGAATATATGGAGGAGACACTAAAAAGACACCCGCACACCCTGAATATATGGAGGAGCCCCTAAAAGACACCCACACACCCTGAATATATGGAGGAGCCCCTAAAAAGACACCCACACACCCTGAATATATGGAGGAACCCCTAAAAAGACACCCGCACTCCCTGAATATATGGAGGAACCCCTAAAAAGACACCCACACACCCTGAATATATGAAGGAGCCCCTAAAAGACACCCACACACCCTGAATATATGGAGGAGCCCCTAAAAAGACACCCACACACCCTGAATATATGGAGGAACCCCTAAAAAGACACCCACGCACCCTGAATATATGGAGGAACCCCTAAAAAGACACCCGCACACCCTGAATATATGGAGGAACCCCTAAAAAGACACCCACACACCCTGAATATATGGGGAGCCCCTAAAAAGACACCTGCACACCCTGAATATATGGAGGAGTCCCTAAAAAGACACCCGCACACCCTGAATATATGAAGGACCCTAAAAAGACACCCACACACCCTGAATATATGGAGGAGCCCCTAAAAAGACACCCACACACCCTGAATATATGGAGGAACCCCTAAAAAGACACCCACGCACCCTGAATATATGGAGGAACCCCTAAAAAGACACCCGCACACCCTGAATATATGGAGGAACCCCTAAAAAGACACCCACACACCCTGAATATATGGAGGAGCCCCTAAAAAGACACCCACACACCCTGAATATATGGAGGAGCCCCTAAAAAGACACCCGCACACCCTGAATATATGGAGGAGCCCCTAAAAAGACACCCGCACACCCTGAATATATGGAGGAGCCCCTAAAAAGACACCCACACACCCTGAATATATGGAGGAGCCCCTAAAAATACACCCACACACCCTGAATATATGGAGGAGCCCCTAAAAAGACGCCCGCACACACTGAATATATGGAGGAGCCCCTAAAAAGACACCCGCACACCCTGAATATATGGAGGAACCCCTAAAAAGACACCCGCACACCCTGAATATATGGAGGAACCCCTAAAAAGACACACACCCTGAATATATGGAGGAGCCCCTAAAAAGACACCCACACACCCTGAATATATGGAGGAGCCCCTAAAAAGACACCTGCACACCCTGAATATATGGAGGAGCCCCTAAAAAGACGCCCCGCACACCCTGAATATATGGAGGAGCTCCTAAAAAGACACCCGCACACCCTGAATATATGGAGGAGACCCTAAAAAGACACCTGCACACCCTGAATATATGGAGGAGCCCCTAAAAAGACACCTGCACACCCTGAATATATGGAGGAGCCCCTAAAAAGACACCGCACACCCTGAATATATGGAGGAGCCCTAAAAAGACCCCCGCACACCCTGAATATATGGAGGAGCCCCTAAAAAGACACCCGCACACCCTGAATATATGGAGGAGCCCCTAAAAAGACACCCACACACCCTGAATATATGGAGGAGCCCTAAAAATACACCCACACACCTGAATATATGGAGGAGTCCCTAAAAAGACGCCCGCACACACTGAATATATGGAGGAGCCCCTAAAAAGACACCCGCACACCCTGAATATATGGAGGAACCCCTAAAAGACACCACACACCCTGAATATATGGAGGAGCCCCAAAAGACACCCGCACACCCTGAATATATGGAGGAGCCCCTAAAAATACACCCACACACCCTGAATATATGGAGGAGTCCCTAAAAAGACGCCCACACACCCTGAATATATGGAGGAGCCCCTAAAAAGACACCCGCACACCCTGAATATATGGAGGAGCCCCTAAAAAGACACCCGCACACCCTGAATATATGGAGGAGCCCCTAAAAGACACCAGCACACCCTGAATATATGGAGGAGCCCCTAAAAAGACACCCACACACCCTGAATATATGGAGGAGCCCCTAAAAAGACACCCACACACCCTGAATATATGGAGGAGCCCCTAAAAAGACACCCGCACACCCTGAATATATGGAGGAGCCCCTAAAAAGACACCCGCACACCCTGAATATATGGAGGAGCCCCTAAAAAGACACCCACACACCCTGAATATATGGAGGAGCCCCGAAAAAGACACCCACACACCCTGAATATATGGAGGAGCCCCTAAAAAGACACCCACACACCCTGAAAATATGGAGGAGCCCCTAAAAAGACACCCTCACACCTTGAATATATGGAGGAACCCCTAAAAAGACACCCACGCACACCCTGAATATATGGAGGAGCCCCTAAAAAGACACCCACACACCTTGAATATATGGAGGAGCCCCTAAAGAGACACCCACACACCCTGAATATATGGAGGAGCCCCTAAAAAGACACCCCCACACCTTGAATATATGGAGGAGCCCCTAAAAAGACACCCGCACACCCTGAATATATGGAGGAGCCCCTAAAAGACACCCCCACACCTTGAATATATGGAGGAGCCCCTAAAAAGACACCCGCACACCCTGAATATATGGAGGAGCCCCTAAAAGACACCCCCACACCTTGAATATATGGAGGAGACCCTAAAAAGACACCCACACACCCTGAATATATGGAGGAGCCCCTAAAAAGACACCCGCACACCCTGAATATATGGAGGAACCCCTAAAAAGACACTCACACACCCTGAATATATGGAGGAGCCCCTAAAAAGACACCCGCACACCCTGAATATATGGAGGAGCCCCTAAAAAGACACCCGCACACCCTGAATATATGGAGGAGCCCCTAAAAAGACACCCACACACCCTGAATATATGGAGGAGCCCCTAAAAAGACACCAGCACACCCTGAATATATGGAGGAACCCTAATAGGAGGGACATTAGGGCAGGAGAGAGGGATTTGGATGCAAAATAGGGACTGAATATGTTAAATAGGGACACTTGGTAGGTATGGTATTGGTAAAAGTGCTTTGTAACTGAAATCTCTGTATCATGTGGCATTTTATGGGCATAATGAGCATGTAGCACTGAGGATCACGCTGCTTTATGTAGGTGTATATAAATAATAATCATAAAATACAAAAAATAACGATTAATAGAAATAATAATAAAATATAACATTAAACCAAATAATGATGGTGCTGGTGAAATTGGGGGCTTGCTCCTCTTACATCCGGGTCCTCCTCACCTCCCTCTCCTGCCTGGGGGCAACGAATACAACCGCCTGTTGCCACCTGTTGTCCCTCTGTGAGACTGCCACCTGGCCACGCCCCCAAACAATCAGTAACCCGCCCGTCGCCAGATAACCACGCCCACTCGCGATATGTCCTATGCTGCGGAGACTAGTCATTCCTACTAGGCGGGGAAAATGGCGCCGACTCCTAAGCAACAAGGCTTCTAGCCACGCCCTTATCTCTAACCACGCCTTCCAACGTTCCAGTGCGTCTCTTCCGCCTTTTATTTCCCAGGTAACAAGCGCCGTGTCAAGGTCCTGAAAGGTATATAAATCACATTGCTCTCTCTGACCCGGGTCCCTGCCCGTCAGACTACAGTGATTGATATAAAAAAAAAAACAATCACACCGCTTGCTTTCTAGGTTCTCCATAATTACAGCAGTAAATTATGGGAGTTTATACAGGAAAAATGGTTTTATTATGGGGGTAAGTATATAGAGCGCTTGCAGGACCTTTGGCTCTTCCTTCTCATTGGTCTGTTCGCCAGGCGCCCTTGATCCACAGCGTCATTTCAATGACGGTTGGAGTTGTCAATCAGAAGGAGGGCGGGGCGTTTTGCGGAGGCTTCTGGGAGTCGTAGTTGCGGAGCTGAGCGGCTGGAAAGTTTACGTCCGAGAAAGAACTACAAGTTCTAGTGTCCTGTGCGGAAAGGGGGAAATTCCTTCAGTGAGGCTAAAGTGTCTGAACTGGGAGGGAATAGAGGTAACTCCTTCCTGATACCTGACTGTGCTATAGGGGGAGGTGAGCCCAGCCTTACCGTTATCTGTGTATAAGGAGGCCAGTGTCTGTGTATGAGGAGGAGGTGAGAGGGACGTGTCCCGGTGTCTGTGTATTAGGAGGAGGTGAGAGGGACGTGTCCCGGTGTCTGTGTATTAGGAGGAGGTGAGAGGGACGTGTCCCGGTGTCTGTGTATTAGGAGGAGGTGAGAGGGACGTGTCCCGGTGTCTGTATTAGGAGGAGGTGAGAGGGACGTGTCCCGGTGTCTGTGTATTAGGAGGAGGTGAGAGGGACGTGTCCCAGTGTCTGTGTATGAGGAGGAGGTGAGAGGGACGTGTCCCGGTGTCTGTGTATTAGGAGGAGGTGAGAGGGACGTGTCCCGGTGTCTGTGTATTAGGAGGAGGTGAGAGGGACGTGTCCCGGTGTCTGTGTATTAGGAGGAGGTGAGAGGGACGTGTCCCGGTGTCTGTATTAGGAGGAGGTGAGAGGGACGTGTCCCGTGTCTGTGTATTAGGAGGAGGTGAGAGGGACGTGTCCCGGTGTCTGTATTAGGAGGAGGTGAGAGGGACGTGTCCCGGTGTCTGTGTATTAGGAGGAGGTGAGAGGGACGTGTCCCGGTGTCTGTGTATTAGGAGGAGGTGAGAGGGACGTGTCCCGGTGTCTGTATTAGGAGGAGGTGAGAGGGACGTGTCCCGGTGTCTGTGTATTAGGAGGAGGTGAGAGGGACGCGTCCCAGTGTCTGTGTATTAGGAGGAGGTGAGAGGGACGTGTCCCGGTGTCTGTGTATTAGTAGGAGGTGAGAGGGACGTGTCCCGGTGTCTGTGTATTAGTAGGAGGTGAGAGGGACGCGTCCCGGTGTCTGTGTATTAGGAGGAGGTGAGAGGGACGTGTCCCGGTGTCTGTGTATTAGGAGGAGGTGAGTGGGACGTGTCCCGGTGTCTGTGTATTAGGAGGAGGTGAGAGGGACGTGTCCCGGTGTCTGTGTATTAGGAGGAGGTGAGAGGGACGTGTCCCGTGTCTGTGTATTAGGAGGAGGTGAGAGGGACGTGTCCCGGTGTCTGTGTATTAGGAGGAGGTGAGAGGGACGTGTCCCGGTGTCTGTGTATGAGGAGGAGGTGAGAGGGACGTGTCCCGGTGTCTGTGTATTAGGAGGAGGAGGTGAGAGGGACGTGTCCCGGTGTCTGTGTATTAGGAGGAGGAGGTGAGAGGGACGTGTCCGGTGTCTGTGTATTAGGAGGAGGAGGTGAGAGGGACGTGTCCCGGTGTCTGTGTATTAGTAGGAGGTGAGAGGGACGTGTCCCGGTGTCTGTGTATTAGGAGGAGGTGAGAGGGACGTGTCCCGGTGTCTGTGTATTAGGAGGAGGTGAGAGGGACGTGTCCCGGTGTCTGTGTATTAGGAGGAGGTGAGAGGGACGTGTCCCGGTGTCTGTGTATTAGGAGGAGGTGAGAGGGACGTGTCCCGGTGTCTGTGTATTAGAGGAGGTGAGAGGGACGCGTCCCGGTGTCTGTGTATTAGGAGGAGGTGAGAGGGACGCGTCCCGGTGTCTGTGTATGAGGAGGAGGTGAGAGGGACGTGTCCCGGTGTCTGTGTATGAGGAGGAGGTGAGAGGGACGTGTCCCGGTGTCTCTGTATGAGGAGGAGGTGAGAGGGACGTGTCCGGTGTCTCTGTATGAGGAGGAGGTGAGAGGGACGTGTCCCGGTGTCTCTGTATGAGGAGGAGGTGAGAGGGACGTGTCCCGGTGTCTGTGTATTAGGAGGAGGTGAGAGGGACGTGTCCCGGTGTCTCTGTATGAGGAGGAGGTGAGAGGGACGTGTCCTGGTGTCTGTGTATTAGGAGGAGGTGAGTGGGACGCGTCCCTGTGTCTGTGTATTAGGAGGAGGTGAGAGGGACGTGTCCCGGTGTCTGTGTATTAGGAGGCGGTGAGAGGGACGTGTCCCGGTGTCTGTGTATTAGGAGGAGGTGAGAGGGACGTGTCCCGGTGTCTGTGTATTAGGAGGAGGTGAGAGGGACGTGTCCCGGTGTCTGTGTATGAGGAGGAGGTGAGAGGGACGTGTCCCGGTGTCTGTGTATTAGGAGGAGGTGAGAGGGACGTGTCCCGGTGTCTGTGTATTAGGAGGAGGTGAGAGGGACGTGTCCCGGTGTCTGTGTATTAGGAGGAGGTGAGAGGGACGTGTCCCGGTGTCTCTGTATTAGGAGGAGGTGAGAGGGACGTGTCCCGGTGTCTGTGTATTAGGAGGAGGTGAGAGGGACGTGTCCCGGTGTCTGTGTATGTGGAGGAGGTGAGAGGGACGTGTCCCGGTGTCTGTGTATGAGGAGGAGGTGAGAGGGACGTGTCCCGGTGTCTGTGTATTAGGAGGAGTGAGAGGGACGTGTCCCGGTGTCTGTGTATTAGGAGGAGGTGAGAGGGACGTGTCCGGTGTCTGTGTATTAGGAGGAGGTGAGAGGGACGTGTCCCGGTGTCTGTGTATTAGGAGGAGGTGAGAGGGACGTGTCCCGGTGTCTGTGTATTAGGAGGAGGTGAGAGGGACGTGTCCGGTGTCTGTGTATGAGGAGGAGGTGAGAGGGACGTGTCTCTGTATTAGGAGGAGGTGAGAGGGACGTGTCCCGGTGTCTGTGTATGAGGAGGAGGTGAGAGGGACGCGTCCCGGTGTCTGTGTATTAGGAGGAGGTGAGAGGGACGTGTCCCGGTGTCTGTGTATTAGGAGGAGGTGAGTGGGACGCGTCCCTGTGTCTGTGTATTAGGAGGAGGTGAGAGGGACGTGTCCCGGTGTCTGTGTATTAGGAGGAGGTGAGTGGACGCGTCCCTGTGTCTGTGTATTAGGAGGAGGTGAGAGGGACGCGTCCCGGTGTCTGTGTATTGGGAGGAGGGACGTGTCCCGTGTCTGTGTATTGGGAGGAGGGACGTGTCCCGGTGTCTGTGTATGAGGAGGAGGTGAGAGGGACGCGTCCCGGTGTCTGTGTATTAGGAGGAGGTGAGAGGGACGTGTCCCGGTGTCTGTGTATTAGGAGGAGGTGAGTGGGACGCGTCCCTGTGTCTGTGTATTAGGAGGAGGTGAGAGGGACGTGTCCCGGTGTCTGTGTATGAGGAGGAGGTGAGAGGGACGTGTCCCGGTGTCTGTGTATTAGGAGGCGGTGAGAGGGACGTGTCCCGGTGTCTGTGTATTAGGAGGAGGTGAGAGGGACGTGTCCGGTGTCTGTGTATTAGGAGGAGGTGAGAGGGACGTGTCCCGGTGTCTGTGTATGAGGAGGAGGTGAGAGGGACGTGTCCCGGTGTCTGTGTATTAGGAGGAGGTGAGAGGGACGTGTCCCGGTGTCTGTGTATTAGGAGGAGGTGAGAGGGACGTGTCCCGGTGTCTGTGTATTAGGAGGAGGTGAGAGGGACGTGTCCCGGTGTCTCTGTATTAGGAGGAGGTGAGAGGGACGTGTCCGGTGTCTGTGTATTAGGAGGAGGTGAGAGGGACGTGTCCCGGTGTCTGTGTATGTGGAGGAGGTGAGAGGGACGTGTCCCGGTGTCTGTGTATGAGGAGGAGGTGAGAGGGACGTGTCCCGGTGTCTGTGTATTAGGAGGAGGTGAGAGGGACGTGTCCCGGTGTCTGTGTATTAGGAGGAGGTGAGAGGGACGTGTCCCGGTGTCTGTGTATTAGGAGGAGGTGAGAGGGACGTGTCCCGGTGTCTGTGTATTAGGAGGAGGTGAGAGGGACGTGTCCCGGTGTCTGTGTATTAGGAGGAGGTGAGAGGGACGTGTCCCGGTGTCTGTGTATGAGGAGGAGGTGAGAGGGACGTGTCTCTGTATTAGGAGGAGGTGAGAGGGACGTGTCCCGGTGTCTGTGTATGAGGAGGAGGTGAGAGGGACGCGTCCCGGTGTCTGTGTATTAGGAGGAGGTGAGAGGGACGCGTCCCGGTGTCTGTGTATTGGGAGGAGGGACGTGTCCCGGTGTCTGTGTATTGGGAGGAGGGACGCGTCCCGGTGTCTGTGTATTGGGAGGAGGGACGCGTCACGGTGTCTGTGTATTGGGAGGAGGGACGCGTCACGGTGTCTGTGTATTGGGAGGAGGGACGCGTCCCGGTGTCTGTGTATTGGGAGGAGGGACGCGTCCGGTGTCTGTGTATTGGGAGGAGGGACGCGTCCCGGTGTCTGTGTATTGGAGGAGGGACGCGTCCCGGTGTCTGTGTATTGGGAGGAGGGACGCGTCCCGGTGTCTGTGTATTGGGAGGAGGGACGCGTCCCGGTGTCTGTGTATTGGGAGGAGGGACGCGTCCCGGTGTCTGTGTATTGGGAGGAGGGACGCGTCCCGGTGTCTGTGTATTGGGAGGAGGGACGCGTCCCGGTGTCTGTGTATTAGGATGGAGTGTAAGTTAGGCGCGAAAAACGCTAACACCCATCTCAGCACGTTCGTGGCTATCTCTATGGTCGCAAACGCGCTGTAATAAACCCCAAAGAAGCTCCTGTACTTCTTAGGGCGTTTTTTGCAGCTGGTTCCTACGTGCTTTAAAATGCCCAGATATGAACCAGGCCTCAATCTCTTTATTTCAGAGCGCCAGGATGGCAGAGCTGAGCGATGAGGCCAGTGAGACAGAGATGCTGGGCCAGAGCCTCTCTATTTGGTACGGAGAGCCCCTCGACAGCCAGGACCTCCTCCTGGATCTCCACACCGCGGCGTCCATCGGGCAGCGTGACATTGTACAGCAGTTTGTGAGCAGGTAATGGCGGGTGTGCTTGGTGGTCGGTCGTTCATGGCGATGCCAACATACAGAAACGGCTCAATCCCTATAGCTCACCTCTTGCCACTACTGCATGCTTCAGAACTACATATCCCATGATGCTCAGTCTGGCTGAAGGCTCAAGGGTCATTGTGGGACATGTCGTTTTTGACCAGGAGCTATAAAGACGTGTAAATGCCCTGTGAGACCTCCGGCCGTGTGATGATGCTTTGATTGTGGAGCACAGTGGCTCTTTGTCGGTTTCTCTCCAGTCAGGAGGTGGATCTGAACCAGCCGAATTTAGGGGGATGGACGCCTCTCATGTACGCCTCCTACATCGGTCATGACTCTGTGGTTAGCCTTCTGCTGGAAGCCGGCGTGAACGTGAATTTCTGCACGCCCGGCGGACAGACTCCTCTCATGCTGGCCGCCAGCTGCGGGAACGAAAGCGTGGCTTACTTCTTGATCCAGGTGAGCTCTCACACAGTGTCCTGCTTCTGGCGCGACGTGGCTTGGTCAAGATGTCACTACCAAACGACAGAATTTACAATAAAATGTCAATCTTATATCATAATAATGTAAATTTGTTGGGTTTTTTTTTGTCACTTTTCACGTGTTGGTTTATATTTAATGGGAATATCGCTGGGATGAAAGGTTCTAAACTGTACACGGTGTCCCTGATCTGGCACAGTGTCACACTGGGTCTGCATTATCAGCATAGAGGCAGATGCAGTAAATGTGCTGCAGACAGATAATAAAATGGTGAGATCTCCTGCATATGGGGGTTTGTAGTGATCAGAATGTGCTGATTAGCAATGCAATATCTGTATGTGCTGCATAATGCCTGTGTATGGCAATTACAGCAACACCTTGTATCTGTATGTGCTGCATAATGCCTGTGTATGGGAATTACAGCAACACCTTGTATCTGTATGTGCTGCATAATGCCTGTGTATGGGAATTACAGTAACACCTTGTATCTGTATGTGCTGCATAATGCCCGTGTATGGCAATTACAGCAACACCTCGTATCTGTATGTGCTGCATAATGCCTGTGTATGGAATTACAGCAACACCTTGTATCTGTATGTGCCGCATAATGCCTGTGTATGGGAATTACAGCAACACCTTGTATCTGTATGTGCCGCATAATGCCCGTGTATGGCAATTACAGCAACACCTCGTATCTGTATGTGCCGCATAATGCCTGTGTATGGGAATTACAGCAACACCTTGTATCTGTATGTGCCGCATAATGCCCGTGTATGGCAATTACAGCAACACCTTGTATCTGTATGTGCCGCATAATGCCTGTGTATGGCAATTACAGCAACACCTTGTATCTGTATGTGCTGCATAATGCCCGTGTATGGCAATTACAGCAACACCTCGTATCTGTATGTGCTGCATAATGCCTGTGTATGGAATTACAGCAACACCTTGTATCTGTATGTGCCACATAATGCCTGTGTATGGCAATTACAGCAACACCTTGTATCTGTATGTGCTGCATAATGCCTGTGTATGGCACTTACAAGATGTTGCTGTATGTGCTGCATAATGCCTGTGTGTGGCAATTACAGCAACACCTTGTATCTGTACTGTACAGGGATTTACACTCATTATAACCCCCTGAATCTTATCCCTGTACAGCAGCGACTGACCCCACAGCTCCCCCTGTATTCTGCTGGAATGCTGCAGTAGAGTGGGTGCTGCGGCTTGTAGCTTGTTTACAGTAATACAGGAGGGAGGTTTCACTGATAATTTCATTGCTCCCTAGGGGGATGTATTTCTGTACCAAATGACATGTACACATCTTCAAAGTGAAAGGCTTAAATGATCGTTGCAGAGTGGAGATTAAGTCCAGTCTGGTAAAAGAAGCATTCTGGCAGTTGTGACGTGTTTATTGTTTTTATCCTACATGTAGGAAAGTAAAGAATAGCTGTGAGTCCCAGAGCAGGGAGAAGCAGAGTGCTAATGTGCTACTTGCCAAGCCTCCAGATGTGCTAGCCGCCAACTTGTAATGGTGTCCCGTGCGCCCTAGTTTTAGATATTTATCCAGAGCGATCATCCTAAAAATCCATTTTTTTATTTTGTTTTCTTTAAATCCAAATCGTGAGCCTGCGTAACGTCTCGTCTTCCCTCGTCGCAGCACAGGGCAGAGCTGGAGGCGAGAGATTCCCGCGGCTGGACGGCGCTGTTCCACAGCACGAGCGCCGGGCACCAGCGAACGCTGCGTTTCCTGCTGGAGAACGGGGCCAACAGCGACATCAGGTATGAAGCCCCATGATCACATGGCTAGTCTGTGCAGACACGGAACCTCTTGGTTATCAAAGGGATAGATGCTGGGGAGGTATTTGGGGGCGAATTCTGCTGCTGCGCCCAATTTCTCTCTGTCTCCTAAATGAGACCCCCACACCCTGAATATATGGAGGAGCTCCAAAAAAAAAAAAAAAAAAAAAAGGCACCTGAACAACCTGACTCTATAGAGTCCCTGAATATATTGAATTTCTTGAAGGCACATAGGAAAAAATAATTGGGTCCCCTTCACCTCAATCTGAGGGTGCGGGTGTTGCTGGCGTATGCAAGAACGCTCACTCTGGATTTAGGTGAATTTAGTTTGTTATCTGCATAATTTTTTTAAAAAAAAAAAATCTTTTTTTTTTCTCTTCCTTTCTTTTATAAAGGGAGCCGCTTTATGGTTTTACGCCCCTCATGGAGGCCGCAGCATCTGGACATGAGATTATTGTGCAGCACCTACTTAACCATGTGAGTACCGGCGTCCCTCTGCATTAGAATGTCCTGCTGTTTTTGTTTGCGGGGATTTTTATATAGAATAATAATATATATATTTTTTGTTAATTAATTAAAAGCAAAAGGGGCCGGTGTTGATAGATCATTCCTACTCGTGGAGAGGGCCCTGCTGTCCGCACAGATCCCATTCTAAAGGGATGGGTTTCTTTTCTACTCCTTTTGTATAATGTTCTTTGTTTTACTTTTATAAAATTATTAGGCAGAAATAACCGGTACTACACATGCCAAAGAGTATAAAAGTTCAACATGTGCAAGAAATGTCAAAAAATGTGTTACAAAGACATAGAGCAGAGCACATTCGCTTCGTATAATTTTCGATCAATTTTCATGCTTTGCATTTGGTTTCAATTCGACAATTCCATTTCCCTGAAAATGCAGTGCATTTCACTATCCAACGAATGTTCTCCATATTGCACCGGAAATGGAGTTCATTCCATTGAAACCTGTTTAAACCTGTCGCAATTTAAATCCCCAAAATCGTGGCATAATAGACACAGGGGGTGCAGTAGACATTGCTTATTTAGATTTCAGTAAGGCTTTTGATACTGTTCCGCATAGAAGGCTTATCAATAAATTGCAATCTTTGATCTTGGATTCCAATATTGTTGAATGGATTAGGCAGTGGCTGAGTGACAGACAACAGAGGGTTGTGGTAAATGGAGTTTATTCGGCGCAAGGTCTTGTTACCAGTGGGGTACCTCAGGGGTCAGTACTTGGACTCATTCTCTTTAATATTTTTGTTAGTGATATTGCAGAAGGTATTAATGGTAAAGTATGTCTTTTTGCTGATGACACAAAGATTTGCAACAGGGTTGACGTTCCTGGAGGGATCAGCCAAATGACAAATGATTTAGGTAAACTAAAAAAATGGTCGGCGTTGTGGCAATTGAGTTTTAATGTGGATAAGTGCAAGATAATGCACCTGGGACGTAAAAACCCAAGGGCTGAATATAGAATATTTGATACAGTCCTAACCTCAACATCTGAGGAAAGGGATTTAGGGGTTATTATTTCAGAGGATCTAAAGGGAAGTAGTCAATGTAATAGAGCAGCAGGAAATGCTGGCAGAATGCTTGGTTGTGTAGGGAGAGGTATTAGCAGTAGGAAAAGGGAAGTGCTCATGCCACTGTACAGAGCACTGGTGAGACCTCACTTGGAGTACTGTGTGCAGTACTGGAGACCGTATCTCCAGAAGGATATAGACATCTTAGAGAGAGTTCAGAGAAGGGCTACTAAAATGGTGTACGGCTTGAAGGAGAAAAGTTACCAGGAAAGGCTTAATGATCTTAACATGTACAGCTTGGAAAAAAGACGAGACAGAGGAGATATGATAGAAACATTTAAATACGTAAAGGGAATCCACAAGGTAGAGGAAGGGAGTATATTTAAAAGGAAACAAAATAGCAAAACAAGAGGACATAGTCTTAGATTAGAGGGGCAAAGGTTTAAAAGTAACATCAGGAAGCATTATTTTACTGAGAGGGTGGTGGATACATGGAACAGCCTTCCAGTAGAAGTGGTAGAGGCCAAAACAGTGATTGAATTTAAGCAGGCATGGGATAGGCATAAGGCTATCCTAAACAAAAGATAAATCCAGGTAAAGTATCCATGTAATTGGGCAGACTAGATGGGCCGAAAGGTTCTTATCTGCCAACATTTTCTATGTTTCGGCGCAATTCAGCGTTCTGTGACTGAGAAATCGATAGTTCTTCATGGGACCGTTTCAGTGAGGCTGAATTGTGGCGAATTGCACTGCATTTCGCTGTCGCTTTCCCGGTATTTGGTGAATTGAAAGATTTGTAAATGGAAGAATTGCCCAGAGATTGCAGACACGGTGAAATTCACAATCCGGTGGCAAATTCGGACCTTGATGAATAAACCCCCCCCCCCCCCCTTTTAAGTCTTTGCGTTCAGAAATTCCTTTTGTCTTTAAGATGTTGGTTCCTCTGGATGGCTGGACTGATCCGGGGGGGGGGGGGCTCCTGGCACCCTAATCGCAGGGTCTATATGATCTGGGACGCTATGTCTCTGCAAAGTGGCTGTTGA
Organism: Leptobrachium leishanense; assembly: GCA_009667805.1. Classification (NCBI taxonomy): domain Eukaryota; kingdom Metazoa; phylum Chordata; class Amphibia; order Anura; family Megophryidae; genus Leptobrachium; species Leptobrachium leishanense. Next base: position 147,627,682 of record CM019069.1, read on the forward strand.
TGTCCTGTCGCTCCTCTAACGTCATCGTGTGTGTGTCTCCCAGAAAGCTCCCTGTGAGGGCTGTTTCATTCTAAGGCGTTTGTTTCTTCCCACAGGGAGTGAAGATGACCACGACAGACCATAACGGGGACAATGCCCGCACGCTGGCAGCGCGGTATGGCCATTCCCGGATCGTGTCTCTGCTGGATTCTCACCGTAATCGCACGTCACGGGGGCACAGCAAGGGATCAGGTAAGAGAAAGCCTCCGGGACGGTCTCCGCAGACTACAGGCAGAGCACCATCGCGATCTTTTCACGCTGTCACCTTCTCGTAGTTTGAGGGAATGGTGGATCACAACTATTTATTTATAAAGCGCCTACATATTCTGCAGCGCAGGTGGGACACAAACCTAAACAAGTTAAACCTACCATGAATGGTGGAGAAAGCGGACCCTGCTCAAGAGCTTACAATCTAAGAGAAGCCAAGGTGAGGGTAAATAGCGGAGTATGAGAAGTAATGGGATGCACAGGGGGTTGTATATTTTATTGAACGCCTCCCCTTCCTCCTGCAACACCTCAGCCTGATATGTACAGACGGGTGATGGTGCGTTGAAAGACCTACAGTACATGTGTCTAGGCCTGTCAGATCCTCCATGTTTTTCTGGACACCTCTAATTTCTTCCTACCGATGGGCAGTGCATGAGAAATGCCACACTGCAGTATGTATAATTCATACACTGCTGTTGGGTAATCAAAGGCCTGCTGGGATTGGGTAACTGGCTTCCCATCTGCAGCCTATGAATTCTACGTGTTGCAGTAGGGCATCGCCTTCCCTGTGCTCCCCCTCTGCGTGAAATAATATGGCCAATCTGACAACCCACCCCTGTACAATGTATTCATGCTGATGGACAGTGCATGAAAAGCACCACCCTGCAGCATGTATAATCCATACGCCCCGGCAAAGGAATCCCAGGTGACCTTTTTTTATTTCCTTCCTGAAGCATATGCATTATACATGTTGCAGGGCAGCACTTTTCCCTGTGCTTCCTCGGCGTGAAATATGTATTCAGGATATATGGCCGATCGGGGGACACCCTACTGTTCCTAACGCTTGCTTGCTGGGTGTTCGTCTCTCTCGCTGAGGAGAGGAGTGTAGCCGCCCCAGGGGTGTCTTCTTCTTCTGGCTCTGGAACTTTTTAGGGAAGGTCAACCCGTCCAGAGAAATCACCAATGCGCTTGTGAAGGGTAAACCGGACAGAGCACAGAGCTACTTGTCGGATACCGGGGCCCGTAACATTGTCTCTCTCTATGCAGTGCGCAGGGAAGATTTCAGCTCTTCGGACGAATCCCTTGCTTCTCCCCAGCGTCCAAGGCCCCAGCGAAAGGTCAAAGGTCCCAGCATTCACGATGGACCCCAAGCCTTGGCCAAGATAACGGGAGGCGTCAGTCCGGTGACATACGGTGAGTGCAGTTGGCGTCTTATCCACTAAAACGGTTTTGATGGCAAGTTTGGTATCTTGGTTTCATGGTTTAACCTGGATGGTCTTGCTGGACTCGCTGTGAGGCCTGGTGGCTTCTCTCCATCACATGTTTCCTGTTTATAAACGCAGGCAAGGTGCCTCCCCAGGGGTATGTCACGTTCAACAACCTGGACCATGACTCGGAAGCAGACGAAGACCTGCGTTTCCGAGATGTTACGTCGCCCATCAACGAGTACGACCTGGAGAGCAATGGAAGCAGTCGAGGTGCGTCATGGTTGTATATTCTGTTACAGATTTTCATTTAGTGCCTGATTTTGATTTATTAACTCTTTGTATTCCCTGTCCTGTTCAGAAGAAGGAGAGAGTAGCCGTGTGAGGAGCAGCAGCAGCGAAGGACCGTGCCCTGAGAGTGAATCCTCTCTGGAGAGTAACGAGGTACAAACTCAAAACGTTTTGTGACCGCCCCAGCATTCCTTGGTCTGTCCCATTCCCTTTATCCCCACCCCTCCCTTCTAAGTATTCTAATACGGTGTTCCACATACAGGTTATGGCACAAGAATGTCCCCTGATTCCCCCCGTTTCCCTGCATAGCAGGTGCAGCTCTAAACCCATCCCCTTGGTGACAGATGCTTTTGCTTCCTGTTTTGCATGTCTAAGCTCTTGTATGTTATACAGCATGCGCAGGCCCAGGACTGTCCTGCACATTCCCACCGCATCCATCAGGCCCTGTACATTATTATCGTGAAGGCCATATAACTGTATTGATAAAGCCACCTTAACCCTTTATGTAGCCTTACTGTCGGAGTGCATTTCCCATCACTAGTTACCCTTTCCTTCTCTACATTCCAGATTTGTTTATTTTTACTGTACTTGACATATTTTTGAGCTTTATTACATGATCATGGAGGCTTCATTGGCCAATGTCTGTTTTTTTTGTTTTTTTCCTTTTACCTGTTGGAATTGGAAATAGTTAGGTTTCGGCATTCTAATACTCGCCTCCGTGTCCTCCTAATAAAATTATGACTTCACTTTGTGCTTTAGTGAAGTCCCTAACTTCTTCTCTCCAATCCTCGCCCACTTTTTTTTATTCCTCTCGCGCCCCCCCCCCAAATCAGGATTCTGACACCGCCTACACTGCCGTCACCCATCATAAATCCGCGAAATCTCACGGCAAAAGCAAACCTAGAAATGGAGATTCGCATCTCGCTCCTGGTGCCTTGAACGGACGGCATTCAAAACCACTGCCAGCTCAGGAATCCACGCAATACACTGGACCAAAGGTACTGGAGAACATGACTGTAGAGCAGGAGGCGGCAACCTTGGCCCCCTCCAGATGTTTTGGAACTACATCTCCAATGATGCTCTACCAACCTAATGACTGAGCATCATGGGAGACGCAGTTCCAAAACATCTGGAATGGCCATGGTTGCTGATCCCTGCTTTACAATGCCACATTGGATGTTTGTATCAATGAAGTAAAACCATGTTTCCTGGTAGACGTCCGTCCAACAGCAGCTTATACATTCGAACATTTAGAGATTTTAACCCTTCAAAGCTTCCAACAACCCTTCCCCCTTTCAGGATCACAGCCGTTCTTTACCCATTCAAGGTTTTCAACCCTAAGGCCTGTTGAAAATGATCTAAATCTAGTTCACAATACATGGCCATTAATTACTTAAGCCTGTCAACACCACCAATGTATCCCACCTTTTGACAGGTTCTATCCTTATCACCTAATGACTGCTATTATGGGATCCACTCACTTACCCAGGACGGATTCCTTTCTGGAGCTCCCTGCAGTTCAAGGTTAAATAGAGTGAGAATCAAGGGGGGTGTTTGTGAGGGTCCTGAGAACGAGTAACAGCACAATGGCCACAGCACAATGGCCTGCTCTACGGTGGGTGCCGCTCAGGTCTCACAAACAAGGTTTTAACTTGATTGTGCCATTACAGGGATGAATTTTCCATATGCAAATCAGCCTGCTCTCACCCAGAAAGGGTGGCCAGTGCTGATTGCCAAGGACGTCATCCCTGCACGAGAGATGCAGCAACCCCCGATGATCGTTTCGGCCTTATTGGGCCTCGTCAGGAGGGTATAGCTGACACCCCTCTAGGCACATCAAGCAAGGGGTCCACGTCTGGATGACCCTTTACAATTACAGTGAGAAACAAGGGGGGTGTTTGTGAGGGTCCTGAGAAACCTTGTTTCTCAAGGTTAAATAGATCCTGGGGGTGGGACACCTGTGTCAGGGAGGGGTGTCAGCCCTTTTCATACGGAATACACAAGGAGGGTGGGATACATTGGCGCTTTCGACAGGCTTAAAGGGATACTCTAGGCAACATGACCACCTAAGCTTCTTTTTTTTTAGTGGTCATGATGCCCTGAGTATGCCCTTGTCTTTCCCTCCGCTCAGCTGAAAACAGCTGAGAGACGTGGAGGAGTTTACTCCGCCCTCCCAGCTGTCAGCAGAGCGGGATTTGTATTTCCCGCTTCTGCCAACTATTGGCGAGTAGAAGTCATCGTGCTTTCAGCGCGATGATGCCTCCAATTCGCTGCAGCGGCTGATTAGTGTTGCGCGCATCCTCTTGCGCGTAACACTAATCCAAGAAGAGGAGGAAGCCTGCTGATTGGCTGGTTTACGTGAGAGGCGTGCATGCGCGCTTCTCACGTAAACCTTTAGCCAAGTTAAAGATTTTCAGGACGGGAGCAGAAGAGGAGGGAGGTGAGTGTAAAAAAAGAAAAACTGTTGGAAACCAGTGGTTTTTAGGGTAAGTGTTACAGTAAAAAAATTATGTATGTATAAAAAATAAAAAAAAAAGGGGGGGGGGGGTTTAGGCTGGGGTCAGACCAGCGCACTTTTAACGTGCGTTCTGGCGCACATAATTACGGCCGCACTAGCAGCAGATGACGGCCAATATACGATGTACGGCCGCACAAAAGTCCGGCCGTGCAACGCAAGTGGAATTTGAACGCATTTTTCTGAGCACGCTGAACCGCTAGTACTGACGTACTGAGTGCGCAGCTGCGGCATAGCGGCGTGTGTGCGTGATTAGGAGATGTCAGACGCTGCTAATGTCCAGCCTACATAACGTCCAGACGCAAAAAGAGTTTTATTGACGATCCGTACAAAATCACGCCCGAAAATGCGCGTCGTCTGACTGTTTTTGCGCATTCCGTGAAAAAAAATACGTCAATGCGTTCGGACGCACTTTTTCACGTTCGCGGGGAAAAATGCTTTCGTCTGACCCTAGCCTTAGCCTAGAGCGTTCCTTTTAAGCAATTTATGGCCTCATATTGTGAACTAAATTTCCACCATTTTCAACAGTGTTTAGGGTTACTTATAAACCTATGAGAAGTTTTGAATGGATTAAGAACTATTGTAATCCTGAAAGGGGAAGAGTTGCTGGAAGCTTTGAAGGGTTAAAATCTCTAATGTGTCAATGTATAAACTGCTGATTAAGTATTTGAATGTGTTGATGGAGCTCTCTCTCTGGTTTGTAGTATTTTATTGTTTTGAAGCATCCACACTCTGAGCTTATTAAAGGTTGAGTGCTGCTCTACTTGTGTGTATGTGTATGATAGATATCTATATCTATATCCTCTAAACTCTAATCTCTCCTCACCTAATGGGTCACCCCTCTGATTTGTAAGCTCTTGCGCAGGGTTCTCTCTCCTACTGTTCTGTCTGTAACTTGTAGGTATATTTGTTATTCTGTCTCTCCCATTGTACAGCGCTACAGAACTTGTTAGCGCTTTATATATTACACGTTACAGGTGTGTGTGTGTGTGTATATATATATATATGTTAAAAATAGTTTTTAACATTCTAATGAATTTTCCCTCAGGATCTTGCAGAGATGCTTGAACAAATCGGCTGCTCGAAGTACCTATCCGTGTTCCAGGAGCAGGATGTGAATCTGAGGATCTTCCTCACCCTCACCGAGATTGACCTCAGGGAAGTTGGCATCTCGTAAGTGGAAGAGGACGGGCGCAGTCTCTGGGGCATGGTTTAACTACAAAGGAACAAGGGAAGCCGGTCACACCATCCTTGAACGTTCAGGGAGCCAAAACCTCACTTTTTTAAAAAACAAATGTTTTAATGATGATGTAACTGCCCCCCCCCCCAAATCTGTGCTATCAGTTGTTGGACTCGCTTGAACCACGGCAGAACCAGTCTTAGCTGAATCTGATTGCATGTGCGAGCTCCTTCTCCCAGCTGGTGGAGTGTTTCGCTCAGGATGACCTGCACCCATTGATCTCCAGGCTGTGAGGCTGCAGGGTTTGGTGACCCTCACGGATTACATCGTAGACCTTAGACCTGGGCTGTCAAACTCGCAGCCTCCCAGATGTCGGCCTACAATTCCCAGAATTCTTCCAATGTAATCGATGGCATGGGAATCATGGAAGTTGTAGTTCTGAAACCTTTGGGTTTGACAGGTCCTGCCTTTTTAGACCTTCTTAATTCCTCGCCCACTCTTTTTTTTTTTTTTTTTTTTATTCTCCCATACTGTTTCTCAGGCTGTTTGGTCCCAAGAGGAAGATGACGTCGGCCATCGCTCGCTGGCACAGCTCTGCAAGACCTCCCGGGGACAGCCTTGAGCAGGCCTATGCCGATAGCCTTGAAGCCGAGATGCAAGAACTGGCCATACAACTGCACAAGGTACACGACCTACACAGCACCCAGGGATTTGACATGCTTCCAGCAGCTCAGATCCTCTGGCTGTCAGCGACTGCAGCACGCGTGGCGTTCACTTAACAAGCGGTTTCCTTTTTTATTTTTTGGCCTGGCAGAACTGCGAAGAAAAGGAGCTCCTGAAAACCCAGGTGGCCCAGGAGAGGGAACTGAGGGCCGTGGCTGAAAGCTGTCTCATGGAACAGGACACGGCATGGAGAGCCTTCCGGGGAAAACTGGAGACAGCATGCCAGCTCTTCACAGATACCCAGCATGCAATGACACAGCTCCGGTAACGAACATGAAGCATCCTAGAGACATTCCTGCTAGGTGTGTCTGGTCGACCATGTTTTCCTGCACACCTATTATTTCATGCAGAGGGAAAAGTGCTGCTCTGCAACACGTATAATTCATATGCTGCAGGAAGGAAATCAAGGCAGGTCACCTGGGATTCCTTACCTGCAGCGTATGGATTATACAGGCTGCGGGGTGGCATTTTTCATGCACTGCCAATTGGCATGAATACATTATGTGTTCAGGAAAACCTGGCCGACCTGGCAACCCTAGTTCCAACACATTATTTATAAAGTATTTTAGCAGGAAGGATAACATTGAGATTTCTCTCGTTTTCAAGTATGTCCTGGGTTCAAGAACATTGAATTGTTGCATTGTATTACTTTGTATTTCTGTAAGAGATTAAAAAAACACAAATATACAGATTAACAGAAAATAAATATGTAGGAAACAGTCACTGTGTTACATGTTTACAGGTGCATCCTGTATATAGTCACTGTGTTACATGTTTACAGGTGCATCCTGTATATAGTCACTGTGTTACATGTTTACAGGTGCATCCTGTATATAGTCACTGTGTTACATGTTTACAGGTGCATTCTGTATTGAGGTATGTTAACAGAGATTTCTTGAGTGACTTTAGACTGGGGGAAGATTTGATGGCGTCTGGGAGGTTATTCCATAATTGCGGTGCTCTGTAGGAAAATGAAGATCGAGCCACTGTCTTTTTGTATTGTGGTATTGCAAGTAAGGTGCCGGTCCTGGATCGGAGGTTATAGGATGAGGGAGCTGCTGGGGGAAGCAGCCTATTCAGGTAGGGTGGTAGCTTCCCAGAAAACCTCTTAAACACCAGGTTGGAAAGGTGAAGGGTGTGTCTAGAGTCCAGTGATGGCCAGTTTAGTTCTTTTAACATGTCACAATGGTGGGTCATGTAGTTACATTGTAGCACAAAGCGGCAGCATGAGTTATACAATGTAGTAAGTTTATGAAGGTGTGTTTGCGGGGCGGCTGCATATACTACATCTCCGTATTCAATAGCCGGCATAAGCATTTGCTGTACAATCTGCTTTCTTACCGCGGGGCTCAGGCAGGATTTGTTTCTGTACAGGGCACCTAGTTTGGGGTAAAGTTTAGATGAAAGTTTTTCGATGTGGGGCCAAAGGATAGATTCGGGTCTATCCATACCTAGATATTTGAGAGCAGTGACTGTGGTCAGCGTGCCATTTGATTTTGTCCCAACACATAGATGGGGAGTTTACGATTTGTGTAGTTTAGGTGCGGTTCCAAAGAGCATCGTTACAGTTTTGTCAGTATTTAGTTATAGTTTGTTGTGTTTGATCCACTTTTCTACCTCTGTGAAATGTTCTTGCAGCACGGCCTCCAGCTGCGGGAGATTTGGTTTGCTGGTATAGATTACGGTGTCGTCTGCGTACATGTGTACAGTTGAGGCTTTGCAGATGTTGGGCAGATCATTTATGAATATTGTAAATAGCAATACAACAAGCATAAGACGTGGCATATAACATTGCTGCCCCACTTCCATTCTTAAACTAATTGTAGATTCTGCTATATTGATGTAATATAGTATTTTTTAAATAAAATGATATATATATATTTTTTTTTTCCCCTCTTTACATCTCCCATGAGTGTTTGATCCGTCTTTAAACCCCTTGCTTCCATCCAAAGTACACTGAACCCTTCCCTTTTTTTTTATTTTAGATGCTGTCAGAAAGAACTGTCCCACCGGCTGGGCAAACCGTCTGCCCCCAGGACCAGGGCTCATGGTTCAAAGGCTGCAGGTAAGCAGTGATCGTAAAGGGGAACCTCTAAACACAAACTCTCGCCTATGCTACAAGGAAGTCTCCTCTTGGTAAATCTCCCTGTACTCACAGAAATGTAGATCACAAAATGTCACTTACCCGCTATAGCCTGGTGTATAATAAATAAAAGGCTTGTAACGCCACTTTAACTGCTTTTAACCCCTTCACTCCCGAGATTGCGATCACTCGGGTCTTCAAAGGCACCATCATGTGTCCGATACAGAGATATCTCGATCTGCAGCTGAACAGGACCATATCAAACGAATTTCCTTTGCACTTGGGCTCCAGAACATGCCCCTTTAAAATATAAGCACCCTTGACATGATGCCCAAGGTGCTGCAACTGACAGACCTTTTCCAGCTGGTAAGAGTTTTAACTGCGGTAACTACTTTTGGCCACTAGATGGCGACATCTGCCTGCCCAATACTGTATTACAGTAAAGAATACACTTAGAGAATTCCCAAATATTTCATACTGTATATTTAACAGGACTTCCGAGGGGGGGGGGGGGAGGAGGTTCCCGACTGTGGATTTTACTTCAAAATTACTTGGTAGTGAAGGGGTTAAACAGACACTACCACCAAAAAATGAAAAGTCCTTATTGTGTTTCTTTTATGTTGCTGATTTCTTGCATGTGTTTTTAAGTAAATATTTTCCTCTGTCACTGGGCGCAGCATCCATTGTGTGATATCTTCCTCTATGTGTGTCACTGGGTGCATCCATTGTGTGATATCTTCCTCTATGTGTGTCACTGGGTGCATCCATTGTGTGATATTTTCCTCTATGTGTGTCACTGGGCGCATCCATTGTGTGATATCTTCCTCTATGTGTGTCACTGGGTGCATCCATTGTGTGATATTTTCCTCTACATGTGTCACTGGGCGCAGCATCCATTGTGTGATATTTTGTGTTGTATCTTTCCATCACTTGCTCCTCACTGTGTGGCTTTGGGCATAGAATGGAGTGAAATGGGTCAGTCACGGACTCCCATCATTGTATTGTGTGGGATGTATTCAAAGGACATCACCAGGGCTAGCTTTAGAAGTCTTTTAAGATCCCTGTCTTATCCCATTGAGCTGCTAGCTCTTATCTCAGGTAGCCTGGAGGACAATAGACCCCCTGCAGCCTTATTTAAACATTTCCTCCTCCACTTCATTAACGGTTAAATACTGTAGAAGATCAAGCACAGCCACAAAGAAAAACTTTTGCACAGATTTTGGTAATTGTTGCATAATGGGAAAAATCCACAAAATGGAAACAGTAGGTTTTAAAAAATACTTTTTTTTATTTTTCCTTTTTATGTGCAATTACTGCAAACAAAGAGAAAAACCAGCAGCACATGTTTTATAATGTGTTTTCATTTGTAATGCACAAGTAATCTAGTTACAGCTTCTACTGGTGGTAGTGTCACTATTAAAGTGTAAGCTCAGCTGCCCAGGTAAAGGCAAACCTATGTGTCATTTGTCCTTGCTGGGCAGCTATTCTTAAAGCCATCTGAAAAGCAAGGTGTGGATTTGGAATCCATTTGTGGGCTCCTTTTGCGGTCGCTGTGTTGGAATGGCCCACACCGGCTGCCTGATGCGTTTTTCGTGTCTGTGCTTTTAGGATTAGATGCAGCCGCTTTGAAGTCCATGAGCGTGCTGGAGCTGTCGTCATCACTGGAGGAAAGCTCTGCACTTCTAGGTGAGCTTGGTTTTATATTTATTTTCCTGGCTGTGTTGTTTCTGTGTATAAAGTGTCTCTCACTTGTATCCTGCAGAACAAACGATGCGAGCTGCACAGGAAAACCTGGAAAAGCTACAGGCGGCAGACAAGGGGAGACACAAGTGGCCAGATCCCTGACCTGAAAGGTGAGGCAACCCGCATGCGAGGAGGTCCACGTTACCGGGGTAAAACGCATGCTATCTGTATGGTTTCCCCCTAACGTAATCTCCAGAAAGATTGTATTTATCAACAAACTTTCCAGGGAAGCCATAGCCAACCTCTGGTGCAGACTCCCCACTTTGCTTACTGGGGGGGGGGGGGGGTGTTGAAGGTGTGGGGTGTGTTTTTTTTTGTGTTTTTTTTTTAACCCCCTCCCCTGCATCTCCTACTGAATACCCAGAGTGCAGGTGGGGAGGGAAATTACATTTCCCTTTACAGAGGAAAAGGTGACCTTTTTATAGTGCGTTTTTTGTTTACTTTTACATAGATAGATAGATCTATCTATCTCTATCATACTAAGGATGCACTGATACCATTTTATTAAGACCGTGTACCGATACTTTCTTTTCCAGGTACTCACTGATTTCGAGTACCGATACTTTTAATGTCATGTGACCGCTTTCCAATACATAAATTTAGGATGTTGCTGAAAGCCTGTCCGGTTCATGATAAAATTGAAATGTATGTACACTAGACCACGTACGTACGTATGCCCACACCAGATATAGATCTGAGGTCTGGTGTGGGTATACATAGATGGAGATCACTACATGAGATCACTGCTGAAGGCTGCGTCACACAGCCTTCACAAGCCGGAGGCCGCATAGTGGAATGCGGCCAGCCGGAGGGTGGAATGCTTTGAATGCATTCTGCCAGCACCCCCAGACCCTCGGATACTGGCAAACCAGCCCAGCGCTGGCTTCCGGGTTTCAGGGCATTTGCCAGAGTACCAAGTACTGCCAGTATCGGTGCATCCCTAATGGGTACTATACATATTGATTTTATTTTTAGCATAATCGGCTCTTTTTTTTTTTTTTTTTTTTTGCGTTTTCATTACAAACAATTTTACTTTGCTTTTCCAGGACACGTTCTTTTTTTACTATACCTCAGACGGTGGGTGATGTTTTCCACCCCGAAGATATCTGATGTCGGAGCACGGTGATCGCGGAGGTGCAGCGTGCCTAAATCTCGTGATGCCTGCTGTTCGACCGTTACGGGCGCATACAGTGAATCCTAGGTAGTGAGGTGGCAAGGGACGGGCCAGCAGTTATGTCTACTTTTTTTTTTTAAATTTTTAGAGCTGTCATACAGGAGCTGCAGCAGCAGGGCGACACTCTGCATCCCGTGTTAAAGGGACAGCGCACAAGCCTTGGGAGCAACAGAGTACAGGCTGGCGGCTTGTATTTTAACGAACATTGCATTCTACTGAATTTTTAGATATTTTATCAAGGGGCGGGGGATAATGGGCTTCGTGCAGGGCAGTGGTGGCAAACCTTGGCACCCCAGATGTTCCTAAACTACATATCCCATGATGCTCAGTCAGCCTGCTGTGGTTCTGAAACCTCCAGAGGTGCTATGGTTCGCCAACACAGGTATAGGGGGATATCTAGGGACATGTGACACAGGTGAAAATTGTCAGAGTACCGCTGTGCAAATAAATTGCAAGAAAAACAGACTCTGCAGGGGAAAGGGGGGGGGGTTGGGTTAAATGTACAGTGTAACATCATTTTATATCCACACAAATAAAAGGCCACATCCTCCAGCGTCCGTTCAATTCATTCACTGACTGCTGCCACTGTGGTTCGCACAGGCTGTGCACCCCCTTTTCAGTGGAGGGCTAGTGACAATTAAGGCAGGGGCCCTCCAGATGTCTTGGGAACTAAATCTCCTATGAGGCTCAGTTGCTAGTGAGGTTGGCTGAGCCTCATGGGAAATGTAGTTCCAAAACATTAAGAGGGCCAAGGTGGCTTAAATAGCTGACGGAGCATAGGTTTCGATGCTCTTATACAGGCATTCTTGTCATTTTAATGGCTGTTCAACCTGAACGAGTTGTTCTAGTGGTTGGTAAAGAAAGCTGTAATAAATCCAGCCTGGTAAAAGAAGCATTTTAGCCATTGACACTAATCATTTTCTAATTTCCAATGTATACGGGATACTGCAGACATCGGCACTATGATCCTTTCTACACACGCACACCGAGTGGTCAGTGTCCCTTTCTTACACGTATTCATTCTTTTTGCAGAAATATGTCGGGGGGGGGAGGGGAGGCTTACAATTAGGGTTGCCATGTTCTCCTGGACACACATAACTGTTTCATGCAGAGGGGGAGCTCCAGGAAAAGTGCTGCCCTGCAACATGTATAATCCATATGCTGCAGGAAGGCAATCAAGGCAGGTCACCTGAGATTCCTCTTCGATTTCTTACCTGCAGCGTATGGATTCTACATGCTACGCGGTGGCACTTTTCATGCATCCATCTGCATGGATAAATTGGGTTCAGCCCGACCTGGCAACTCTACTTCCAATGTTCTGTCTGAAATATTAAACCGACAATCTTTCTCGGAGATTTATATATAACTTTCAAACTCTTAAAATATTGCACTGAAGAAATATAACCTAACCTAAGACCTTACAAGTGAGTGAAAAATGAGATGTGACGGCTTGGGGAGAAAGGTAGAGGTGGTCCGTGTGCTCATTGGGGTGGCGGAGGATGTCTATGAGGTGGCAATTAGGTGGACCGGTAGAGATGGGTGCATAGCAAGCCTAATGAATCGGCAAAGGTCTTCATCCAGGAGCGTGTGGCTTGTTTTGGAGAAGGTTGGGTTTGACTATGTGGAACTTTTGTGACCTGCAGAAAATAGTGTGTTGTTGTGAGGTCTGGATTGGGACATAGAGTGTATAGATGTCAGTCTCTGTAAAGCCTAAGGGTGTAGCAGGAGCTTCTAAAGCCGGGATCTAAAAATCTGGACCCCCGGATCTCTCTGAACTGTATGTCCCATGACTTTCTGTCCATCTGTTACAGTCAAAGAATTCTGGGAATTGCGGGCCGGAGTTTGAGAGCGCTGCTCTAGAGCAAGAATGGGCAACCTTGGCCGTCCACATGTTTTGGAGCTACATGTCCCATGATGCTCATTAGGTTGACCGAGTCTCCTCGCCCATGTTGTTCCAAAACATTTGGAGAACCAAGATTGAAGACCTCCTGTCCATACAGGGATTCTCGTACCGATCAGAGAACCTGAAAACAAATCATTGACTGGTTGGCTGTGTCTTAGAGAAACAACGAGCCGTGATTAGGTGGTGACATGGGATACGTGCTTAGCCTACAGTTTATTGTTGCAAGATCAATGAACGATCATCGATTTACGAGGCAGTTGATAATGTGATTTGCAGCTGATGCACGGTTTTGGGTCCGTTGGGGGGGGGGTAATGGAAATATCCTGTTTAGGACAAGAAAATGGTGGAGATGAGCAAAGAGTACTTCTGGTTTTGGACCGTTGCAGTGGTGTCTGAGGTTGAATGTGAAGGAACCGGAAGGTGAGAAGGTCTTGGTGCCATGTGCAAAGCTACATATCTCCCTGGTTGGTTTAATCCGTCTGAAATCCATTATTTCCGAATACGACTCTTTCGTACGTTTATGCAGGCCCTGTCCTGCGGCCCATTGTCTTTCAAAATGCCATCCTCTCCTTGGAGGAACTCCGGTAAGGTCACCGGCAACACAAAGCGCTGCTGTCCATTCTCCACAGCTGCCATTTCTTCCTCATTTCCGACCTGACCTGAAAGGCGAGAGGGATGAAAAAGCTGGTTTGTGGTGGGCAGCGTCATCCTGTTCCAAAGCATCCATTATACGTAAGCTAGATTGGTGTATGTCTAAGCCTTGTATTACCTCTTTATTGGCGAAACAGTAGAGCACGGCCACCAAGAATCCCTGCGATAAAGGAAACACTACCGTTAGGATCTGTGTCATTACTGGACAATTTTATCTATCGACAGAGCAGTCAACAGTGTTGGTTGGTTAAACGGAGTGAAATGTTTGCCCCCTACATAATTACAACATGGCAAGAAGTAGTCCTCATGCATTCAAAAGGTTATTTAACGTGTATCACTGTTCTGGGTAATGTTTCTTTATGCTTTGGGGGGGTTTGGTTGGCCACCTACAGCTCCGGACAGCAAACGTTACAATCCAGACACCAAGAAATGGACTCATGCCAATGAATACCAGCATTACCACACACATACTGTATATGGAGGGTTTCTTGGCAATGAATTTCAAGGTCTACTATCCTTGGCCAACCAGTGGACCATTATACGTCCCATGTGGAGCAGATGCTGTGGGTTTAGAGTCATTGGTCATGGAGACAATGTCTATCCAGTAGAAGGAGTTGACAGATCTCGAACACCCTGCCGAGACCTGCTTTCATTGGAAGGGTGAGGTCCACATCTACTAATACATTATGGCCCCTATTACATTCCTCTCGCATTTTCGTTTGTGCGCGAAAATGCGCATTTGCGCGAGGGGCAAAACCCTTTGCGCAGAACGTCGTATTACAACGTTCTGCGCAAACGATGTGCGTTATTGTTTAACGCGGATGGACCTGCGCGAGCGTGATTAACTGTGCGTGTCCTATACTTAAAAATTGTGAGCGCAAATTCGTTCGTGCGCTGGTACGCGGATGGTATTCCAATTGATGCGCATCTTTTTACGAGCGACGTTTGCGCGCATAATTTTAACGTCTTTGAAAAGCTGGTGGTAACGGCAAATCTCAACGTTCTGGTCGAAACGAAAAACCCCAGCACGAAAAAAAAAAATACAGCACAGTATAGTTACACATTCTACACATACCCAAACAATAAAATTGTGAATTTGTGCGTGTTTTTTTTATTGCTGCAGCATGTATACTCAGTTTTTGCGCCTGTCAAAGTAAATCTATGTCAATTAAGGTTCTTCATTCTGATTGGCTGAATCCCGCGAAAAAAACAGTCTGCACACAGATTTACGTGCGCTACGTTACTGCGCGCATATTATTCTTCGTTTTGTGCACCGTTTTTACGAACGTTCTTTTCGGACGGATGAGAAAATGTGTTCGGTTTGGAGTACCACCATTAATTTTCGCGCGATAACACTGGACGATGCGCGCAAAAAACTTTGCGCTGCACGAACAAAATTGCGCAAAGAATATAATAGGGGGCCTATGAGTTCAATCTTGAAACACGGTAACAGGACAACTGACCGACAGTTCTTTAGTGCCTCCGTTGGACTCCAAACACCACCCCCAAACGTGACAACCCGTAAAACCTTTTTTTTTTTTTAATCTGGGCATCCTACCTGGAAGGAGTTCAGAAAGAGGCTGAAGAAGACCTTTATGTAATGCAATATGCCAGACGTCTGCTCGTCCGTGCCAAAGATAAATACCACCTCGTGGATTCCGAAAAGTGGAATGAGCGTAAGAGTGGCCTTGGCCAACCTGTGCCGGAAATCACAAAACAATTGACAAAGGCTATTACTGGGCATCCATGTTATTACTGGACTGGTCTAAGCAGAAATTATCTGTGTAACCTGTTATGGCGTCTTAAAAACCCATTAAAAAACATAAAACAAGCGAACCATTGGCACGAACAAAGCAACTTCCTGCTTCCTGCACAGAGTTCAGAGACACTTCCTGTTTCCTACACAATGGCATGCAGGGAGATGCTCTGTAGATCCCAGAATCTGATTGGTTGCTGACTTTACACGGTGCCTGTAACATGTTTAATTTGGAATATGGCAGCAGGTACGAAGCCTGCGCCACGGCTGACCTGAGCTTGTAGTCCGGGTATCCTTTCTGATTGTCCCTCAGCTTGGATAAAATCATCTTCAGTATCTTCATGAAGATCACAAAGTTTATCTAAAGGCAGAGAAAGAATGTGTCTGAATAAACTGTAGGACACAAAATTCTAAACATTTTAACCACTATGTCCAGGAGGTTTCAGGTTTGGCTGATCATTTGTGGGACCCAAAGTGTCGTGTTTTCCTCCTAGGTGTGGACAGTTGTGGCCCAATTCCTTTTATATTATGTTTCTCTTTGCTTGTTTGCTTATATCCTCTTACAACCTTCTTCTTGCCCAGTTGCCATCTATTAGTCTGTCCCATCTGACGGTGAAATGGGAAGTCCTCCAGGCCATGTGTCCACCACTGCGCATTCAGAAAACACAAGGCATGGGTTGGGCATAAAGGCGTGTATTGATTTCTTCCAAAACATTAATTGTTGAACCAATGTTTTAGAGGTGGCATCTCAGACTCTGGCGTCCAAACCGGGCCAGCTGTAGCATTTGTGGGCGAGGAAATATTTGGGGGAGTCACTCGCCTCGCTTTCCACACCACACCTCCTTATACTCCACCTTTTACCCTCCTTATACTCCACTCACACACCGATACACACAATGACCCTCTGATCTTCCCACCTCCCCCAGATAGACACCTCTCCAGTGATGGACACCCCCCCCCCAGATAGAAAGTGTCAGCAACCGCCACCTCTCTATCACAAGGAGGGTGTCAGCAGTAGTGCGGGGCCCCTGAAAGTGAGGGGCCCAGGGCTTGCACCTTGCTTGCCCAAACCCACAGGACAGGCCTGCCTCCAGATATTTCTGAACTACAACTCCCGTGATTGTCTAGCCATTTATTGTATTCAAAGAATTCTGGGAATCGTAGACCATCATAATCTGGGGGGCCGAGTCTGAGATCCCTGTTTCAGAGCTGTAAGAGAGGAGACTATAGAGGCTGATTGCTTCTACTGCTTCCTTCATGGCTGAGAAACATTGCCGTAGCACTGGACAGCCATTGCTCGGTGCCAGACAAAATCCCTACAGCCAGGTTCCCTAATGCCAACATCCCGACGGCCAACTTCCAGACAGAACAAGTTCCCTACACGGCCAACTTCCAGACATCCAAAATCCCAGCGGCTAACCCTAATACTAACACCCTAACCCTAGGTTTAAGGGTGTTAGGGCTATGTTTAAGGGGGCTAGGGCTAGGTTTAGGGGGGTTAGGTTTAGGGGGTTGGGGTTAGGTTTAGGGGGGTTAGGGCTAGGTTTAGGGGGTTAGGGAGTAGCGTTAGTGTTAGCCGCTGGGATTTTGGATGTCTGGAAGTTGGCCGTCAGGAAGTTGGCTGTGTAGGGAAGTTGGCCATCAAAGAACCTGGTTGTAGGGATTTCGACCCAAACCCCCATTGCTCTCTTACCAGTGAGGCCAGCAGGATGGGAACCCGAATGATCCACCAATAACCCATGTTATCGTTCAAGGCCCAGCACCTACAGAAGAGAACAAATTCAGCCAAATGGATATATTCAATCCCTCTTCTACTTGCACTCACATGTGTCAAGCTTCCTCATCATCCCAAATGCTCGCACTATCCCAGCTTCAACCTGCCTACAGCACTCACGTTATTTTGGGTTTTCCCCCTCAATGCCCAGCATTCACTACCTATTTCCCTGTGTCATGCTTCCTGCAATGACACTAAGCCAGTGTCCTACTGACCCCTAGAGCTTATACTTCTTACTCCAACACTCACTCTATTCCAAGTGCTTCCTTGCATGTAGCATCCACATTACTCCACCTGCATCCTTGCTCAAAATACTTGTACTATATTTTGGCTACATCTTTGCTCACAGTGTGCACACACTATGCCAACTGCCCACCAGCTCCAAGTACTCGTAAACTTCCTTCGTCCTACCTGATCCCTCTCCTTAGGTTTCTCCAAATGTCTACCCAGTACTCGTACTACACCAAATTCCTACCTGCTCCCACTTGTCATAGTAATCCATATGTCTACTGATTGCAATGGTCACACTACTCCAACTACATCCTTGCTAATAGGGATGTGCGTTTCGGAATTTCCACGAAATTTTACGATTCGTGCATTCGGGTTCGGCCGATTTTTCCGAAAATTTTCAGATCCGAAAACGGCAGATCCGAACAAATTTCCGAACCGAAAACTTCTCGAATGGACTAGAAATGTGTAAAATCAAAAATCATTTTCGTTCCATTCGGGATTTCGGCTCCATTCCTGATTTCGGTTCCATTTCAGTAATTTCGGACAACGTATTTTTCGGTTATATCGCTGATTCTGTAATTTTGTATCATTCCCATCTCAATGTATCCTTCTTGGAAAACAAGAGAAATCTCACTATATCCTTCTTTTAAAACCAGAGAAATCTCAATGTATCCTTCCCGGGAAACCAGAGAAATATCAATGTATCCTTCCCGGGAAACCAGAGAAATATCAATGTATCCTTCCCGGGAAACCAGAGAAATATCAATATATCCTTCCCGGGAAACCAGAGAAATCTCAATGTATCCTCCCCGGGAAACCAGAGAAATCTCAATGTATCCTTCTTGTAAAACATGAGAAATCTCAATGTATCCTTCTTGTAAAACATGAGAAATCTCAATGGCAGAATTATCTTATCGACAGAAATATCGGATCCGAAAAACCATTAGTTTACGTCAAAACGAATAGACACTTTGAAACGAGGAGAACAGACGTTCTGAAAAACATGAAAATTTCCGAAATCACGAAAAAAAGTCTCTACAAAAAACGAACCGAAAACTAACCGAGCCGAAACGAAAATTTACAAAATCCGAACGAACTGAACCGAATCGAACCGAAAAAGAAAATCGGTGCGCAAGTCTACTTGCTAAAGGTGCTCCTATTATGCCAACTGTCGACCTCCTCCAAGTACTCCTACTACACCAACTGTCAGTGTCTACCTGCTCTGCGTACTCATTCTACCAACTGTTTACCTGTTCTGAGTACTCTTACTACTCCAACTATATACCTGTTGAGTACTCCTCCTACTCCAATTGTCTACCTGTTCTAAATACTCACTCTACTCCAACTGTCTACTGAGTATTCACACTACTCCAATTGTCTACCTGCACCCTGCAATCATACATCTAGCTCCTCACTACATTCTCACACTGTTGTTCTCTCACTCTGAGTTCTCCTTCAGGTATTTCAGTGTCACCCAGGGAGTCACAAAAAGAACCGGAGTCCCTGCAAGAGAGAGAGAGAGAGAATGTCTTAGAAGAGATGACTGGCGCCACAGGTGGCTCTACAATCATGCTGCCTCTGAAGGCCTAACTCAAACTGGGTCCTCACATGATGGATCTTATCTGCAATGTCCCTCACGGCAAGATTTTGCCTTATGGCATCAATATCCCTAGAGCTGCCTCTATCTCGCACAATTTAAAATAAGGGAGTAATGATAGTCAGAGGTGACAATATAGTTAGGCAAAATAGCCAGCTCCCTAAGGTCTCCCTCCCACTGGGGCCTCAAATTATGTGATTTTATGTGGAGCGCCAGTATACTGACATTACGCACAAAGACTGTCAGGCGCACGGTGCGACAGCTCTTCTGTGTATGCTTTCCACTCTGCCACAGACGCTCGATCTGCTCCGGCCTGTCCTGTGGCACACAGCTCCGGGTCCCCGCAACTCTTGCGGACACTCACGGGCCTGCGAGGCAGTCCACGAGCCTCAAAGCCCCAAGGCAGCGCTCGCCGTCCTCCAGCAGGGTCAGGTCTTGACGGCTGCCATCTTCCTTCCTGCTGGGCGTCACCAAGTGGAAGGTGTGCCATGCGAAGGGGGACGTTGACTTGGTGGAGAGAGGAGGCTGGGACCAGGTCGAGGTTGAAGCACACCTGGGCACAGTATTTAAAACCCCCAGTCCCCAGGAAAGGTGATCAGACTTTCTGTGAACTTCCCAGTGACCAGTAACCTGTGCTTTTCTTTGTACCCGGTCTTTGTGTACTGACCCTTGGCTTTGTTACCTGGATTCTGATGATTGCTGCACGCCTTCGACTTTTGTACTGTCTTTTACCTCGATTTTGGATCACCCCTGGGATACCTTGCTCCGCCAGTACCGCATACTGAACTCCCACCTTGCCATCTCCTGACACACACGTCTGCCAAGAGAGCTGGACTATCCTTCTTAATTCTAATTTATTGGGATCATTTCTAAATTTTATGCACAGCGAGAAGAGCCTCGCATCTGAGCCTGGCCTTAGGCTTCTCTAGCCTTAGAGACACCACTTATGATAGTTTACATATTAATAAATCTTCGTATTAGTAGTAGAGTTGGCGCTACTTGGTTGGAGAATGGAGACCCTAGGTAGATGGCCTGATTCCTATTATTTTTGTTGAAGGTTTACAAAGTTTCTCTTTCATCACGCACTTACCCCAACCAAAATACAAGTAGAGGATGTAAATGTTCTTCTCAAAGAACCCAGCTCCTGTCAGTAGGTTGTACAGGTACATGGCCTCCACCACAAACCAGTAATGGTTGGCCAAGATGCAGTATTGCATGATGACCTGCGCCATGCGACATCCGACTGCGGCCTGTGACGAGAGAATTTTACAGATCATTCTATATAGCCCAGTTGCTGCAATAACACGAGTTTAATACTGACACGAGGGATAGCTCAGTGGTTAGTGTCCAAATTTCTGTATCTACAGTATTTCCTGAAGGGTTCTTCTCCAGACCTTTTAGCCATGTTGAAAAATTGAGTTTCATTGGAAAGTCAAGAGTATACATAGCAAAATTATGGCTTTTATTCACTAGGCATTGAAACGGTGGAGAGGTGCATGAGAATTGAAATAGGAAGGAATGTTAGGGGGGTAAACAAAATAGCATAATTTGAACATACAGTATGTCCAGAATTTAGTTGGTTTGACTGTTTTGTCCTAAAATGTGCTTTTCCCCTGCAATTCTCCACTGGTTCCCTGCTCCCCATGCAACGTCTAATATATGTACTATTACATATTTCATTATCACCATGGTTTGTTCGTCCAATAGATAAACTTGCAGATACAAATGTGATGGAGACGGACCCTTCAAAACCATAGAGATTGTCTTCTACTAAGATATCACATTGAGAGCCAATGGCTCAACCGGTATCGACAGTCACTCTGGGCTCAAAAATATGACATATTAGTTTAGGTAACATCATTTTTTTCTCTACACTCCAACACCTACAGACAACAGCAAATAAAAGACCTCATTGGCCACTTGACCACCATCCAGAACCTCTGAAATCCCACCAGATGGACATATTGAGGAAACGTTGGAAAGGTCTCCATGGGAGGGATAAAAAGGATTTGGAATCGGAAGATAAATTTGAAAATAACGTTTCCTAAAGAATAATGTGACTCCTAACTTCCACCTTGTGATCCCAAGAACATTAATAAGGTTACATCAGTTTCGGTGTCCAGCTGAGATGACCAGAAGGTCAACTCATCCCATGAATGCCATTTTCGGAGATCACACTCACTGTGTGTTTATGCAGCTGGTAATGAATAGATGCTGACCTCGTTGCTGATCAAAACTTCCCAGTCAGAGACCTCTGTGATCTGCATCCCCCATCGTTTCTCCAGCAAGATGTCTTTCACGATGACAGAAATCCCACGCAGAGCAAAGGAGAAGAACAGGTTGGCGTGGATGTAGTTTCTAGTGCAGCGAAGCTTCCTGGGTTAGAAAAGAATCCGTTATCCCAACCGATGCCTCTGAAATGGATGACTGGATGGGAGTGTGACCTTAGATGCTTGAAGAACTATACCATATTTTGATGGTTGGGTAGAGGAGATGGATGAGATGCAATGAAGTTTGCAGAGCATCGGGGAGGTTGGAGAGCTTTTAAGACCCTTGGCTAGAGAAGATACTTAGGTTATAAAGAAAGGGACTGGATGTGCATGGTTCAATTCTTGATTTGACTAACGTTGGCTATCCCGTATAAGTATAGGAAGAATGGCGGATGGTATGTAAATACTTGGAGGAAATATGCGGACTCTTTGCATTAGAGGTAGGGGAGTATAGTATGGATTGGTTGTGGGAAGGTGGGGGATATAGTGAGACTGATGAGTTATTACCGATCCGTGTATGCTATAATAAAAATGGTCGTTGAAAGGTGATGCCATGCAGATAGTTGGGTGTAGAGGAAGGACTGGATGCAGTGAAGGTGAAAGGATACTGGATATTGGGCAAGTGAGAGTTATGGAAATAGTAGAGAGTGATGGATGTCATCTAGAAAGTTGGCTGTAGAAGAAGGACTGCTTCAGTAAACATTGCTGTTTTTGTGGGGGCAGTCAGAAATAGAGTAAGAGTAGTGGGTGTAGGATGTAATGTAAATGGTTGGATTTAGAGGAAGGAGTAGAGGCAGTGAAGATTGTTGGATTTCAGTCGAGTAAAACATATGGTAAGAGTGGTGTGTGGAGGATATCCTGTACATGGAATGAGTGGTGAGAGTGTAGGTTGTTCTATTTCAGTGCCGAGAGATGTATGGTAAAAGTGGTGTTCAAGTGTTGGTTGGAGGACGGCATGTAGATTGTTGGGTGTAGAAAAAGGAGTAGAAGCAATAGAGGTTGTTTTTCAGTGGAGGGAGGCATATTGTAATAGTGATGTCTACATTGTTGGATGGTATGGAGGATGCCATGTAGACAGTTGGACGTAGAAGAGGGAATAGAGACAGTAAAGGTTGTTGGGTTTCAGACATATGGTAAGAGTGGTGTGTAGAGTGTTGGATGGTGGATGCCACATGGATGGTTGTTTGAAGGAGTCGAGGCACTAAAAGTGGTTGGGTTTCACTGGATTGAGACATATGGTAAGAGTGTGGTGTAGAGAATGCTTTGTAGGTGGATGAATGCAGGGGAAGGAGTCGAGGCAGAAAAGATTGTTGGGTTCTAGCAAAGAGTGGGAGATATGTTAAGAGTTGCGGATGGGGAATGCCATGTAGTTATCTGTATGTAGATGATCAGATGTAGAGATACCTGCACAAGGTTAAAATTCCCAGCGCGGAAAGCAGTGTAAATAATGACAAAGAGTAGCCCACGGTGTACAGAACTTGGAAGCCAAGTAACAAATCGGGAGTCACAACCTGAGGAGATGGAATCCACATGTTACAAGTCCATTAGATTGGAAGACTTCCATGATGTGTTTTACCCTAACCTATTGAATGACCCCCACACTCTGTTTTCCTTCCAAGCTTTGGCTACAAGTACACTTTTTAACCTGTCCTATGATGGCGTCCCACTTGCTCACTTTTAGTATTCCTGGAATAATTAAGTACCCTTGCTCCAACCCTTATCGGTTGGCCAATCAGAACTCTTACATTGTCTGAAGGATGTCTAGGACCAAATGCCCAAAGAGAAACTAAATGGATATTACCAGAAGAAGTCTCTTAAATAGGCAGACTGAGCATGTGTGAAATGCTCTCTTATAGGGCAGATTTCAAATGATGCCCAAAGATTCTGATAGGCTCATTACTTCACTAGTATGTAGGCATCAATCAGAGATGGGGAAACAAGTCCATCAGTGTCTTCAAAGATTTCTAATACCTTCCCTCCTCTACGCTCAAGAATATATACAAGATATGGCTCTTTATGACTCCTTTAATTCATTTTATTTTGGGGGTTAGTAAGCCTTTTGGGGCACTGGCCCTCCTTCTTAAATGGACAAGCCTCCACTGCAATGTAATCACCTCATCACTGGTCTCTTCGTAATCATCCTCGCACTGCGAGGAGTCCCTCCAGGTATTCGTCCCATTCGCCAACACCCAGATTCCGTCCAGCCCGCAGCGTCGTAAAACCATTCCATGCCTCACTGCCGACAGAGACAAGGCAAGTGTTAGGGAAGTACGGACATAGTGTTGCAACCCAAAATGGCATTCAGAAGTAACTCTGAAGCTATTGTGAAAATGACTTAATACACACAGCATGGTCAAAAAAAGTCGCACACTGTAATATTTGGTTGTGTCACTTTTGCTGTGATTGCGGCACGCATTCGCCGTGGCATCGTGTTGATAAGCTCATGCAATGTCACAGCATTTATTGGCGTCCAGAGTGGCATTAATTTGTGGCCAAGATCATGTATTGATGATGGGAGAGTCGCGGCGCTGCGTAAAGTCTTCTCCAGCACATTATCCCAAAGATTAACCTCAATGGGGTTAAGGTCTGGACTGTGCGGTGGCCAATCCATGTGTGAAAATGATGTCTCATGCTCCCTCAACCACTCTTGCACAGTTTGAGCCCGATGAATCCTGGCATTGCCATCTTGGAATATGCCCGCTGTGCCATCAGGGGAGAAAAAGCCCATTGATGGAAAAACCTGCTCGTTCAGTATATTCAGGGAGTCACATGACCTCAATTTATGATGAAACATTAATCACTGCAGTAATTATCCAATGGAAGGCGAGCACCTGTCGACTTTTTGTCGACTTGTTTGTTTGGCCATTCAGTCTTTATTTTCTATTTAGAGAGCAGACCTGAAATACTAGAGTCTTGAGGACAATAAACTGTTAAGTAGATCATTGTCAATGTCTTTGCAGTTTTAAAAATAACCGGTAGAGGGCGCTCAAAAGCCTTTTTTTCCCGTTTAAATGCTGATGATGATGATGAAGATTTAAAAGTCTTGTGAATGGGTGTACAGTATATATTTCAGGGCGGCTCATTCACTGTGCTCTTCCTCTGCATGAAGAGGTAATATGTGTCCAAGATAAGAAGCCAGATCTGGCAACCAATGAACCGGTCATTGTGCCGGTGCGACAGGTTTTTGTATTTAAATGTGTCTATATGATAAACGTGGATACATTGTGTTTCTGTTTACATTTGCTCTGAATGTTCCTATAGGGCAGTGTTTCCCAAACCTGTCCTCAGGACCCTCCGCCTCGCCAGGTTTGCAGGATATGTGAAGCACAGCACAGGTGATATGATTTGCTGCTCAGTGATTGCAGGATTCAGTCTGCATTTCCCCAAGGAGATCCTGCAAAATCTGCCCTGGTTGAGGGTCCCGAGGACAGGTTTGGGAAACACTGATATAGGGGTTATTCAAAGAGAGCAGAACTGGCTCCGAAATAATTGCACCGAACAGTGAATATCCGCGTACGGTGCAATTTCGGGGCCATTCGTCTGTTCAGAGAGCAGGCAGTTCGCCAAATTTTGGCGAAGTGCCCGCAAAATACAGTGCCTGTTCAGCGGCAGTGAAATCCCCCATAGAGAAGCAATGGTTAATCTATCAGAAACACCGAAGAGCAGAGAAATGCTCTGCTGTTCGATGTTTTCATTCGGCAGCTTTAATCAGCCGAATCCCATAGGTTTCAATGGGAAAAAATATTCCTGTTTTTATTCAACATCTAATAAACCGTTTATTATTTTAATCTTCAGCAAAAAGACTCTTTAATTATTTTTTAGGCATTTTTCCAGATTTTTTTCAGCAAAATTGACTTTTGTCCATTTTTTTTTTTTTCGTTCTGCAACCAACCTTTTTATTATTATTCATAGGACCTTACATGTTACTTCCAGACATTTTCGTCCAGTACTTTTTTTTTTTTCTCAAACAGCGTTTCAAATTTGAAACTTTCAATTGTTTTGGGTTTTTTTTGGGGGGGGGGTTTACCCGGGTTGTTGGCTAGCTTTTTCCGGCAGCTGGTCAGCTCTGTGTTCGGCAGATAGTCTGTTTTTTTTGGGAGTTTTTCAGCGTTTTTTGCGGCTGATGGTCGGCTTTTTTCGGATGCGTGCAGTGTTTTTTCAGTGGTTTCGCGGCGGTTTTTCCATTTGATGCGGCAGTTTTGCAGCGGAGTTTCTGATGCGGTCGGCGGATTTTCTCTGCTCTTCGGGGACCCTGCAGTAAATTCTGAATTCATCGCAGGGTCAGGGAACTTGATTCCCTGAAGTGCGGGGGAGTGAGAAATCACCGAAATGACAGTGACATTTCGGTGTTCTCTGAATAACCCTGTATATGGGAAGCATTTAATTGGCTATGATCAGGGATGCCGGGAGGTATCACGGTGGTTGTATCAGACTGCCGAAATAAATGTGCATTTTAAAGAAATTTATTTCAAAACCAAGTGATATTTTCCTTTTTTTTAATGATGTATTTTTACAGTAAATTTATGCCTAAAATGTCCCAATATTTTTTTTCTTTTATCGCCATTTCAAATGACCTACATCAGAGGTTTCGGAACTACATTTCCCAATGCGTCCACGCTAACTTGATGAGTGGCTGAGCATCGTGGGAGTTGTAGTTCAAAACCATCCGCAGGGTCGAGGTTTCCGAATCATGACCTACGTTGTAGCAATGAATAAGTTCGGGACGTTAAACTGTTTAATTGAAACGAAGGGGAGTTTTGGGGAATAATTGGGTATTTGGAGACCTGAGAAAAGAAAGAAGCTGGAGGATCAGGTTAAAAAAGTAGTAGGGCTGGGTACCATCTTTTCACAAGTGGTTTTGGAAAATGAAAGCTGACATAAGCGCACAAAGAGAAGAGGTTTGATTACCCGTGAGAGCGATGTACCGTGATTAGATGGGAAAATGCGCCAGACTCTTCAATAAAAATTACAAAAATCGGTCAGGAACGCTGTAACACATGAGGGGAATAATCCTATTTATACACAATTATCTGAAGTGACTTAGAGGAAAATGGAACATGAGAAACGAGATGTGGAAGGTTTATTTAATTATTCTTGTTATAGGGCTGTTATTCGTACATGTTTTTAGGTGGTTCAGATCCCGTTCCTCTATGTAGAGCGGGATGAATGTGATATAAGGTGTCCCTAATGAGATGGCATGGGTACAGGTAGAAAGCACGTTGCTTTTTGTGAGAGATTATTCCACAATCTTGGGTCAAGTCGAGGTGCACTGTTCCTTCCACTATTTTTGCAGAGGGAACTCCGTTCCCATTGGTCACCTACACTATAAAGCTTGTATTCAGGTGTTCAATCACATATTTCCCAGGTAAATCGCAATAAATGTAGGAATTATCATATATTTTTGCTAAAACCCACATATTTAGATAAATATATCAGATTTGAGTGGTTCGTGTGAAGTTACAGTCACTTATATAGCGCCAGCAAATTCTGCAGCGCTTTACAATGGGGAAGGACAAACGTGAGACGTGATAAATAATGATACATTAGGGACAGATGGCACTGCCCGCAGGATAATTGTCCTTATAACACAGCACTTAAATACTAGTGCTCAGCCAGACATCCCGTGAGTTTACAGTCTAGAGGACAGAGGTATGTGAAATAAGTGGGAGCAGGGGGAGTGTAGAGCTGGTGGCCAGAAATAATATAGCAGGGATTGCATGGGAACGGCCAGAGCTTGGGCTTGAAAAGGGTAATTAGAAAGAAAAGTGGAAGCAGCTGGAAGGGAGAACTATGAGTTTAGGCCCGGGACTAGGTGAGAGGACGTGTCGGATTGCAGAGTGGAAAACGAAGCATCTGGGAATGGAGATGGCTTTGGATGGTGAGCTTAGTTTGCAAGATGATAATTGCTAATTGGGGCGGGATCTTGGAGAGTTCCCACACTTCTTTTCTTAGGACCTGACCCCTGCCCACAATAATTACCTTTTTGGAACCAAGGTAAGTAGTAAGGACAGGACACATTGGTGATGGTCCCTGGAGTTCCATCCGGCCAGCAGGCGTATAGGTCAAATGTGCGGTTGCAGTGTAGTCCTAGGGGAAGAGAGAGGGACCAAAGGAGTGAACAAAGTCTGTCAAAAAACTACACGGTGGACTTACTTAGACATAATCACATTGGGTCACACACTGTTGGATTGGATGTATGATGAATACACACATATACTGATAAACACAGCAAAGTGACTGGTACACACAGATACAAATACATAGTGATATACTACCATATATAATACACGCATATACTGATACGAATATATAGCAACATAGTAAATAATACACATGTACTCATATACACAGATAGTGATACACACATCTAATGATTAACACATACACTGATCAGACACAAATTTAAATATATCGTGTAGGCCTAATATCGTGTAGGTCCCCCTCATGGTGATACGTCGAGGCATGGACTCCACAAAACCTCTGAACATGTCCTGTGGTATCTGGCACCAAGACATGAGCAGCAAATCCTTTAAGTCCTGAATGTTGCAAGGTGGGACCACCATGAATCGGATTTGTTGCTCAATCAGATTGAGATTTGGGGACTTTGGAGACCAAGGTGATACCTTGAAATCTTTGTAAGGTCCTCAAACTCTTCCTGGACAGTTGTTGTCGTGTGGCAGGGGGCATTATCCTGCTGAAAGAGGCCACTGCCATCAGGGAGCACCATGGCCATGAAGGGGTGTACGTTGTCTGCAACAATCTCTAGGTTGGTGGTGCGAGTCACGTGTGTTCTGACACCTGTTATGGCCAGCAGTATGTTTTTCAGCATTTTGAGCTACAGAGGTTCTTCTGTGTGATCGAACCAGATGGGCTAGCGTTCTGCCCCATGTGTGTATCGGCAAGCCTTGGGCGCCCATGTTCCCTGACAAAAGGTGTCCTTCCTTGCACCACGTTTGGTACGCTCTAACCCCTACAAACCAGGAACACCCCACAAGACTTGCCGTTTTGTAGATGCCGAGACCCAGGCATCTGGCTGTCACTATTTGGCCCGTGTCACTCAGATCTTTTTGCCCATTTTTCCTGCTTCCAACACGTGAAATTCAAGGACTGTTCACTTGCTCCTAATATATCCCGCTCCGTGACAATATATCCCACCCCGTGACAATATGTTCCACCATGTGACAGGCGCCATTGTGACCATATAATCAACCTTAGTCACTCCACCTGTCAGTGATGGTAATGTTGTGGCTGATCAGTGTACATGGATACAATCATTCCATGTTTCACCTGTAGTGCGTGGAGTGCTGGATATCTGCCTGTAACATTCATCTCTGTATCTTATCCACTCTTCAATGGTCCTCTCCAGCACCTGCCCCGCTTCACTCTGCGCATGAAACGCGGCGAACCACAGGCAAGAAAGGGAAAATGAAAAATAGACAACTTAAATATGTCGAAAATGTCATAAAGGAGGGAAACTGCTTTCCAAATCTAAACAAACATTCTCGCTTCTGAGGGTTTTCTTGCAAAATCTTTATGAGTAGGCACGTTATTTACCATCAAATCGCAATCCATGGTTTTAAAGAATGGTTCTCTACTCTTTTCAAGAGGTCACTTTTGTCCCACAATGTCCCTTTCAGGGATGTGCGGTCAGGGGTGGCAGGTGAGGCTTAAGGGCTGCAGTCAAACTCACCTGCTCACGTTTCCCCGTCAGCTCCGTCCGCTAAACATTCTTTATTTTCTTTCCAGCAGCCTGGCTGAGCTTATGCAATTTGCGTAGCAGGACGCTAAGCAAATTGCGTAGGCTGCTAAGAGGTGTGCAGCGCGATGCGTCTGTTCAATGTACAGGCGTCCGAGCACTGCCCACTTCCTGAACATTGCTCTCACAGTGCCTCAGAGGCCCTGGGAGAGTAATGGAATAGCTTGGACCAATAGGAATAGCGCTATTGGTCCAAGCCATTCAAAAAATGCCTGCATGGGAGGCATGCCTCCCACGCATTGATTGGCGCAGGACAGTCATGTGACTGTCCTGTCTCACACAATCATTGGGTGCGGGGGTGTGGCCTAGGCAGGGGTGTCACACTAGGCTGCCTGGAGGAAGACGCAGAGATCCTGGGATCACTGAACCTACGTAACCTGTATATATATGGCTCTGATACTAGCCAGTGCCTCACCAGCCACTGACCTCACCGCACGTCACTGGTCCCTTTATCCCCTCAATGAAATGATGCAGATCCTTGGGGCCCTTTGGCCTCCTTGTTATTGTTTTGGACTTCTCTACTCTCTGTTGTACGCAAACTTATAGAAGATTCATTTGGTAAATCGGAACAATATATGTAAGACAATTAATTGAAAAATCTTTGCAATATATTATGTGATTAAGGTGTTCGGAGAAATGACTGTTTAGTATCTTTTAAGTTCCCCGTATGAATAAATCTGTGGTTATCCTGGCAACATTACTTTAATAGACATACCACATGGACTCATTATGTTCCCCTGGAAAAGCGATTTCAATAAAGAACATCCCCAGCTTGATGTGAAGTAGAGCAAAGTGTCCATCAAACAGCGCTCTGCTTCATCGTTTGTCTCCTCGACAGGGATATGAGTGACGTACACGTAACAGACCTCAGCGGGGATGCTCTGTCTCCAGGCCCGTACGTGCAGGAGTTATTTACAGATATAAACAAGAATCTCTACATCCCTCGTTAGGAAATGATAGATTGGAAATGTAGCCCGAGGTCATTAAAATAATAAATGCAATTACAGAAAACCGTTCATTACTGAGTAATTTCTATCTGCGCGGTGAGAACCTGTTTATTTCGATGATAAGCAATCAAGTGCAATTAAAAAGCTTTCAGTGATTCCAGGAGAACTACTCTTCGGCTGGGTTCTCACCTGGGCGTAGCGCTGCGTCGCGCAATGCGCGCCTTTTTTTTACGTACGTTCGCGCATACAAAAAAAACGCGCGTTGCAGCGCGTTCGCGGCTATGATATGGCCGCGAACGCGCTGCTGTATTCCCGAAAAGAAGCTCCCGAACTTCTTTTTGCGTTGGCCGTTTTAACGCGCGTTCCTGCGCGCTGTAAAACGCTTAGGTCTGAATGGGTCCCATAGCAAAGCATGGGATTTCCCCGTTCCTGCGTTTTAAAGCGTGCACGAACGGGCGTTAAAACGGCTAGGTGTGAACCCAGCCTTCATGCAAATAATTAAGACAGCGCTCCGGTGCAATGGATGCACCGTTCCAGGCTACCAGCTCCTAGCCCGGTGTCATAGAGCGCACCTAGATCAGCGACGACTGATCGTAGTCTCCATAGTACAACTGACTGATTGTGAGCATTGCCGAGCAAAATCAAGATTTAAGAGGGTCCTTAGAAAGGGTGACAGCACTAGTGTCCTTCCCTATCGTGAGCCCTGCTTAGGTCTCATAAGGTGTTACCTTGATGGCACCATTACTGTGAAGACTATCCGGATTATTCAAAGAGATTCGAGAAGTCACTGCACGTTCGGTGACTTTTCGTTCTCTTCAATTCGGTTCCTTTTGCCGATCCCATTTCGGTGACCCTGCGGTGTATTCAGCAAGCACCACAGGGTCCCCGAATTGCAGGGAAAAGCTGCCGTAAACCCACCGAAAACTAACTGCAAAACCCGGCGAATGCACGCGGAAAACCCTCAAAAACATCTGGATTAACCTGCCGAAAACCACGGAAAAACCCGAGCAGGAGCCGATCACCCGCCCGCAGTGAAGCCGCCGGAAAAAGCCGAGACCGCAGACAGAGCGAAGTGAATAAATTAGAAAAACAGTTTGTATGAATGTTTGAAAAGTGAAACGCTGTTTGCAAAGAAACTACTGAGCGAAAATGTCTGAAATTTACATATGATCCAATGAATGATAATAAAGAGGGCTGTTACAGAAAAAAATAAGTAAACTTAAAAAAAAATTCAGAAAAATGCTTAAAATATCCTAAAAAATCGATAAATAAAGAGACTCTTTACTGCATAATTTTATAATGAACGGTTTATTAGATACTGAATTAAAACGGGAATATTTTTAACATTGAAGCCTATGGGATTCTCCTGAATAAATTTGCTGAATTAAACCACCGAATGGCAGGGCATTTCGGGGACCTTTCACTGCTGGTTTGTGTTCTCTGAATAGCCGAAGCGTTTTTTCATGGGGATTTCACTGCCCTCGAACAGGCACCGAACAGGCACCGTATGTTCAGGCAATTCGCCAGGATTTGGCGAATTGCCTGCTCTCTGGATAGCCGAATGGCCAAGAAAGGTAACCGAACGCTGATTTTCAGCGTTCGGTTACCTTTCTCAAGCAATTCGGATCTCTTTGAATAACCCTGTATACCATATGTACACCAAAGGGCAGCCAGTACTGAAGTGCCAAGAAAGTCCTCTCTGCACGAGATAAACAGCAAGCCACAATGATCGTTTCGGCCTTGTAAGGCCTCGTCAGGAGGGTATAGCTCACACGTCCCCAAACTTGGCCCTCCAGATGTTTTGGAACTACATTTTCTGTAAGCTTCTGCTGTTCTAACAAATGGCTGAGCTTCATGGGAGAGGTAGTTCCAAAATATCTCGAGGACCAAGGTTGCTCATCCCTTGAATAGCTCATACTCCTCTAGGTACCTTGAGCACGTCTGGATTGCCAAGCAATGTAAGTTGCAATGGTTGGTAGTGTCACTTATCAGCCATGGCCAATGAAAAGCAAGATCAGGGCTAGCCTAGACGATAGCTGCCATGTTGCTCTGCCAGTGTTAAGATTGGAGAGAACCAACCAGGTTCACTCTGGAAGGGCTTTAATCCACCCTATGCCCAGGGTCCCTCAATGGATTAGGTTGGCCTTGCCATATCTTTGGTAGGGATGTGCGTTTCGGGTTTCGGAATTTCGGAATTTTCACGAAATTTCCCGATTCGTGTTTTCGGATGCGGCCGATTTTCCGAAAATTTTTAGATCCGAAAATGGCAGATCCGAAAAGTTTTCCGAGCCGAAACGAAATATTTTCGGAATTTTCGAATGGACTTGAAATGTGTCAAATCGAAATTTATTGCTTTGAAACGAGGAGAACAGACGTTCCGGAAAAACGAAAATTTCCGAAATCACGAAAAGTCGTTACAAAAAACGAGCAAAGTGACACGAAAATACGAAAAATGGTCGATATTCCGAAAACATCTACAATTCCGAAAAACGAAAATTTCCGAAATCACGAAAAGTCGATACAAAAAACGAGCTAAGTGACACGAAAATCCGAAAAATGGTCGATATTCCGAAAAAAAATGTACACGAAAAACGAGTCGAGCCGAACCGAATCGAAACAGAAATCGGTCGAAACGAGCCGAATCGAAAAGTTTGAAAATCCGAAAAATCGAACCGAAAAAAAAATCGGTGCACAAGCCTAATCTTTGGTACCAAGGTTAGCCATCAATCACTGCCTTAGGAAACTGCGATCAAGGGAAACTGGTCATCAGCTTGATGTTAAGAGGAGACGTGGAATCTTTCACTTACCTGCAAGCAACAGAGGGATATTAGGATGGGAAGAATGAGCAGAGATGCAGGGTTCATCCAGCTGAAAGGTGGGAAAGATAAAACAGTGTCAATGATGGTTACACTGTGGAAAATCAGTTGTTTTGTCTTGAGTGTTTTGGTTTACAAATTGCATTATGCTAAAGAAAATTCTACAACAATGTACTTAACAGCGAACGACTGCGAGTGCCGTTTAACACAGATTATCTAAAAGATACACTATATTGCCAAAAGTATTCGCTCAGCAATCCATATGCGAGTCAAGGCAGGTGAGCGAATACTTTTGGCAATATATTGTATCTGACTTGCCTTAACAACTCCGAATCATTTTGCTCCATCACTTGGAAATTAAACGAGAAATAAGGTCTACGTAGACCATACAACGAGAACCCTCACTGACTGAGTATTCTGCACAATCCCCTTTTACTTCTAATCATGGATTGTCCACATCTGGATGCTCCATCATCTGGATGGAAGAATAATAACTTATTTTGTTCTGCCGATCGAATCAACTTTATAAATGCTCCTTCTGACTCAAAGCCTCCTGAAAAAGAATGTGTTCTCCTTTGTTGTACCGCTCCATGCAAGTATTTTAAGCCCGTGTGAGTAATTCCTGTCATATTATTTATATTCCTTCGTTCACTGAAATGGTTTTGAAGAACCCTCAGCTCTGAAAAGCTGATTGGAAATAAAATTATGTATCAACATCTTTCGAGCAGTCGAGGATGTTCGCAATTCCTCTAACATGTCTCATTGCCTGTCATTTTTAAGTGTTGATGTTCGTTTTCGGTGCAGGATGCTTTTGTCTGATGCTGTGTACCTCTCCTGGATGATCTATACCTCTCTGTATCCTAAATGACTGCAAATTTAAGGAGAAATTGAGAATCAAACACTGTTTCTTTTGTGTTCTCTCTATAGCAGGGATCTAAAACTCTGGACTCCCCAGATGTTTCTAAACTACGCCTCCCATGATTCCCTGGAGTTTACTGCATTCAAAGAATTTGGAGAATTGTGGGCAATAAACATCTACGGTGACCAGAGTTTGATGCCCCTGCTCTATAGGCAAGGCTCCTTTACACTGACCGTAAAGTGCAAGTGAACAGTGTCTTAGGTCAGGGGTCACCAACATGGGCACTGCAAAGCTTTTGAACTACATTTCCCATGAGTCCCCATCAACCTAATGAGTGGCTGAGCATTATGGGAGATGCAGTTCCTAAATATCCAGAAAGACAAGGTCGTGACTCCAGTCTTTTGTTCTGGGAGCCCTAATACCCCAACAGCTTCCATCTCTTTTTCTATACAAATGATAACTTTAATAAGGTGAATCCATTGTTTATGGGACTGCCTTTAACCTGGGGTTGCCAGATCGGCCATGTTTCCCTGGCCACATATTACTATTTCATTCAGAGGGAAAGCACAGGGAAGGTGCTGCCCCACAACAACATGTATAATTCATTTGCCGCAGGTCTAGGGAATTCAGTTACTTAATCAAGGTAGGTCACCTGAGGTTCCTCTGATTTCTTACCTGCAGCATATGAATTCTACAGACTGCAAGGTTGCGTTTTTCATGCATAGCCCATCAGCATGAATAAATTAAATGTCACCAGGAAAACACAGCCGATCTGGCGACCCTACTTCCTACATGCCAATGTGCTTGGCCCTCTTCATAATGTCATAAATATAAATAAGGTACACAGAGTCTGCTAATAATACACATGGTACACTGTAGTATTAGCATAATGCATACAAACCCACCAGCTTAAGAGGATCTCATATTAAATGGAAAATAATCAGGCCTTTGATATTGTAATGCACTTGCGGATGAGTTATTATGATCTTCATTAACTGACCTCAGACGTACAATGCTACAAAACGATACGAATTTAGCATTTTAATAAGCAGAAAGGCGGTGTAGGAGCATTAGTAGGATGCGAATGTTGTATGTTTATATCAAACACAGCCCATGTCATGGCAAACAAATGTATTGTATTAGTACAGGACTTGCAGAAAGGAAAGGAGGTTACCATGCCCTCTAGATGTTTTGGGACTTCATTTCCCATGAGGCTTGGTATCATGGGAAATATAGTTTCAAAACATCTGGAGGGGCAAAGCTGCTGAACCCTGCTATAAGAAGTGCAGCCTACTTGGTAGGGGAGCTATATAGCATGATCTTAATAGGGCTCATTATATTTGGGAGTGTTGTAAGTGTTGCACCTACACTAGACTAATTGGCCATTAGAGTTGTGTTTGTGCCTTTAAGAAAATGCCGGTCCTTTGTGAAATTGCTGTTATTTCTGTTATTGTGGTTTGCTTTCCTGTTTTTTTTCTTTTCTTCATGTATAGCGCCAAGAAAATAGTGTTGGATGCCTGTGCATAGATACTGCAGCAGACACCACAGTTTGATCAGTGAGGAGTTATTTTTCTCTAGAAAAATATATTTTTGTGCCATAATAGTCCATAACTGTTCAACATCAGAACATAAATGCAATTATTGTTGTATATTCTGGCCCTAAGAGTCTGAACATATGTTACATTTATATTCTAACACATGAGGTTGCCCGACGTGCAAGGAAGCAGTGTAAAAATGCAAGGTATTATGTTTCCGACAAAACATAGGTTGCTCCCTACCCTCATATTCACCCACCTATGGCTAGTGGTGAGTTGTTAAATCAGAGCATGTGGGCTGTTTCAGCTCCTCTTCCTTAACCATTTGACTACTAAAAATGTGTGACTTTATATTGAAATACATTAAAATACAAGTATTATTATTATTATTCTTTATTTATAAAGCGCCAGCATATTCCGCAGCGCTGTACAATAAGCACAGTATAGACAGGGTTACAATACATTGAACAACATTTGACAAACAGTACAGGAGGAGATGAGGGCCCTATTCCCGTAGGAACTCACAATCTGGGAGGGTTGGGGTTGGAAACAGGAGGAGAGGACTGTAAGGTGAGAGTGATTGATGGTTGTGTCAGTGAGTTGGGTGGTAGGCTTCCCTAAATAGGAATGTTTTCAGGGAGCGTTTGAAGGAAGAGAAGTTAGGGGAAAGTCTGACAGTACGAGGGAGAGCGTTCCAGAGAGTGGGGGCTGCGCGTGAGAAATCCTGCAGTCTATCATGGGAAGAGGTGATGCGGGGAGAAGCTAGGCGCAGGTCACTGTTTGACCTTAGGGAGCGGGCTGGGGTGTATTTGGTGATTAGTGAGGACAGGTAGTGGGGCACTGAGTTAGTGAGGGTTTTGTAGGTAAGGATAAAGATTTTGAACTTAATTCTGCAGTGGATGGGGAGCCAGTGAAGGGACTCGCAGAGGGGAGCGGCAGAGACAGAGCGGCGGGTGAGGTGAATTAGCCTGGCGGAGGCGTTCAGGATGGATTGTAGGGGGGAGAGGCGGGACAGAGGGAGGCCAGATAAGAGATTATTGCAATAGTCGAGTCGGGAGATTACCAGGGCGTGTATGAGTTGTTTTGTGGTGACAGCGGTAAGAAATGGCCGAATTATTCACATATAAAACCCCATATACACAATCTTTAAATAAGTGTTCTTTCTGAAACACTCCTGTTCCCCTGTATTATTGTAAAGAAGCTACAAGAAGCAGTCCCACCCTCACTGTAACAAAAAGCTCAATAAACTTCACTGCTGCATTCCAGCAGCCATGGAGAGGGCAGAATACAAGGAGAGCTGTGGGATCACTCACTGCTGTACAGGGATACAATTCAGGGGGTTATAATGAGTGAAAATCCTGTACAGAGCAGACGCAAGATGTCACTGTAATTACCATACACAAGCATTATGTAGGCACATACAGAGATTGGTATTTTTTGGACACTGCATTGCTAATAATCTCATTATGATCACTACAAACCATAAGCAGGAGATGTCACCATTTTATTATCTGTCTGCCTCACATTTATTGCATTTGCCACAAAGGCCATTTCTGCCTGTATGCTGATAATGTAGACCACCAAGTGACATTGTGCGAGATAAAGGACGCCATCTGGAGTTTAGAACCTTTCATCCCAGCAATATTTCTGGTAAGGGATGAGTGAATATATGTACAACTTGGAAATTTATATTGTTTAATCTTTTAACTATTGTAGAATAACAAACTTTTAAAAAAAGTCCAGATTCTATATTTTTGTGTCTCATGGAGTTTACAAGTGGTAGGCTTCCAGGCAGCCTCCCCTCTCCCCTATTAACTCTTCACCAGCTGCCAACGGGAGATGGTTCATTAATTGGTTAATTAGTTTGTGGCAAAGAGCCATTGTGCTCGCACATCGTCTCATTTATCAGCAACGGATTTACTTTGACAAAACATCTAACCTGGCAAAATTTGGACAATCTGAAGCAATCACTTGCTGGGTGGAGTAGAGGTAACATCACTGTTCTCAACCGTGGAGACTGTGGAGACACAGGTTGGAATCCCGGCAAGAACACCTCTCCAGTAAGTGTCCTTGGGCAAGACACCTAATGGTACATACTTGACACGGGTGCCGGACAAAACCCCTACAACCAGGTTCCCTAATGTCAACATCCCGACGGCCAACTTCCAGAAAGAACAAGTGCCGGACATACCAAGTTCCCTACACGGCCAACTTCCAGACATTCAAAATCCCAGTGGCTAACCCTAATACTAACACTCTAACCCTTAGGGAGTTAGGGTTATGGTTAGGGGAAAAAGAACGATAGAGACAGCACTTCCTTCAGATAATGTTTTCTTTTTTTCTCTTTTTTTCTTTCTGTGCACCTTTAAAAATAAGCATAAAACGCTACCATAGCGTAATAATTCTTCCACACAGTGAAAAAAGAACTGAAAGAATTCTGAAAAGTGTCTAAATCAGACACTCGATTCTCCAGGCAGCCGGCAATATTAGATGGGAATGCCGGATTTCCCTCAGGATTTGCAGTCTTGCCGCTCCAGTAAAAACTGGACTCCAAACGTTGATTTAAAGGCAATTTATTAAAAAATAGGTAAAACAGAATAGTAGATAAAACACCTATACGCGTTTCGCGAGATACCTCGCTTCTTCAGTAGGTGTGTTATGGGTTAGGTTTAGGGTTATGGTTAGGTTTAGGGAGTTACGGTTAGGGCTAGGTTTAGGGGTTACGGCTAGGTTTAGGGGGTTAGGTGGTCAGGGTTAGGGCTAGGTTTAGGGGGTTAGGGCTAGGTTTAGGGGGTTAGGGCTATGTTTGGGGAGTTAGGGTTAGGGCTAGGTTTAGGGGGTTAGGTTTAGAGGGTTAGGGCTAGGTTTAGAGGGTTAGGGCTAGGTTTAGGGGGTTAGGGCTAGGTTTAGGGGGTTAGGGCTATGTTTGGGGAGTTAGGGTTAGGGCTAGGTTTAGGGGGTTAGGTTTAGAGGGTTAGGGCTAGGTTTAGAGGGTTAGGGCTAGGTTTAGGGGTTAGGGCTAGTTTAGGGGTTAGGGCTATGTTTGGGGAGTTAGGGTTAGGGCTAGGTTTAGAGGGTTAGGGCTAGGTTTAGGGGGTTAGGGCTAGGTTTAGGGGGTATGGGCTATGTTTGGGGAGTTAGGGTTAGGGCTAGGTTTAGGGGGTTAGGTTTAGGGGTTAGGGCTAGGTTAGAGGGTTAGGGCTAGGTTTAGGGGGTTAGGCTAGGTTTAGAGGGTTAGGGCTAGGTTAGGGGTTAGGGCTAGGTTTAGGGGGTTAGGGCTATGTTTGGGGAGTTAGGGTTAGGGCTAGGTTTAGGGGTTAGGTTTAGAGGTTAGGCTAGGTTTAGAGGGTTAGGGCTAGGTTTAGGGGGTTAGGCTAGGTTTAGGGGGTTAGGGCTATGTTGGGGAGTTAGGGTTAGGGCTAGGTTAGAGGGTTAGGGCTAGGTTTAGGGGGTTAGGGCTAGGTTTAGGGGGTATGGGCTATGTTTGGGGAGTTAGGGTTAGGGCTAGGTTTAGGGGGTTAGGTTTAGAGGGTTAGGGCTAGGTTTAGAGGGTTAGGGCTAGGTTTAGGGGGTTAGGGCTAGGTTTAGGGGGTTAGGGCTAGGGCTTGGTTTATGGGGGTTAGGGTTAGGATTATGGGGATAGGGTTAGGGCTAGGTTTAGGGGGGTTTGGGTTAGGGCTAGGTTTAGGAAGGTTAGGGTTAGGGCTAGGTTTAGGGAGCAGGGTTAGTGTTAGCCGCTGGGATTTTGGATGTCTGGAAGTTGGCCGTCAGGGAATTGTCTGTGTAGGGAACTTGGTATGTCCGGCACTTGTTCTGTCTGGTAGTTGGCCGTCAGGATTTTAGCATTAGGGAACCTGGTTGTATAGGGATTTCGACCCAAACCCACTTGACACCCAGGGCATACTTGAAAACGAGAGAAATCTCAATGTATCCTTCCTGGTAAAATACTTTCTCAAAAAAAAATCATAATTTTCTGAAAATTATGTAGCCGATTTTTTTTGCCTGTCCTCATGTGAAAAAAATATAACCTGGTTTATTCACTCCTGCATGAAGGGTGACATGCAGAAAATTAAATGTTTCCTTAGCCTTCTTGCTGTAGCTGGCATTCAAGCAAATGTTCAGTCTGAGTTCACCCCAAGACATGGAGCCGGCCAAATTTCCACGAGAAACCTCTTCAGGTCCATCGTTTACAATTGAGAGAATGTTGGAAAGACCTTATACCGTCTAAATACACCTGCACCAAAAGCTACAGAGAGTCTGTCCATAACATCCTAGACCAGTGACGGCAAACCTGGGCACCCCAGATGTTTCAGAATTACATTTCCCATGATGCTCGGCCAGCCTTAAATGTGACTCGGCTCCATGCAACACGTAATGGTTATTCACCAACCTTGCCACCAAAGTGCACCGAACGGGGAATTTCACCGTACAGTGCAATTTCGGGGCAGTTTCTCTATTCGCAAAGCTGTGAATTCTCCAAATACAGGCGAATTGATCGCGAAATACGGTGCAGTCCGGCGATATTCAGAGGCAGCGGAATTGTCTGATAGAGAAGTAATGGTTGATCTATTCACAGAACGCCGAACTGCACCGAAGTGTCTGCGAAATTACTATTCGGTCTTTCAGTTCCACAGGTTTAAACAGGTGAGTCGCAAAGAATTCAATATCAAACAGTAACATCAGTGTTATTTATTTATTTATTTTTTAAAAAAAGTTCATTCTTTTCATTCTCAGCAAAAGCCTTTTTTTTTATAGCACCTTTATGTATTTTTTAAGACGAACTTTTTGTTTTCAGATTATATTAAAAGGCATTTTTTTTAAATGTTCTGTAGCAGACCGTTTCATTATTTTTTAAAGGACAACTTTTTTATTATTTATACACATTTTAATGCATTTTTATTGGTATAAACACCTGTTAGGAGAATTGAAGAGTTCAGTTTTTTTGGCGGGTTTTTTGTAGTTCGGTGGATTTTTGCACAGGCCAGTTCGCTGCTCTTCGGCGACATTCGTCAAATTTTTCATAAGGCTTCAGCGACTCGATCTTCAGGGCACTAAGGTGAATAGTGAATTTACCGTGGTTTTGGCAAAATGGAATCGCCGAACTGCACCGAAGTAAAAACCACCAAAATTTGGGTGCTTTGTGAATGACCCATTATGTCAATCTTGTCCACTGTATACCAATGCTGTACGAGGAGGTGTGATGTTCCTTCTGCCTGACATGATCCATGGTACGGACACTATCTCCTGCGGATCCCTTGCTCTGGTTTACGACTACGCTACATATAAAGATGTTTTGATTTTTCGTTACGTTTCCACTCTCCTACTTACCCTATTTATGTTTGGTTTTTACCTTCATACTGTGCACGTGTCTTTATGTCAATTTTCAAAAATTCTCTAAAAATATGTGGAGAAAAAATGAAATTCTGGAAATTTGTATGGAATTCTTGGAACCTGCCAAGATGTCCAAGTTCCACCAATATCAAACCAGAATGTACTCTCATCTTCTGTGATCTTTTCCTATGGTTTTAGGTCCTTCAGCCTCTAAAAAAAATCCATCTTACCCATTTCAGGGGAAACCCCTAAAATGATACCTATGAGAGCTTTTCTGGGAAGCTACCATCCTACCTGAATAGGCAGCAGTTTCCTCATCCTATAACCTCTGATCCAGGCAGTGGCGTAGCGTGGGTTGTCAGCGCCCGGGGCCAGCCAAGAATTGTGCGCCCCCCCCCAACCTGTGGACACGTTATCGATATTGCCCCAGCTCTCACATGGATATTGCCCCAGCTCACACATGGATATTGCCCCAGCTCACACATGGATATTGCCCCAGCTCACACATGGATATTGCCCCAGCTCACACATGGATACTGCCCCAGTTCACACATGGATATTGCTCCAGCTCACACATGGATACTGCCCCAGTTCACACATGGATATTGCTCCAGCTCACACATGGATACTGCCCCAGCTCTCACATGGATACTGCCCCAGCTCACACATGGATATTGCCCCAGCTCACACATGGATATTGCCCCAGCTCTCACATGGATATTGCCCCAGCTCTCACATGGATTTGCCCCAGCTCACACATGGATTTGCCCCAGCTTTCACATGGATTTGCCCCAGCTCTCACATGGATTTGCCCCAGCTCTCACATGGATTTGCCCCAGCTCATGGGATTTGCCCCAGCTCATGGGATTTGCCCCAGCTCACACATGGATTTGCCCCAGCTCTCTCATGGATTTGCCCCAGCTCATGGATTTGCCCCAGCTCTCTCATGGATTTGCCCCAGCTCTCTCATGGATTTGCCCCAGCTCTCTCATGGATTTGCCCCAGCTCATGGATTTGCCCCAGCTCACACATGGATTTGCCCCAGCTCTCACATGGATTTGCCCCAGCTCATGGATTTGCCCCAGCTCATGGATTTGCCCCAGCACATGGATTTGCCCCAGCTCATGGATTTGCCCCAGCTCATGGATTTGCCCCAGCTCTCACATGTATTTACAGCCCAGCTCATGGATTTGCCCCCCAGTTTACACATGTATTTGCCCCCAGCTCTCACATGTATTTGCCCCCCAGCTCTCACATGTATTTGCCCCCCAGCTCTCACATGTATTTGCCCCCCAGCTCTCACATGTATTTACCCCCCAGCTCATGGATTTGCCCCCCAGCTCTCACATGTATTTACCCCCCAGCTCATGGATTTGCCCCCCAGTTTACACATGTATTTGCCCCAGCTCTCACCTGGATATTGCTCTGGCAGGGGTTGAGGGGACCCAGAAGATGCCGGGCAGCGGGAGTGCCTGCCCGCCGCCCGGTCCTGAACAGTCCGTCCTGTTCTTGAAGGGGATGCGGCTGCATGCAGGCGTGCGCAGGTCACGTGGTCCGGCCAGTCAGGTGGTACAGAGACTCAGTACCACCTGATTAGCCGGACCACGTGACCGGCTGCGCCTGCACACAGCCGCATCCCCTTCAAGAACAGGACGGACTGTTCAGGACCGGGCGGCGGGCAGGCACTCCCGCTGCCCGGCATCTTCTGGGTCCCCTCAACCCGCGGGCCAGTTTTAGGGGCACAAATGCGCCCCTAACAAAACTGCGCCCGGGGCCACGGCCCCCCAGCCCCCCCCCCACGCTACGCCACTGGATCCAGGACCTGCACCTTACTTGCAATACCACAATACAAAAAGAAAGTGTCTCGATCCTCATTTTCCTACAGAACACCGCAATTATGGAATAACCTCCCAGACGCCATCAAATCTTCCCCCAATCTAAAGTCCCTTAAGAGATCTCTATTAACATACCTCAATACAGAATGCACCTGTAAAAATGTAACATAGTGACTATATACAGAATGCACCTGTAAACATGTCACACAGTGACTACATACAGAATGCACCTGTAAACATGTAACACAGTGACTATATACAGAATGCACCAGTAAACATGTAACATAGTGACTATATACAGAATGTACCTGTAAACATGTAACACAGTGACTATAAACAGAATGCACCTGTAAACATGTAACACAGTGGCTACATACAGACTGCACCTGTAAACATGTAACACAGTGACTATATACAGAACGCACCTGTAAACATGTAAAAGTGACTATATACAGCATGCACCTGTATACATGTAACACTGACTATATACAGAATGCACCTGTAAACATGTAACACAGTGACTATTTACAGAATGAACCTGTAAACATGTAACATAGTAACTATATACAGAATGCACCTGTATACATGTAACACAGTGACTATATACAGAATGCGCCTGTAAACATGTAACACAGTGACTATATACAGAATGCACCTGTAAACCTGTAACAGTGACTATATACAGAATGCACCTGTAAACATGTAACACAGTGACTATATACAGAATGCACCTGTAAACATGTAACATAGTGACTATATACAGAACGCACCTGTAAACATGTAAAAGTGACTATATACAGCATGCACCTGTATACATGTAACACTGACTATATACAGAATGCACCTGTAAACATGTAATATAGTGACTATATACAGAATGCACCTGTAAACATGTAAAAGTGACTATATACAGAATGCACCTGTAAACATGTAACATAATGACTATATACAGAATGCATCTGTAAACATGTAACACAGTGACTATATACAGAATGCGCCTGTAAACATGTAACATAGTGACTATATACAGAATGCACCTGTAAACATGTAACATAGTGACTATATACAGAATGCACCTGTAAACATGTAACACAGTGACTATATACAGAATGCACCTGTAAACATGTAACACAGTGACTATATACAGAATGCGCCTGTAAACATGTAAAAGTGACTATATACAGAATGCACCTGTAAACATGTAACATAATGACTATATACAGAATGCACCTGTAAACATGTAACACAGTGACTATATACAGAATGCGCCTGTAAACATGTAACATAGTGACTATACAGAATGCACCTGTAAACATGTAACATAGTGACTATATACAGAATGCACCTGTAAACATGTAACACAGTGACTATATACAGAATGCACCTGTAAACATGTAACACAGTGACTATATACAGAATGCGCCTGTAAACATGTAACATAGTGACTATATACAGAATGCACCTGTAAACATGTAACATAGTGACTATATACAGAATGCACCTGTAAACATGTAACATAGTGACTATATACAGAATGCGCCTGTAAACATGTAACACAGTGACTATATAC
Source organism: Leptobrachium leishanense (assembly GCA_009667805.1). Taxonomy (NCBI): domain Eukaryota; kingdom Metazoa; phylum Chordata; class Amphibia; order Anura; family Megophryidae; genus Leptobrachium; species Leptobrachium leishanense. Next base: position 147,671,673 of record CM019069.1, read on the forward strand.
AGAATGCACCTGTAAACATGTAACATAGTGACTATATACAGAATGCGTCTGTAAACATGTAACATAGTGACTATATACAGAATGCACCTGTAAACATGTAACACAGTGACTATATACAGAATGCACCTGTAAACATGTAACATAGTGACTATATACAGAATGCACCTGTAAACATGTAACACAGTGACTATATACAGAATGCACCTGTAAACATGTAACACAGTGACTATATACAGAATGCGCCTGTAAACATGTAACATAGTGACTATATACAGAATGCACCTGTAAACATGTAACATAGTGACTATATACAGAATGCGCCTGTAAACATGTAACATAGTGACTATATACAGAATGCGCCTGTAAACATGTAACACAGTGACTATATACAGAATGCACCTGTAAACATGTAACATAGTGACTATATACAGAATGCACCTGTAAACATGTAACATAGTGACTATATACAGAATGCACCTGTAAACATGTAACACAGTGACTATATACAGAATGCACCTGTAAACATGTAACACAGTGACTATATACAGAATGCACCTGTAAACATGTAACACAGTGACTACATTTCCTACATGTTTATTTTCTGTGTTAGGCTAGGGTCAGACGAAAGCATTTTTCCCCGCGAACGTGAAAAAGTGCGTCCGAACGCATTGACGTATTTTTTCACGGAATGCGCAAAAACGGTCAGACGACGCGCATTTTCGGGCGTGATTTTGTACGGATCGTCAATAAAACTCTTTTTGCGTCTGGACGTTATGTAGGCTGGACATTAGCAGCGTCTGACGTCTCCTAATCACGCACACACGCCGCTATGCCGCAGCTGCGCACTCAGTACGTCAGTACTAGCGGTCCAGCGTTCTCAGAAAAATGCATTCAAATTCCACTTGCGTTGCACGGCCGGACTTTTGTGCGGCCGTACATCGTATATTGGCCGTCATTGCCCGTCATCTGCTGCTAGTGCGGCCGTAATTATGTGCGCCAGAACGCACGTTAAAAGTGCGCTGGTCTGACCCCAGCCTAAATCTGTATATTTGTGTTTTGTTTTTAATATCTTGCATTTTATTACAGTAGTTACAGAAATACAAAGTAACAATTCAATGTTCTTGAACCCAGGACTACTGAAAATGAGAGAAATCTCAATGTATCCTTCCTGGTAAAATACTTTAGAAATAAATATCCAACATTATCTATCTATCCCATATCTATCTATCCCATATCTATCTATCTATCTATCTATCTATCCCATATCTATCTATCCCAAATCTATCTATCTTTCATTCATTTCATCTATCTACCCATCATTATATCTATGTATCTATCTATTCAGCCATCATTTCATCTATCACATATCTATTGATCTGTTCATTATCCATAATTTCATATAGCTATCTATCCATCCATCCATCATTTTCTCTACTCTCTATTTATCCATCATCCATCATTTTTGTATCTATCATTTCATCTATCTATCTATCCATCCATCCATCATAAAAACATGTATATTTGTGTTTTGTTTTTAATATCTTGCATTTTATTACTTTGTATTTCTGTAACTGTAACACTTCAATGTTCTTGAACCCAGGACATACTGAAAACAAGAGAAATCTCAATGTATCCTTCCTGGTAAAATACTTTATAAATAAATAAATAAATGTATTTAGTGGCATCCCCTCTGATTTTAAGTATAGGGTACCTGTATATAATCTCAGTCTTACCTGGTGGAGCGGTGGGGATGCGCTGACTGTAACCCGTATCCGCTGTATCTTACGGATTCTCCAATGTCACTCAGATCTCCTTGATCTCGGGATTCCCAGAAAACTCTGTATCCATCTCACACGTGCTTCTTCTGTTCCGCTGCTTCTCATCCAAGTATTCTTCTCTGTAACTTCGCCAGTATCATTGCAACTTGGTATCTCGTTCCCTCCCAGCGCACTCCTCCTTTTATTAGCTCTCCCTCTCCGTAGCCTCAGCCCTGATTTTCTTTTCGATATCATTCCCTCCCACCTTCCCCTGGACTTCTCTCTCACTGTATTTAACTCCTACGATCCACACGAGACTTTAATTATGCAGGGGCTATTCAGGTTGGGAGCTGCCTGCCTGGACCCTCCAAATGCTGCTGATCCCACCCGATATCAAATAAATACGAATTAAGACAAATGATCACAACCTATCGGGGCTATTCCTGTTAATTAAAAATGTCATTTACATCAAAAGCGACGTATCTTTACTACAGTGAGACATTTCTAACATTAGAGTTTAACGACTCATTGCTGGAAGTTTTATTGCTCTGCAGCTCTGTTATACACCTGCATACCTCAGATATATAGAGGAGCCCCTAAAAAGACAACCGCACACTCTGAATATATGGAGGAACCCCTAAAAGACACCCAAACACCCTGAATATATGGAGGAACCCCTAAAAAGACACCCACACACCCTGAATATATGGAGGAGCCCCATAAAAGACACCCTCACACCCTGAATATATGGAGGAGACCCTAAAAAGACACCCGCACACCCTGAATATATGGAGGAGCCTCTAAAAAGACACCCGCACACCCTGAATATATGGAGGAGCCTCTAAAAAGACACCCGCACACCCTGAATATATGGAAGAGCCCCTAAAAAGACACCCACACACCCTGAATATATGGAGGAGACCCTAAAAAGACACCAGCACACCCTGAATATATGGAGGAGACCCTAAACAGACATGCACACACCCTGAATATATGAAGGAGCCCCTAAAAACACACCCGCACACCCTGAATATATGGAGGAGCCCCTAAAAAGACACCCACACACCCTGAATATATGGAGCAGCCTCTAAATAGACACCCACACACCCTGAATATATGGAGGAGCCCCTAAAAAGACACCCACACACCCTGAATATATGGAGGAGCCCCTAAAAAGACACCCACACACCCTGAATATACGGAGGAAGCCCTAAAAAGACACCCGCACACCCTGAATATATGGAGGAGCCCCTAAAAAGACACCTACACATCCTGAATATATGAAGGAGCCCCTAAAAAGACACCCTCACACCCTGAATATATGGAGGAGCCCCTAAAAAGACACCTACACATCCTGAATATATGAAGGAGCCCCTAAAAAGACACCCTCACACCCTGAATATATGGAGGAGCCCCTAAAAAAGACACCCGCACACCTGAATATATGGAGGAACCCCTAAAATGACACCCGCACACCCTGAATATATGGAGGAACCCCTAAAAAGACACCCGCACACCCTGAATATATGGAGGACCCCCTAAAAAAGACACCCGCACACCCTGAATATATGGAGGAGCCCCTAAAAAGACACTCACACCCTGAATATATGGAGGAGCCCCTAAAAAGACACCCCCACACCCTGAATATCCCCCACACCCTGAATATATGGAGGAGCCCCTAAAAGGACACCCGCACACCCTGAATATATGGAGGAGCCCCTAAAAAACACCAGCACACCCTGAATATATGGAGGAGCCCCTAAAAAGACACCCGCACACCCTGAATATATGGAGGAGACCCTAAAAAGACACCCGCACACCCTGAATATATGGAGGAGCCCCTAAAAAGACACCCACACACCCTGAATATATGGAGGAGACCCTAAAAAGACACCCGCACACCCTGAATATATTGGAGCTCTGAAAGAAAGGACATTAGAAAATACATGCTGCCTCTCTCTACAAACTGCGGCCTTAACACACTCCTGAATTTTGTATAAAGCGTTAAAATCGGGAAGAACAGCTGGAAATTTTCTCTTGTTTTTCTAGAATGTGGAATGAGTTCCTCTACGATAAAAATGTGCACTTTCTAGGTTAAAAAAACGACTTCTCCTTCTGTTCCTGTAAGAGATATGCAGAATTCATCCCCTCACACGTCTTCACATCGGCATAAAGTGATCTGACAGAAAACCCCACACATTTTTCTCCTCAGAAAGAGATATTTTCAGTCAGTTTCAGTCAGCGCACCACGCTAGGCCGGGATTGCTGGCGTATCTTTTGCCTTTTGTATATTTTTTAGAACATGGTTTTGTATTTTTGGTTTTTATTTTTTACCTACTAATTGGTTATATTTTCCGGGCGCGGCGCTGTGTCCCTCGGTCGAGTCATACATTATTGGCCTATTGATTTTTTTACCCTGCGTCTCGCAGTATGTCGGACAAATTGCCAATTATCCTTTACAATCAGACACTTTAAGCGGCTGGATGGAGCGTTTGCAGGAGCGTACTCGAAATATCCATATCCTTTTTTTTTTTCTCCTTCCAAGGCGATCCTTGTGGGTATCGATTTCAAGATGGCGGGAGCCAGAATTTTCCACTTCCCGGTCCCACGTTAAAAGGACACTTCTACGTCCTAAGGCTAGGGTCAAACGAACGCATTATTCGCAGCGACCGTCAAAAAGTGCGTCCGAGCGCATTGACGTATTTTTTCACGGAATGCGCGAAAACGGTCAGACGACGTGCATTTTCGTGCGTGATTTTTTTTACGGATCGTCAATTAAACACTTCTTGCGTCTGGACGTTATGTAGGCTGGAGATGAGCAGCGTCTGACGTCTCCTAATCACGCAAACACGCCGCTATGCGGACGCAGCGCACTCTGTACGTCAGTACTAGCGGTTCTGCGTTCGCGAAAAAATGCGTTCATTTTCCACTTGCGTTGCGCGGCCGGACTTTCGTGCGGCCGTACTTCGTATATTGGCCGTCATTGTCCGTCATTTGCTGATACCGTGGCCGTGATTAAGTGCGCCTAAGGCTAGGGTCAGACGATCGCATTTTTCACGTTGTCCGTGAAAAAGTGCGTTCGAACGAATGTACGTATTTTTTCCCGGAATACGCGATATCGGTCATACGATGTGCCTTTTCATCCGTGATTTTGTACGGATCATCAATAAAACACTTTCTGCGTCTAGAGGACGTTATGTTGGCCGGACGTGTGCAGCGTCTGACGTCTCCCAATAACGCAAACACGCCGCTATGCGGCCGCAGCGCACTCTGTACGTCAGTAGTAGCGGTTTGACGTTCTCGAAAAAATGCGTTCGTTGGCCACTTGCGTTGCACGGACGAACGTTCGTGCGGCCGTTCGTCGTATGTTCCCTGGCATTGGACGTCATTTGCTGCTAGCACGGCGGTGATTTTGTGCGGCTAAACGCACGTGAAAAATGCGTTAGTCTGACCCTAGCCTTAACGCACGTTAAAAAAGGCTGAAAAGCAGCAGGAGGGGCTTGGAGCTGCTCAGTAGAGCGGCCTTTTGGTACATTTGTTAGGTACTCACTCTGTAAAGAGGTGCCGTGAAGTGGCGAGTGAGCTTACGTTGCAATGGCCATTGAAACAAACAAAAACCTCAGTTTTGTTGTACATGGAACACATAGAAACGAGCGCAGATGACACCTTTTTTCCTTGTTATGTTTTATACATTAACTGGGCTGTTACTCCTGGCAGTTGCTGCCGCTCCGGTGAGTATGGGCACGACGCCATTTTTTCTGTTTTTATGTAGATTCTGTGATACACTCATACACACCGCTCATTACGAAGAGTGGGAAACGCTCATACACTCTGCACATTACTATGAGTTTTATTGCTGTGGAGCTCTGTGATACGCACAAACAGTGCACATTACTGGGAGTTTTATTGCTGTGGATCTGTGGGAAACACACCGCACATTACCATGAGTTTTATTGCAGTAGATTATGTGATACACTCATACACAGCGCACCTTACCGTGCGTTTTATTGCTGTGGCGCTTTGGGATACGGTCATAAACACTGCACATTACTGAGTTTTAATCCTGTGGAGCTCTGTGATTGGCGCATACACAGCGCACATTACTGTGAGTTTTATTTCTGTGGGTACGCTTATACACACTGCACATTGCTGTGAGTTTTATTGCTGTGAAGCTGTGGGATACACTCATATGCACTGCTCATTACAGCAATTAATTAATTCTATAAAAAGGCCCACCAAAATACTCGGCACCAGGCCTATGATACTCTTAATCCAGCCCTGGCCACCCCGCAGCATGTATAATCCATACGCTGCAGGTAAGAAATAAAAATGGAATCCCAGGCAGCCTGTCTTGATTTCCTTCCTGCAGCATATGAATTATACATGTTGCAGGGCAGCACTTTTCCCTATGCTCTCTTCTGCATGAAATAGTAATACGTGTCTGGGAAATCATGGCCAACCTGGTAACCGCAGATTAGGCTCAGGGCCAACTTGTGGGAGTCTGGCCCCAGACTCTGTGGATTCTCAGAAAGGCAGATCTGGGCAGAGAGTGATGGGAGATTCAGTCCACATCTGGTGCAATGACCCTAAATTTAGGGTTATGGGATTTCGAGTTTGATGTGTCATGATGGATTACAGTGATGGGAGTGACACTTTCTGGGAGGTAGTGGAGTTAACCCTTTATTTGCTGTGGTTAATGCATTATCAGCAGGATTGACGGATATTGGCTGAGAGTGACTAGGGACCATGGGCTGCTCTGCTCAGGCTGAATCATAAGTGCTATCGTCAAAGAAGCTTGGGCTATGGGTTATGGGAGTCAGAGTTATTGGATTTAGAGATTAACATGATATCCTGGTTCATAGTAAGAGAAACTGGGAGTTATAGGTGGACTTAGTATTACTGTTATATATTGGTTGGGAATAAGAATGATGGGAGTTAGAGTTGGATTTAGTATTGCATTTTTTGGGAGTTAGCGTGTTGGGAGTTAGAGTGCTGGGAACTAGAGTGGGAGGAGTTACATATGGATTTAGTATTTTATTGGTTGGCAGTTAGAGTGATGGGAGTTAGAGTTGGATTTAATATTACATTTGTGGGGGTTAAATTGATGGGAGTTCGAGTTACGTTTAGTATTCTATTGGTTGGCAGTTAGTGATGGGAGTTAGAGTTGGATTTAATATTACATTGGTTGGGGGTTAGATTGATGGGAGTTAGATCTACAGGTCTATTCAAAGAAAGGTGAAACTCAGGAGAATGACAGGAGAAGTGAAAGTTCTAGGTCAAAATAGCCAAACCAGAAAAATTCTCCCATTTAGCTTACTTTCCAAATTGGCTAATTGCTCTAGATTTTTCTCTTCTCCTGCCAATTCTCCTGGTTTTCACCTCTAACTGAATAACCCCCTTAGTATTTTATTGGTTGGGAGTTAGATTGATGGGAGATAGTGTAATGGATGTAAGTGTGTTGGGAGTTTGACTGATGGCCATTAGAGTGTTCCTGAGTTAGAGCGCTGGGAGTTAGAGTGATGGGAGTTACAGATGGATTTAGTATTGTATTGGATGGGACTGAGATTGATGGGAGCTAGAGATGGATTTTGTGTTATATAGAAACATAGAAACATAGAAACATAGAAAAATGACGGCAGATAAGAACCTTTCGGCCCATCTAGTCGCCCAATTACATGGATACTTTACCTGGATTTATCTTTTGTTTAGGATAGCCTTATGCCTATCCCATGCCTGCTTAAATTCAATTACTGTTTTGGCCTCTACCACTTCTACTGGAAGGCTGTTCCATGTATCCACCACCCTCTCAGTAAAATAATGCTTCCTGATGTTACTTTTAAACCTTTGCCCCTCTAATCTAAGACTATGTCCTCTTGTTTTGCTATTTTGTTTCCTTTTAAATATACTCCCTTCCTCTACCTTGTGGATTCCCTTTACGTATTTAAATGTTTCTATCATATCTCCTCTGTCTCGTCTTTTTTCCAAGCTTGTACATGTTAAGATCATTAAGCCTTTCCTGGTAACTTTTCTCCTTCAAGCCGTACACCATTTTAGTAGCCCTTCTCTGAACTCTCTCTAAGATGTCTATATCCTTGTGGAGATACGGTCTCCAGTACTGCACACAGTACTCCAAGTGAGGTCTCACCAGTGCTCTGTACAGTGGCATGAGCACTTCCCTTTTCCTACTGCTAATACCTCTCCCTACACAACCAAGCATTCTGCCAGCATTTCCTGCTGCTCTATTACATTGACTACTTACCCTTAGATCCTCTGAAATAATGACCCCTAAATCCCTTTCCTCAGATATTGAGGTTAGGACTGTATCAAATATTCTATATTCAGCCCTTGGGTTTTTACGTCCCAGGTGCATTATCTTGCACTTATCCACATTAAAACTCAATTGCCACAACTCCGACCATTTTTTTAGTTTACCTAAATCATTTGTCATTTGGCTGATCCCTCCAGTCCAGAACGTCAACCCTGTTGCAAATTTTTGTGTCATCAGCAAAAAGACATACTTTTCCATTAATACTTCTGCAATATCACTAATAAAAATATTAAAGAGAATGGGTCCAAGTACTGACCCCTGAGGTACCCCACTGGTAACAAGACCTTGCACCGAATAAACTCCATTTACCACAACCCTCTGTTGCCTGTCACTCAGCCACTGCCTAATCCATTCAACAATATTGGAATCCAAGCTCAAAGATTGCAATTTATTGATAAGCCTTCTATGCGGAACAGTATCAAAAGCCTTACTGAAATCTAAATAAGCAATGTCTACTGCACCACCTGTGTCTATTATTTTTGTTACCCAATCAAAAAAATCAATAAGATTAGTTTGGCATGATCTCCCTGAGGTAAACCCATGTTGTTTCTGATCCTGTAATCTATGTGTTTTTAGATGTTCAACAATCCTTTCCTTTAACATGGTTTCCATTAATTTCCCCACTACTGACGTAAGACTAACTGGCCTATAGTTCCCCGATTCCTCCCTACTACCCTTCTTGTAAATGGGCACAACATTTGCTAATTTCCAGTCTTCTGGACGACTCCTGTTAACAAGGATTGGTTAATTAAATCTGTTAACGGTTTTGCTATTACATCACTGAGCTCTTTTAATAATTTAGGATGAATCCCATCAGGCCCCATTGACTTATTTGTCTTTACTTTAGACAGCTGCTTTAGAACCTCCTCCTCTGTAAACTCATATGTAAATGTCTCTTTAGTGTTCTCTCCTAACTGAGGTCCCTTTCCTTCCTTTTCTTCTGCAAAGACTGAACAAAAATATTCATTGAGGCAGTCAGCGAGACTTTTATCCTCTTCTACATACCTTCCTTCCTTTGTTTTTAATCTAACTAATCCTTGTTTTACTTTTCTTTTCTCGTTTATGTATCTAAAAAATGTTTTGTCCCCCTTTTTTACTGACTGAGCTATTTTCTCTTCTGCGTGTGCTTTGGAAGCTCTTATAAATTGCTTTGCCTCTTTCTGCCTAATTTTATAGGTTTGCCTATCTTCTTCACGCTGAGTTTTTTTTATAATTATTGAATGCTATCTTCTTGTTCTTCCACTATTTTGGCCACTTCTGCAGAGTACCACAGTGGTTTCTTCCCTTTTTGTTTTTGCTAACAAGCCGAATGCAATTTCCTGTGGCCTTCAATAATGCTTCCTTTAAATAATCCCATTTCTCCTGGACTCCCTTTAAACTCCTCCAGTCTGATAATGACTCATTCACACAAAATCTCATTTTAGAAAAATCTGTTTTTTTAAAGTCTAAAACCTTTGTTTTTGTGTATCGGTTATGGGTAAGACGGATGGAAGTTAGAGTTGAATTTATTGTCATAATGGTTGAGAGTTAGAGTGTTGGAAGTTAGAGTTGGATTTTGTATTATATTGTTTGGGAGTGAGAGTGATGATGTTAGAGTGTTGGGAGTTAGAGTAGTAGGAGCTACAGTTGGATTTAGTAATATATTGGTTGGCAGGTAGAGTGATGGGAGTTGGACTCTGTGTGCTATATTGATAGGGCATACTGTGATGGGAGTTAGAGTTGGATTTAGTATTACAATGTGTGTGAGTTAGAGTTGGATTTAGTATTACAATGTGTGGGAGTTAGAGTTGGATTTAGTATTACAATGTGTGGGAGTTAGAGTTGGATTTAGTATTACAATGGGTGGGAGTTAGAGTTGGATTTAGTATTACAATGGGTGGGAGTTAGAGTTGGATTTAGTATTACAATGTGTGGGAGTTAGAGTTGGATTTAGTATTACAATGTGTGGGAGTTAGAGTTGGATTTAAACATAGAAACATAGAAACATAGAAACATAGAAACATAGAAAGATGTCGGCAGATACGAACCTTTCGGCCCATCTAGTCTGCCCAATTACATGGATACTTTACTTGGATTTGTCTTTTGTTTAGGATAGCCTTATGCCTATCCCATGCCTGCTTAAATTCAATTACTGTTTTGGCCTCTACCACTTCAACTGGAAGACTGTTCCATGTATCCACCACCCTCTCAGTAAAATAATGCTTCCTGATGTTACTTTTAAACCTTTGCCCCTCTAATCTAAGACTATGTCCTCTTGTTTTGCTATTTTGTTTCCTTTTAAATATACTCCCTTCCTCTACCTTGTGGATTCCCTTTACGTATTTAAATGTTTCTATCATATCTCCTCTGTCTCGTCTTTTTTCCAAGCTGTACATGTTAAGATCATTAAGCCTTTCCTGGTAACTTTTCTCCTTCAAGCCGTACACCATTTTAGTAGCCCTTCTCTGAACTCTCTCTAAGATGTCTATATCCTTCTGGAGATACGGTCTCCAGTACTGCACACAGTACTCCAAGTGAGGTCTCACCAGTGCTCTGTACAGTGGCATGAGCACTTCCCTTTTCCTACTGCTAATACCTCTCCCTACACAACCAAGCATTCTGCCAGCATTTCCTGCTGCTCTATTACATTGACTACTTACCTTTAGATCCTCTGAAATAATAACCCCTAAATCCTTTTCCTCAGATGTTGAGGTTAGGACTGTATCAAATATTCTATATTCAGCCCTTGGGTTTTTACGTCCCAGGTGCATTATCTTGCACTTATCCACATTAAAACTCAATTGCCACAACTCCGACCATTTTTTTAGTATACCTAAATCATTTGTCATTTGGCTGATCCCTCCAGGAACGTCAACCCTGTTGCAAATCTTTGTGTCATCAGCAAAAAGACATACTTTTCCATTAATACCTTCTGCAATATCACTAATAAAAATATTAAAGAGAATGGGTCCAAGTACTGACCCCTGAGGTACCCCACTGGTAACAAGACCTAGCGCCGAATAAACTCCATTTACCACAACCCTCTGTTGTCTGTCACTCAGCCACTGCCTAATCCAGTCAACAATATTGGAATCCAAACTCAAAGATTGCAATTTATTGATAAGCCTTCTATGCGGAACAGTATCAAAAACCTTACTGAAATCTAAATAAGCAATGTCTACTGCACCACCTGTGTCTATTATTTTTGTTACCCAATCAAAAAAATCAATAAGATTAGTTTGGCATGATCTCCCTGAGGTAAACCCATGTTGTTTCTGATCCTGTAATCTATGTGTTTTTAGATGTTCAACAATCCTTTCCTTTAACATGGTTTCCATTAATTTCCCCACTACTGACGTAAGACTAACTGGCCTATAGTTCCCAGATTCCTCCTTACTACCCTTCTTGTGAATGGGCACAACATTTGCTAATTTCCAGTCTTCTGGGACGACTCCCATTAGCAAGGATTGGTTAAATAAATCTGTTAACGGTTTTGCTATTACATCACTGAGCTCTTTTAATAATTTAGGGTGGATCCCATCAGGCCCCATTGATTTATTTGTCTTTACTTTAGACAGCTGCTGTAGAACCTCCTCCTCTGTAAACTGATATGTAATTGTCTCGTTAGTGTTTCCTCCTAACTGAGGTCCCTTTCCTTCCTTTTCTTCTGCAAAGGAATTTAGTATTACATTGGGTGGGAGTTAGAGTTGGATTTAGTATTACATTGGGTGGGAGTTAGAGTTGGATTTAGTATTACAATGTGTGTGAGTTAGAGTTGGATTTAGTATTACAATGTGTGGGAGTTAGAGTTGGATTTAGTATTACATTGGGTGGGAGTTAGAGTTGGATTTAGTATTACATTGGGTGGGAGTTAGAGTTGGATTTAGTATTACAATGGGTGGGAGTTAGAGTTGGATTTAGTATTACAATGTGTGGGAGTTAGAGTTGGATTTAGTATTACAATGGGTGGGAGTTAGAGTTGGATTTAGGCTAAGGTCAGACGAAAGCAGTTTTAACGTGCGTTTAGCCGCACGAAATCACGGCCGTGCTAGCAGCAAATGACGTCCAATGCCGGGTAACATACGAAGAACGGCCGCACGAAAGTTCGTCCGCGCAACGCAAGTGGCAAACGAACACATTTTTTCTAGAACGTCAAACCGCTACTACTGACGTACAGAGTGCGCTGCGTCCGCATAGCGGCGTGTTTGCGTGATTGGGAGACGTCAGACGCTGCACACGTCCGGCCAACATAACGTCCAGACGCAAAAAGGGTTTTATTGATGATCCGTCCAAAATCACGGACGAAAATGCGCATCGTATGACCGCTATCGTGTATTCCGTGAAAAAATACGTCCATTCGTTCGAACGCACGTTTTCACGGACAACGTGAAAAATGCGTTAGTCTGACCCTAGCCTTAGTATTACAATGGGTGGGAGTTAGAATTGATTTAGTGTTACATTGGTTGTGAGTTAGTGATGGAGTTTGAGTTGGATTTTGTGTTCTGTTGGCTGAAACTTAAAGTGATGGGGTTAGAGATGGATCATGTGTTCTATTGGTTGAGAGTTAGAATGATGGGAGTTGGAGTTGGATTGTATGTTCTATTGGTTTAAAAAGTGATGGGGTTAGAGATGGATCATGTGTTCTATTGGTTGAGAGCTAGAATGATGGGAGTTGGAGTTGCAGTGTGTGTTCTATTGGTTGAAAAAGTGATGAGGTTTGAGTTGTATTATGTGTTCTATTGGTTGAGAGTTAGAATGATGGGGGTTGGAGTTGGATTGTATGTTCTATTGGTTTAAAAAGTGATGGGGTTAGAGATGGATTATGTGTTCTATTGGTTGAGAGCTAGAATGATGGGAGTTGGAGTTGGATTGTGTGTTCTATTATTATTATTATTATTATTCTTTATTTATAAAGCGCCAGCATATTCCGCAGCGCTGTACAATAAGCACAGTATAGACAGGGTTACAATACATTGAACAACATTTGACAAACAGTACAGGAGGAGATGAGGGCCCTATTCCCGTAGGAACTCACAATCTGGGAGGGTTGGGGTTGGAAACAGGAGGAGAGGACTGTAAGGTGAGAGTGATTGATGGTTGCTTCAGTGAGTTGGGTGGTAGGCTTCCCTAAATAGGAACGTTTTAAGGGAGCGTTTGAAGGAAGAGAAGTTAGGGGAAAGTCTGACAGTACGAGGAGAGCGTTCCAGAGAGTGGGGGCTGCGCGTGTGAAGTCCTGCAGTCTATCATGGGAAGAGGTGATGCGGGGAGAAGCTAGGTGCAGGTCACTGTTTGACCTTAGGGAGCGGGCTGGGGTGTATTTGGTGATTAGTGAGGACAGGTAGTGGGGCGCTGAGTTAGTCAGGGTTTTGTAGGTAAGGATAAGGATTTTGAACTTAATTCTGCAGTGGATGGGGAGCCAGTGAAGGGACTCGCAGAGGGGAGCGGCAGAGACAGAGCGGCGGGTGAGGTGAATTAGCCTGGCGGAGGCGTTCAGGATGGATTGTAGGGGGGAGAGGCGGGACAGAGGGAGGCCAGATAAGAGATTATTGCAATAGTCAAATCGGGAGATTACCAGGGCGTGTATGAGTTGTATTGGTTGAGAGTTAGAATGATGGGAGTTGGAGTTGGATTGTATGTTCTATTGGTTGAAAAAGTGATGGGGTTAGAGATGGATCATGTGTTCTATTGGTTGAGAGTTAGAATGATGGGAGTTGGAGTTGGATTGTGTGTTCTATTGGTTGAAAAAGTGATGGAGTTAGAGATGGATCATGTGTTCTATTGGTTGAGAGTTAGAATGATGGGAGTTAGAGTTGGATTGTGTGTTCTATTGGTTGAAAAAGTGATGAGGTTTGAGTTGGATTATGTGTTCTATTGGTTGAGAGTTAGAATGATGGGAGTTGGAGTTGGATTGTATGTTCTATTGGTTGAGAGTTAGAATGATGGGAGTTGGAGTTGGATTGTGTGTTCTATTGGTTGAAAAAGTGATGAGGTTTGAGTTGGATTATGTGTTCTATTGGTTGAGAGTTAGAATGATGGGAGTTGGAGTTGGATTGTGTGTTCTATTGGTTGAGAGTTAGAATGATGGGGGTTGGAGTTAGATTGTGTGTTCTATTGGTTTAAAAAGTGATGGTGTTAGAGATGGATCATGTGTTCTATTGGTTGAGAGTTAGAATGATGGGAGTTGGAGTTGGATTGTGTGTTCTATTGGTTGAGAGTTAGAATGATGGGGGTTGGAGTTGGATTGTATGTTCTATTGGTTTAAAAAGTGATGGGGTTAGAGTTGGATTGTGTGTTCTATTGGTTGAGAGTTAGAATGATGGGAGTTGGAGTTGGACTGTGTGTTCTATTGGTTGAAAGAGTGATTGGGGTTAGAAATGGATTGTGTGTTATGGTGTTTGGGAATAAGCGTGATGGGAGTTTTAGTCATAGAGTTGCATTTAGTATTGTGAGGGTTAGGTGACAGCATTATAGGAATTATAGTGAGGGGTAATTCCAGATACACCAGCTGCCGGTCCATCATTCGGACAGATTCTGGCTAGGCGTGCTGGTAGTTGCTGGAGTGCACATTAATCATTTATTAGCATCTGTTCCCATACCTTCTGCCTGCTGATATGCTGAAAATAGCAATCATACACGGGTAAATCATTCCTCTGCCGCCCGGAGTGTCTCTCTCAAGAAATCTCAGGGCCAGAAAAAAAGATTTTGATGAGGTGCATTTAGCATTTCTGATTGACTGCGTCTGTATACAGAATCCACTAAGAACTTTTTAATATTCTCCTCCTGCGCCCCTGGACCGTACCTGTGTCATTTCACATTTCATTCCCCGCGCTGATCTTTGAATCCAAATAATAATAATAATAAAAGAACAAACATTTGACATTGGACAAAAATAGCGGCGGGGAGGAAGGGGGTGACAACCGCACAAAATGTTCTTTGTAGCCAGGTAACATTCCTCAAACACCAGAACATCATCTACATAAAGTTGAGAGTCTATGGGGGTGCATTAACCCCTTCACTACCAAGAGATTTTTGTTGAAAACATTTTAAACGTAACAGTTCTTTGAAAGATGGGATGCGAAGATAACAATTAAACACAGGTTAAAAGAGAAATTTACTGGAATCACTGAATCATTGATTTGCACTGTTAAGGATCCGTCTAATTAACCCCTTCACTCCTGAAGTCGAGTTAACTCGATTTTGCATTGTATTGCATTGCAAAGCAGTCATTAGCATATCAAAACCCAATTTTCACACTTTTTTTTTAAAGCAGGACTAATGTGACTCCTGTGGAGAAACGAAATCCTTTGTTTTATCTCTCTCCAGTCACCCTAGAGAGAGATAAAACTAGCTGCAAATAACAACCCCAAACCTCACTGTAACGAAAAGTTCAAACACTTTGCTGCTACATTACAGCAGCCAGGGATTTTGGCAGAATACAGGGAGTGCTGTGGGGTCAGCCGCTGCTGTACAAGGATAAGATTGAGGGGGTTATAATAAGTGTAAATCCCTGTACAGTACAGATACAAGGTGTTGCTGTAATTGACATACACAGGCATTATGCAGCGCATACAGATACAAGGCGTTGCTGTAATTGCCATACACAGGCATTATGCAGCACAGATACAAGGTGTTGCTGTAATTTCCACACACAAGCATTATGCGGCACATACAGATACAAGGTGTTGCTGTAATTGCCATACACAGGCATTATGCAGCACATACAGATACAAGGTGTTGCTGTAATTGCCACACACAGGCATTATGCATCACATACAGATACAAGGTGTTGCTGTAATTGCCATACACAGGCATTATGCAGCACATACAGATACAAGGTGTTGCTGTAATTGCCATACACAGGCATTATGCAGCACATACAGATATTGCATTGCTAATAATCTCATTCTGATCACTACAAATCCCCATAAGCAGGAGATCTCACCATTTTATTATCTGTCTGCAGCACATTTACTGACACAAAGGCCGTTTCTGCCTGTATGCTGATAATACAGGCCCGTGGGACATTGTGGCAGATAAGGGACGTCATCAAACATTTAGAACCTGTCCCAGTGATATTTCTGAGAAGGATAAATGAATACATAATTTGTTTTTAGCAAATTTACATTATTTTTATTATCTCAGAACGGCACTTTTTGTGCAAATTTTCTATTTTACTTATATTTAATTGTTATCTTCGCATTCTGTGTTTAAAATAAATATTATGATAATTTTTTTCAATAAAAATTGCTTGGTTGTGAAGGGGTTAATGAATACTTTTGGATCCACAGTGGAAAAATACGGCAGGATGCTGACAAATATCATTTCCAGTCACCAGTGAAACACCATAGAGCACATATATCTCTGTTATTATTGCGGTTATGGGTACACTGTATATTTTCTGAGTTAAAGCTTACTGTTCTGAACTTGTCAAGGTAAAAATGATGAAACACTGTTGCGATGCTGATATGTTCTCCAGATAAATCAAATCCCTGCTTTGTTAAAGGGCCAGTACCAACAAAAAAAGAAATGTCCTTATGGTGTTTATTTGATGTTCCTGATATGTTACATGTGTTTGTTTTTCTCTTGTATGTTTAGTTAAGAAAATATTTCCCTCTATATGTGTCACTGGGCATTGTGTGATATTTTCCTCTATATGTGTCACTGGGTGCATCCATTGTGTGATATTTCCCTCTATATGTGTCATTGGGTGCATCCATTGTGTGATATTTCCACTATATGCGTCACTGGGTGCATCCATTGTGTGATATTTTCCTCTATATGTGTCACTGGGTGCATCCATTGTGTGATATTTTCCTCTATATGTGTCACTGGGTGCATCCATTGTGTGATATTTTCCTCTATATGTGTCACTGGGTGCATCCATTGTGTGATATTTTCCTCTATATGTGTCACTGGGTGCATCCATTGTGTGATATTTTCCTCTATATGTGTCACTGGGTGCATCCATTGTGTGATATTTTGTGTTGTATCTTTCCATCACTTGCTCCTCACTGTGTGTCTTTGGCCATAGAATGGAGTGAATGGGTCAGTCACCGACTCACATCATTGTGCTGTGTGGGATGTATTCAAAGGACATCACCAGGGGTAGATTAGAAGTCTTTTAAGCTCCCTGTCATATCTCATTCAGCTCCCATCTCTTATCTATTCTTCAGTAGCCAGGAGAACCCACCCTCTGCTGCCTTATCTAAGCATTCCTTTCTCCACCTCATTAACGGGTAAATAATGTAGATTAAATAAACAAGAGCTACAAAGCAAAGCTTTTGGTAAATGTTTGATCATTGGAAAAATATACAAAATAGCAACAAGAGATAAAAGCCTAAAATTATTATTCCTTTTTACATGCAATTACTTAAAACAAAGAAAAACAATAGCAGCGTGTGTTTTATAATGTGTTATAAATTGTAATGCACGCAGAAATCTAGTTACAGTTTATGTAAGTGGTATGTCCCTTTAATGCAAAACTGATAACATCATGCATCTACAGAAAGGTGATGTGCATGTAGTGGGGTTGAATATTTACAGTTCACCCGCTCACCCAAGGGTAATGGGAGTAGAGCGCAGGACTGATTTTAAGTGTTTTTAACCATTTTCTCTTTTTTTGCATCTACGTTATATTTGTTGCTCTCCCCACCATGTCTTCTTAAGGCCCTAAAATGGGAGATAGGTGTGTGCTATTATCCGCTTTACTACCAAGATCGAGTATACTCCATCTGCAAAGCACCTGCTGGTGCACCAGTACTGCGTATACTCGGTTCTGTGTAATTCTGGAGCAATGCAAAGGACTTTTGTTTATTGCGAACGAAATTCGGTTGCAAATTTGCCCCAGAAATTCTGTGCCCCAAAAGTTTCAGTACCTCTGGCATGACAGCCGAGGTGCTGAAACAGTTTGAACAGTGGGCGTAACGCTATCGCATCAATTAACCTAGCGCTAACTCTCACTTATGTGAGCGTTAAGGAGGTGATAGGGCCCTCTTTTTTTGTTTAGCTTGGCTATTTGGGAATCAAAGCCTAGATGGCTTTTTTTTGGTATGTTTTACGCATGAAGTGCGGCTGCTGCCCCATAGTAGTGGGAGTAGAGTGTGAGGTTTAAAGGACTTTTTACATTTATTTATTTTTTTATGCCATGACGTCTTAGTTCTCTCTCTTGGTTTTAGGCTAATGTTGGGATGTTATCCGGGAAAGGAGTGACCTGGATCTGCCATCCATCGATCTCCCCAGGGCCTGCTGTAGCACATTGGAGGTTTATTACGCACCCCGTGTGATTCACATATCCTTATAAAACAGATAGCATCTATATCTGCTTTTATTTATCTGCCCCCACCCCCACCCAGTGTTAATGAATCATAGCTGAAACCCCAGTTACACTTGATTACATTGATGCATAATTTATTATAGGATGCACGCGCAGGGTTAATGTGATATGCCTTAAATTGAAACAAATGCCATGTTGTGCATCAGCTGCTACATTCTAACATAAATTATCAAAGCCTTTGCTTCATTAGAATGCTATTTTGTTCACTTGTTAAATCCATATTTACATAACCTCACAGAGTAACATTAACATACGTTGCCACAAAAAGCGCCTCGCTCAATCCATCTACATCAACCTATCCTGGATCTGTTATTGTGTCCGGTCCAAAGGAAGAACAAAAAAATTACATTTCCATCTTCAACTGTGTCACCAAAAGAGAGACAAATGAATCCCTATCCCTGTATTCACAATCGCATTTCTCCTCGAAGTCAGCGAGCTACCATAATATATTCTCTATTTACAGGGCTCAAAATTTCCACTCGCCCACTTGCCCAGGATGAAGAGAAATGTAAGCAGGGTGAATGGAAATTCAGACCTCTAAGTGCACAGCAGGTTGAATTTGGCACTTGTCTCTTAAGGCTGGGGCCACATGGATGCACTAAGCTTGTCCGTTGTGACCCTTCCTTCCAGTGTCCATCGTGGCGCTTTGATGGATCGGCTGGGAGGACCAAACGTTGAAAAGTGTGTACTTTTATCACATATATCGAGCTGCTATGACAGACGTCAGATGGGTCTACAGAATGTATAGAAGGCTTGTGCTTTCTAGAGCTGTGTGCGCAGCGAGGTGACCACGTGGACATCCGAGCTGAAAGAACGTCCTTCTCACGTATGTTCTCCATGTATTTGTGTGGCTTCTCATACAAACTAAACAAATACGTTATAAAGATGGGGCAAATTTCTGGGAAGGCTGTGTATGGAAGTGGGTGTGGTATTGGGAAGGTGATGGGTGGGATCAGAAGTGGCGAGTAACGTTTTGGCTTGGCTATAGCTTAGAATTTGACATTTTATTCCTTGTTATATTATATCCAAAATGTTCTGTTAAGCCCCCCCCCCCACAAAAAAATATAAGACCAAAAATAGAATGAGAACAGTCAACCTTTCTAGGCAGAGAATTACACCTCTTCTTAGTGTGATTTTTATTGTAAAGAAACCTTTCCTCTGCTGTAGGTGAAATCTTCTTTCTACAAGTCTCAACAGAAATGGCGAATGGGCAACGTGAACTCTGATCATCGCTTCACGTAGAATTTTCACTCCAGTAGCAGCGACTGTTTCAGATCATGATTTATAGGACCTTTCTGTAGATGACCTGACAGCGGGGTGACATGAAGATTTAGTACGGTAGATCAATAAAATGACACAGAAGAAATCTATTTTTTTTTTTGCATTTCAATTTATCACAATTTACGACTTGTTTTCTTCTGCATCTGCGAGGCAAAGTCCACCTTCACCTCACGGAGAGAGTGCTTGAGAAAAAAAAAACGGCTGATCCATAAATTGTTTACAGCGTTGGCTGTCATGGAAGCGGATGGCAGCATTCGGTTGAAAGCTGTATCTGAAACGTCCAAAACAACGCTAACATGTATGTCTTGCGACTGTAGCGACAGTCGTTACATTGTTTGAAGGGACACTGCCACTTAGATAAGCTGTAACTAGATTACTTGTGCACTACAATTATAAACACTTTATAAAACGCCTTATAAACCACTGCTGTTTTTGTTTAAGTAATTGCATTTAAAAAGGAAAAATAAAATTTGTTTTTTATCTCATGTTTCCATTTTGTGAATTTTCACCATGATGCAAAATCTACTCAAAAGCGTTTGTTTACTGCAGTTGTTTATGTAATATACAGTATTTAACAGTTAATGAGGTGGAGGAGGGAATGTTTAGATAAGGCAGCAGGTGGTCTATTTTTCTCCAGGCTACTCAAGATAAGAGATGGCAGCTGAATGAGATAAAACAGGGAGCTTAAAAGACTTCTAATCTTCCTGCTGGTGCTGTCCTTTGAATACATCCCACACAATTCAATGCTGTTAGTCAGTGATTGACCCATTCGTTCTATGGCTAAAGCCACACAGTGAGGA
The DNA here is from genome assembly GCA_009667805.1 of Leptobrachium leishanense. Lineage (NCBI taxonomy): Eukaryota > Metazoa > Chordata > Amphibia > Anura > Megophryidae > Leptobrachium > Leptobrachium leishanense. The sequence goes on from CM019069.1 coordinate 147,692,151, forward strand.
GCAAGTGTTGGAAAGATACAGTTTATCAGTTAACTCCTGTCTGTGAGGGGGAGTTGAATTCCTTCAGAAGAAGCAGAAACCTAATTAGTAAACACTAGACGGGATTAGCAAACAGAGAGCATCAGATCAATCTAGGGACAAACGGATAGCAAGAACAATATGTCTACATTGTGTCTCTAACACAAACTAACTCCTAAAATACAAAGAGCTTCAAGATAGAAATACATTTAACTCATGGAGTTCCAATGGTGAATTCCACCATGGGGCCATTATTTGCGTAGATCTTGCCTTTCAGCTGCCAGAAAACAGTTTATCAGCTGCAAGACTCCAAAGGGGCAAATTTTCAAATGAACCGCCACATTCCCCCGGGGAAGTGGAGATTTTGAGCCCTCGCCAATGTGTTCAGGACCCTCCTCAATAATACCCTCTTCCATTTCAGTACAGCCATTCCCTATTGTGATTTTCTTACATATAGACACAGTATTGTAGAGAGGGTTCATCCCTGCGTGATCTAATGCCCAGCTGCCAGAACAAATCACGGTTGAAGGGAAAGGTTGCTGAGAATATGTTTCCTTAGTAACTGTATCATAAGGGCCCCTGATGCCGATCAGAGCACCGGTAATGCATTTGATATTGCCAATGTTGAATCCCACCATGGGGCCCATTTGACCATATCCCTTGTAACAGCAACTGGGGTTTAGGCTAGGGACAGATGAGCGCATTTTCTGCGGCCACCGTCAAAATGTACGTCGATGCGTGCGCACGCATTTTTTCACGGAATACGCTTAAGTGGTCAGACGATGCGCAATTCTGGACGTATTTCATGACGATGGGGTGAAAAGAAGTCTAGGGAAATCCGGCTGTTTGAACGTTATGTTGGCCGCACACTAGCAGCGTCTGACATCTCCTAATCACGCACACACGCTGCTATGCGGCCGCAGCGCACTCTGTACGTCAGTACCAGCGGTTTAACGTTCTCGAAAAAATGCGTTCATTTTCCACTTGCGTTGTGCAGCCGGACTTTTGTGCGACCGTACTTCGTATATTGGCTGTCATTGCCCGTCATCTGCTGCTAGTGCGGCCGTGATTATGTGCGCCAGAACGCGCGTTCGCACTGCCTCAGTCTGACCCTAGCCTTACTGATCTCCGGCTTGTGGACGAGACCCAAACCTGTTACAGCGTCCGTCCCTTCTCTTCAGATAAGCTGATCCACAGCAGCTTTCCTTCCGACAACCCTCAGCTAGAACTTGAGGGAGTGCTGTATCTTTCTATGTATCTCTCCACAAACATGAGACACACAGCTTAATGCAGGGGAATGAATCTATGCTTTAATGGAAAATGAGGTCCATTATATGAAACAGGGAGGGGGAGGTAACATGACACAATCAGCAGAATACACTGTCTACGAGGGGGAGTTGAATTCCTTCAGATGAAGCAGAAACCCAGTTAGTAAACACTAGACAGGATTAGCAAACAGAGAGCATCAGAATAATCTAAGGACAAACAGATAGCAAGAACAATAGGTCTACATTGTGTCTCTAACACAAACTAACTCCTAAAATACAAAGAGCTTCAAGATAGAAATACATTTAACTCATTAACCCTTAGGTGCCCCTTATGCCCATTCTCCTTGAGAATTGACTTTGCCACACTGGTCCATGATCTCTTGGCAGGAGACCAGCATTCACACTTCTCCAATAGACACAAAGGGCCCGTATATAGTGTGGGTAAGGGTGCCAAGGAGGGGGAGGGCACAAAGGTAGAGGGAGCTTTGGTTACACCCCTTCACCTACCAATTTTACCCCTGGTTATCAGTCATTATTTAACTGTAAGGAAAATCTGAAGGCACACATTATCCCTGTAACAGATCTCAGTACCCCAACAGGGTCACATCTCACAATGCCGCTTCCTTGCTGGACCCCCGGGTTCTCCTCATGACTCTCATGCCTTTCTCCCAGTCTTTAGCCGCAGCCTAAAAATGGGTACACATAGATAGTCTTGCTAGCGTCCCCCAGAAATAAGCCGTGGCTGTAGATCTGAGGTCTTTGCATTGAAGCAGCGAACAGAATACAGCTGCTACCCAAACCATGAGTCATGACTGCATGTAGGGTCAGGATAACACTGGTTTTAATCAGGAACAGACACACACATATATTTATACGGTTACACTTGGGTCACTAGAAACTGCCGGGGGGGGGGCACAACCAGACCGAAACAAACAATTGAACAAATGGAAGCTGGAACATAATTAGATAAGGTGGACAGTTTAAATTAAACATTACTTAACATTTCTAACGAGGCAGGACAATGGGAATCGTGATAACAGATTACAGTCAGCAGATTTACAACCTATTCAAATAGAAACAGATAAGCACATTTTTGAGACAGGGTAAACTGGGATGTTAATCCTTTCAAAAGATAACAGATAGACAATAGCATTCTTGCATAAACACAGATTATACCAATTTTCTGAACACAACAAGAGGGCAATGGGCTAATATTGTTTACAAATATGCCTCCATGACCATGCACCCCCAAATCCAAAATGACTTGGTGGGGAGCTGAAGATGTCGGGGTCTTTAGTATCATATGCCTTTCAGGGTCTGTTGCCCAATGCCGGTTCTCCAATCAACTGGGCCTTCATGCAAATAATAAGAGAGGGTGCATCGACAGGACGACACCTCACATCTACAAATACACTAAGCATGCCGAGGCGGGAGACGTGAGAGATGACATTAATGATTTATGTAAGGCCTGTAGGAAATGATTGGGATAAATACAATTATAAGGGAGGGATAAGTGAGATTGGAGGGATATTAGTGACACACGGAGATGAAATGGGAGATATGGGATAATTGGTTAATTTAAGGGGAGCGACGTGAGATGAATGTTCGGACAGAAGAGGGATAAAAAATAATCGTTTCTGTGAAAAAAATAGACACCATGAGAACAAGTGGAAGGACGTTAAAGGGACAAGACACGAGGGGGTCGAGAAGAGATGAAACAAAGGTGGCAATTGTGAAGTTAATAAGTGGAACAAAATGAGGAGCGCGCGTGCAGGGGAGATAATATGAAAGGAGAATTTAATATAGAGATACAAATGACAGATACAGAGTTACAGGTATGGATGGACACAGGTGAGGGAGAAGAAGAGAGATGTGTATACGACTGATACAGCTACACATCCACCACTGATACCCCCTGTATCTGTATACCCACACACTCCACTGATACAGATACCCCCTGTATCTGTATACCCACACACTCCACTGATACCCCCTTTATCTGTATACCTACACACTCCACTGATACCCCCTGTATCTGTATACCCACACACTCCACTGATACCCCCTGTATCTGTATACCCACACACTCCACTGATACCCCCTTTATCTGTATACCTACACACTCCACTGATACCCCCTGTATCTGTATACCTACACAATCCACTGATACCCCCTGTATCTGTATACCTACACACTCCACTGATACCCCCTGTATCTGTATACCCACACACTCCACTGATACCCCCTGTATCTGTATACCTACACAATCCACTGATACCCCCTTTATCTGTATACCTACACACTCCACTGATACCCCCTGTATCTGTATACCTACACAATCCACTGATACCCCCTGTATCTGTATACCTACACAATCCACTGATACCCCCTGTATCTGTATACCCACACACTCCACTGATACCTCCTGTATCTGTATACTTACACAAACCACTGATACCCCCTGTATCTGTATACCCACACACTCCACTGATACCCCCTGAATCTGTATACCTACACACTCCACTGATACCCCCTGAATCTGTATACCTACACACTCCACTGATACCCCCTGTATCTGTATACCTACACAATCCACTGATACCCCCTGTATCTGTACACTTACACAATCCACTGATACTCCACTGATACCTCCTGTATCTGTATACCCACACACTCCACTGATACCCCTGTATCTGTATACCTACACACTCCACTGATACCCCCTGTATCTGTATACCTACACAATCCACTGATACCCCTGTATCTGTATACCTACACAATCCACTGATACCCCCTGTATCTGTATACTTACACAATCCACTGATACCCCCTGTATCTGTATACCCACACCCTCCACTGATACCCCCTGTATCTGTATACCTACACAATCCACTGATACCTCCTGTATCTGTATACCTACACAATCCACTGATACCCCCTGTATCTGTATACCCACACTCTCCACTGATACCCCCTGTATCTGTATACCTACACACTCCACTGATACCTCCTGTATCTGTATACCTACACACTCCACTGATACCCCCTGTATCTGTATACCCACACACTCCACTGATACCTCCTGTATCTGTATACCTACACACTCCACTGATACCCCCTGTATCTGTATACCCACACTCTCCACTGATACCCCCTGTATCTGTATACCCACACTCTCCACTGATACCCCCTGTATCTGTATACCTACACAATCCACTGATACCCCCTGTATCTGTATACCTACACAATCCACTGATACCCCCTGTATCTGTATACCTACACAATCCACTGATACCCCCTGTATCTGTATACCCACACTCTCCACTGATACCCCCTGTATCTGTATACCCACACTCTCCACTGATACCCCCTGTATCTGTATACCTACACAATCCACTGATACCCCCTGTATCTGTATACCTACACAATCCACTGATACCCCCTGTATCTGTATACCTACACACTCCACTGATACCCCTGTATCTGTATACCTACACAATCCACTGATACCCCCTGTATCTGTACACCTACACACTCCACTGATACCCCCTGTATCTGTATACCTACACAATCCACTGATACCCCCTGAATCTGTACACCTACACACTCCACTGATACCCCCTGTATCTGTATACCTACACAATCCACTGATACCCCCTGTATCTGTACACCTACACACTCCACTGATACCCCCTGTATCTGTATACCTACACAATCCACTGATTCCCCCTGTATCTGTACACCTACACACTCCACTGATACCCCCTGTATCTGTATACCTACACAATCCACTGATACCCCCTGTATCTGTATACCTACACAATCCACTGATACCCCCTGTATCTGTATACCTACACAATCCACTGATACCCCCTGTATCTGTATACCTACACACTCCACTGATACCCCCTGTATCTGTATACCCTAGTATAACCTAGTGACTATATTTCCTACATATTTTTTCTGTTAATCTGTATATTTGTGTTGTTTTTTTTTTTTTTTTTTAATATCTTGCATTGTATTACTTTGTATTTCTGTAACTGTAACACTTCAATGTTCTTGAACCCAGGACATGCTTGAAAACGAGAGAAATCTCAATGTATCCTTCCTGGTAAAATCCTTTATAAATAAATAAATAAATACCCCCTGTATCTGTATACCCACACACTCCACTGATACCCCCTGTATCTGTATACCTACACAATCCACTGATACCCCCTGTATCTGTATACCTACACACTCCACTGATACCCCCTGTATCTGTATACCTACACAATCCACTGATACCCCCTGTATCTGTATACCTACACACTCCACTGATACCCCCTGTATCTGTATACCTACACAATCCACTGATACCCCCTGTATCTGTATACCCACACACTCCACTGATACCCCCTGTATCTGTATACCTACACAATCCACTGATACCCCCTGTATCTGTATACCCACACACTCCACTGATACCCCCTGTATCTGTATACCTACACAATCCACTGATACCCCCTGTATCTGTATACCTACACACTCCACTGATACCCCCTGTATCTGTATACCTACACAACCACTGATACCCCCTGTATCTGTATACCCACACACTCCACTGATACCCCCTGTATCTGTATACCTACACAATCCACTGATACCCCCTGTATCTGTATACCTACACACTCCACTGATACCCCCTGTATCTGTATACCTACACACTCCATTGATACCCCAATAATAGGAGAGGCCTGATAGGGACCTTCCATAACCACTTTCTTCAAATGGAGTTATTTCCGACCAAAGTTCTTCTCCTCGCAATTAGTAGGGCTGATGTTATGTTCACCTGGTTAAGAGGAGCAGCGTCATTCTAAGATGGAATGAAGAGGCTTCACATAAGCACATCCCATTCATAAAAAAGACGTTCTTAAGTTACTTCTGTCCAGGTCTCTTCAGAAATAATAGGCATACTAATTTAGCCATAAACCACGTATTGTTTGGCGCCGAGTTATAGGGCCAACATCTGTCTAAAAATAAAAACGATCTCTAATTGATGCCTTCCTTCCTATTGTTAAATTTATTAGAAAACATCCTTTACTATAATTAGATCGGACATTGCAGCCTAGAGACAACTGGCGGAGGATTGTTGAACGAGTTGTGAGGTTGCCTTGGTAATGAGGAATCTAGGTAGGATCGATGTGTCAGTGGATTTTGACAAATTGGAGAACCAGTCATTAAGGCATTACTATAAAAAGAACATGAGAAACCATGGATGAAACATATTCCCCACATCGAAATAATGATACCGTCATGAAACTAGGGTATGAAACTGAATAGAGCCCGTAGTCCATTTGCTGAATTACGGGCTTCATGGGCCTAGAGATGAGGATTGTAGAGTGCTGCATCCCACTCAGCTCTATACTTGCCTCTTCCATATTCTTTTCACTTCTAATTGTTCCTCTGCCCCATTCTTTTCACTTTCCTTTATTCACCTGCCCCTTTCTTCTCACTGTCCATTGCTTCTCTGCCCCAGTTCTCTCATCTTCCTTTGTTCCTCTGCCTCATTCTTCACAGATTCCACTGTCTCTCTGCCTCATTCTTCCCACCTTCCATTGTCCATCGGTCCCATTCTTGTAACTTTTCATTGTCCCTCTGTCTCATTCGTCACACCTTCCATTGTTCCTCTGTCCCATTCTTCTCACCGTCCATTTCCCCCTGCCACATTCTTCTCACCTTCCATTGTTCATCTGCCCCATTCGTCTCGCCTTCTATTGTTCCTCTGCCCTATTCTTCTCACCTTCCAATATCTTTCTGCCTCATTCTTCCCTCCTTCCATTGTCCATTTTCCCAATTCTTCTCACTTTTCATTGTACGTCTGCCCCATTCTTCTCACCTCCCATTGCTCCTCTGTCCCTTACTCCTCACCTTCCATTGTTTCTCTGCCTCATTCGTCTCACCTTCCACTGTTCCTTTGCTTCATTCTTCTCAGCTTCTATTGTCTCTCTGCCACATTCTTCCCACCATTCATTGTACTACTGCCACATTCTTCTCGCCTTCCATTGTTCCTCTGTCCCATTCTTCTCTCCTTCCATTGCTCCTCTGCCCCATATTTCTCTCCTTCCATTGTTTCTCTGCCCCATTCTTCTATCCTTCCATTGTTCCTCTGCCCCAGTCTTCTCATACACACACCTCCATTTTACCTCTGCCCCATTATTCTCACCTTCCACGGTTCCTTTGCTTCATTCGTCTCCGCTTCCATTGTCTCTCTGCCCCATTCTTGCACCATTCATCGTACCTCTGGCACATTCTTCTCACCTTCCATTGTTCCTGTGCCCCATTCTTCTCTCACACACCTTTATTTTACCTCTGCCCCTTCCCCCTGGATCTCATTGTGTTGGTTAAAACTGGTGCTGCTGACATAGTTAATGTTTCAGTGACCTATTTTGGTGCTTGGACCTGGAGCTGCATCACCAACAGCCTTTTTAGATAATCTAGCCCTGCAAGACCCATCCATAAGAATTGGGCCTGAACGACTAGTGGTTGGGATCCGTGTGGTTGGATACAAGACTTTCACTATCACATCCAGGCATGGTATGGATGATGGATAATTGGCACTCGAAGGTTTTAATGACACTTGCATCCATTAATGCAAACACGGGCTTATTAGGTTATTTTTTGTAGCCTTGTACTATAGGGACATGATGATTAAACATATAGGGACGTACAGACAGGACAAACTGTTCTGCATCTACAGGCAAAACCCAAACCGAAATTATTTCAAACCATGTGGAATAAATGAGAAAAAATATCATTTTTTGACTCCAAAGTGACCATGGGATTTCTCAACGATCTGTCGCTACATATTAAAGGGACGCTCTACTCATCCTGACCACTTTACATTGATAAAGCGGTCGGGATGTGACGATTCCTCCCTCCTTCTCCATTGCCAGCTTCACCAATTTGGTGAAAACGTTGGATGAAGTGGAGGAGTTTCCTCCACCCAACCCAGCGTCACCAACAGCTGGGATTTTGAATTTCCCGGCCGCGGGTCACCAGTGATGTCACACACAGAGATCGGCCGACGTCACCCTCTGTGGCCAATAGCTGTAGCGAGCGTTCTCAGAGAGGCAGCCGATGGATCGGAACTGTGCATGCGCGTGCAGCTCCGATCCATTGCTCTGCGCAGGCGCTATGGAACTCACGGATGTAAAGTGTGCAAGTTACGCAATTTGCGACTCTTACGCTACGCAAGTTATGCAGGAGCGCAAATTGCGTTTAGAAGCGTCACGGACGTCTGGGTTCGGGAATCCCTGAAACCGAAGAAGAGGAGCAGCGAGCGCCGAAGGACAAAAGGGGAGTAAAAACAGCCTCTGCCTAATTATTTAGGCTAGGGTCAGACGAACGCATTTTCACGTTGTCTGTGAAAAAGTGCGTTCGAACGAATGGACGCATTTTTTCACGGAGTACGCGATAGCGGTCATACGATGCGCATTTGCATCCGTGATTTTGTACGGATCATCAATAAAACACTTTGTGCATCTGGACGTTATGTTGGCCGGACATTAGCAGTGTCTGACAACTCCAATTCACGCACACACGCCGCTAGCGGACGCAGCGCACTCTGTACGTCAGTACTAGCAGTTTAACGTTCTCGAAAAAATGCGTTCGTTTTCCACTTGCGTTGCGCAGCCGGACTTTTGTGCGACCGTACTTCGTATATTGGCCGTCATTGCCCGGCATCTGCTGCTAGTGCGACCGTGATTAAGTGCGCCTGCACGCGCGTTCGCACTGCGCTCGTCTGACCCTAGCCTTAAGGGCCAAAAAAGGAACTGTATTTTTTAATAGAATGTTCCTTTAACTATTATATTCCAGAAAACACTCACTATCCAAAACATCATCTAAAACATCATCCACGACATCATCCAAAACATCATCCAAAACATCATCCTTTTCATTGGCCGGAAAATGTGTAGCAGATAGACGTAGCGTTCCTAGTGTGATTTATCTCATATGAAGGGCTGCCTGTCGATTATCTAGTTTTGGGCTCCCTTTATAATTATTGTATTAAATGGTTTTATGTGACACTCCTTTTTTTCTATATTAAACGCATAATGATATATGCGTTCCTCTCTTAGGTCTCTGCACAAAAACTGGAGGTTTTTTTTCTTCTCTGTGTTTTTGATCTATTTAACCCGTTGTGTAAATTGGAGCTCGATGCATATAGAATGGTTCCTAAGCAACAGCTTTCTCCGGTATTAAAATATATAGAGAGAAATTGGCAGCAAAAAGGATGTTTGAAGGTCACCCTGGGGTGCATCACGGGAAAATAGCGGTTGGATATTGCGCGCATAAGAATAACAACATGTTCTGTTTACTGGATGTTTACAGGATCCGTGCGTTTAGGAAAAAAAAAAGTAAAAAGTAATATTTAAAAAAAAAAAAAAAGAGAGACCAATGTGTTTGTCATTTTCCTATAAAAAAAACTATAAGTAGATGTTATTGTTATACTGTCCAAAACCCACGGAAATTAGGTACAATGAGTCAACAGAAACCGATACCACAAACATCGAGGGTCAGGATAAGGAGAATGGGACAGGGTGACACAAAAGATACTCTATATATAATGATATATAGAAGGCAATTATCCTGGGGTATTAATGAGAGTTCAAGGAAATGTACCTCCTCTTATGTTGAGCACATTCCAGCACAGCATGTGGTGGAAGTGGCCGCTAGGTGGCAGCACAGCCACGACAACAGCACAGCTATGAGAATAGCACTCCCATGGAACATGACGGCTTACTCTTTGGAAGAACACAGGGACTTCTTCACGTATCATGTGAATCAGTGCTTTCTCACCACAGTCTCCCGATCTTACCAGCCCGGACTTCTTCTGTGGGGCTATTTGAAGGAACGAGTGCACCTTAATGAGTCCTGCATGACTGACACCTCAGCTGGTAACATGAAAAATGAGATCCAAAACATTGAGGATGCAATATCAAAACACGTTAGCAACAACACGCAGCGGCAGCTGCTTCCAGCATGTGCTGTGATGAGATGTGCTCAACATAAGAGGAGGTACATGTCCTACAAATATCATTCATTTCCTTTCATTCGTGTAAGATCTATAACAATCACTTTAGGGGTTATTCAGAGAGGTCCGAAATGTTGCTAAAATGTAACCGGACACTGAAATTCAGCGTACAATGACATTTCGGCCGGGCTATTCAGAGAGCAGGCAGTTCCCCAAATTTTGGCGAATTGCCTGCTCGTACAGTGCTGTTCGGCGTCAGTGAAATCCCCATAGAGAAGCAATATTTAATCTATTCAGAGACACTGAACAGCTGAGGAATGTCAGTGAAATGCCCTGCAGTTCGGTGGTTTCATTCGTCAGGTTTATTCAGGCGAATACCATAGGTTTCAATGTTAAAAATATTCCCGTTTTAATTCAATATCTAATAAACCGTTTATTATTTTATTTTGCAGTACAAAGTCTCTTTAGTTATAGATTTTTTAGGATCTTTTAGGCATTTTTGGGGATTTTTCAGGATTTTTTTTCCCGTTTTGTTTTTTTTAAATCGTTTTTTCTTTTTTCTGTAACAGCCCTTTTTATTATCATTCATTGGATCTTATGTGTAAATTCCAGACATTTTTGTTCAGTAGTTTTTTTGCAGACAGCGTTTAAATTTTGAAACTTTCAAGCGTACGCTTTTTTTTTTTTTTTTTTACCCTGTCCGTCAGCTCGTCGGCTTTTTCCGGCTACTGGTCTGCGTTGTGATCGGTGGCTCGGAGGCTTTTTCCAGTGTGTTCGGCGTGGTTTTTGTAGTGGTTTCTGCAGGTTTTCGGTGAGTGTTCGTAGGGTTTGCGACGGCTTTTCCCTGCACTCTGGTGGCCCTGCGGTTGTACTTGAATACACCGCCGAGTCGGCGAACTAGAATCGCCAAATCGCCCCGAAGTGCAGAGAACAAAAGGACACCGAAATGTCGGCGACATTTCGGTGCTCTCTGAATAACCCTGTTTGTGTTCAGGTCTACACAGTATATGAACCATCCTGTCGTAGAGATGTGGGGGGTCTCGGTTAGGAAATTCAACAAACTGGTAAAAGTGACAATCTGATAAAAAGAGATGAAGAAAACAATGATGTTTTTTAAATTCTTTATATCCTGGTATATATAAGTTAATATGTAGCAACAACTTGTAGAACGGGGAGGAGAAATTCCATTGTCACTAAGGAGTCAAGAAAGTACCACCCCCCCCTCTTTTACGAGGCACAATGGGAAACGACTTCATTTTGGGTGGTTTTTTTTAACCTTTCTTATTCTTATATATTTTTTATCAACAGCAAAAACAGTGATTGGAAATTCTGAAATCTGTGAACGTCTGACATTTACCGGAAATTAGTTTTTTTTTCCCCAAACAGGTTTTAGAAGGTGAATAATACTTAAAGGACCATAAATAATCTCCCTTTATGCGAATCATCACGGATTTTGTTCCCGCTGTTTTGAGATCGTCTCCCGTCTTCTCGCTTATCCATCGGAGGCTGCCAGGGCACATCATCAGCCTCGCGTATGCCTTCTGCAACAATAATTCGTTCTCCTGTCCTCGGCTCACCCATCATTCCTTCCATCCCTCCTCCAGAGATTACCAGGATCCTTCAACCCATCGCGTGAAAAAGTGCATGCAATTGCATCTCATAACAGATGTCCCCGGGGAAATGAACATTTAGGGGAATAAAAGGCATCGTTTTAGGTCTTAAAGAATAATTAGAAGGAAAGAAATGCCTTGTCACAGATTCTTAATGCGAGCATGAAGGTCGCGGTTAATTTCCGATTACTGTTGATGCGTGGAAATCTTTGATGTGGTCCTTGAGGACTTCTATTCCATGGTCTACATTTTTTATGATCTACAAAAACGTAGACAAACATTAGCTGGTTTGTAACACTTTGGGTAAGTGACAATGTGTTAAGTGTTTTTCTGGCACATTTCCTGAAAATGGCCCTATTACAATCTTCGCGCATACGTTTGCGCCCGTGCAAAAACGCATTAACGCGAGGGGCAAAACCCTTTGCGCAGAACGTCGTATTACAATGTCAGCGCAACAAATGCGCGTATACGTCTACCGCGGGTGAACCTGCGCGAGCTTACTGTACGTCGTGCGTCCTATACTTAACATTGGGAGCGCAAATGCGTTTGTGCGCTGGTACGCGGATGGTATTACACTCTATGCGCAGTTTGTAACGCACAGCCTTTGCGCGCATAATTTTAGCGACTCCTAAAAGCTGGTGTTAATGGCAAATTTTATCAACCTGGCCGAAACCAAATACACCAGCCCAAAACAAAATACACAGCACAGTATAGTTACACATTCTACACATACCCAAACAATAAAATGGAGAAGTTGTGCGTGTTTTTTTTACTGCTGCAGCATATATGCGCAGATTGACTTTGACAGATGTAAAAACGTAACGTGAGCCGATTGTGGTTCTTAATTCTGATTTGCGCGTGTTAATGCTGGGCGCTCAAATTCACACGTTGCGCGAGCGTTTTAATGCGAAGATTGCAATAGGGCCCTTAGGAATGGACCAGCTTGGACAGACCCAATGACTCATCTTTTGGTGACTTCCCACCAGAACTCGACGGAGCTGTAGGTTGGTTCTGCTATTACAGAAAAAGTATAAGTTCTACAGACATATTTTGGTCAGATCTAACTCAGGACAACCAAACGAAATGCCGAAACCAAAACGCTGACTTTTGTTTGAAAAATACAGAAATCCTGAGGATTCCACTTGGCCTTCAATGGGCCTTATCAGGGATGGGTCATTGAAACTCCTCTAGTCCACACGTGGTGTGCCACATTGTGGAAGCAGTTTTGTTTCCAAGAGTGCTGCTGTTTTTTTGTAATCATTTAAAATTTCCCACTTTTTTTGCTTATCTAATTTCACTTTGGAATTTGCACTGTTTGTTGTTTATTCAGCACTTTTGTTTATGAATCAAGAACCAATTTGTGATGTATAGGAGGATGGCGCCTACCAGAGCCACGCGGGTAACCACAGCCAGGACGCCCACGCCGACCACAGTAGCGACACTGCACCCCTCAATCCTAAAATTACCCTACAGTGCACCCCTCCATCCTAAACGCACCTGACTTTGCCCCCTCAATCATAAGGATGGCCGTCAACTGGAACCGTAGTCGGACGACCAACTTGTTCTTTCGCCTACAGACAACGCCGTCGGCCGATCAGGGTCGTTCACTGGAAGCGTCTGTGGTTGACCCATGGAATTCAGCTGGGCATACCAGTATGCCCCTCGTCTTCAAGGCCCACACGCCCAGGTACGGCATAGAAAGTCTTGTGGTGGGAAAGGGTTAAACAGGTGAATCCCGTAGGTTTCAATGTAAAAAAAATATTATCGTTTTTATTCAACCGTTTTTTCTTTTCAGTTTTAGCAAAAATCCTTTGTATTTATTTATTTATCTGAATTTTTTTGGCAAACTTTTTGATTCCCATTATTTTTTTATGACGGTTTTTTTAAATTCTTTAACAGACCTTTTTATTATTTTATTTTAAGGACATTTTTATTATTTCCACACATTATCATTGTATTAAACACCTTTTAAAGAAAAGCAGAGTTCCTTCCCCCCCCCCTGCAGCTCGGCGGCGTTCGACAGTCAGTTGGGCGCTATTTGGTGGTATTCCACGGTCAGTTCGGCGCTCTGATCGGCGGTCTTCGGCAGCTTCATGTACGGTGCACTTCGGGGACCCTGTGGTGAATATTGAATTCACCGCAGGGATGGCGAACGGAATGACAGAAGTGCGCCAAATTAGACATAACCTATAGTCACATAATTGGGTAGTAAAGCCTGAGATAAAGTCTCCAGTGCCCCTTTAAGCCTGGTATACACTTTCGACTTTTGTGCTCTTTTTTTTTAACACCCTGAATTCATCTCTGTTCTTTCTTACAAAGAAATGATTAATAATGTATTTTTTTTCCTTTTTCTGTACAAGACTGTGCAATTAATTAAAGGAGACACCTACACAAAGACTCTGACGGGCCCCTCTGGGACTTTTAGTGAGAATTTGTAGACTCAATAATTAGATCAGTGTTTAATAGTCTCCAATAACCCATATGCACCAGACGTTAAAAGATGTCAGAGTCCTGCACTGGTGTAAAATCCTGCCATTGTGAGCCTGATTTATAACGGGCTCATGAGCAGTTCAGAGATCCTGTGTGGGCTGACATATCATCCCTCTACGCCGGAAACTAAGATTTCCTTCGCAATCATATCGGTATTAAATATACCGCTACAAATTATTCCATACACAGCGGACTGCTCCGGGATTGGATGCAGCGATGGCCCTTCTACAACTTAATAGTTCCTGCTTTTTGCCTCACTGGGATCAGAGTCTTGGGAGTCACTCTTAATAGTCCTTTGAAGGTTGACGACCCCCTAGGTTAACCCTAAATAGCCTTAAAACTGAAACATGATGTACCGCATTATACTGCATTCAATGAGCTTTTAACCTATCGCCATCTACCCACAATCCTAACCACCCCCTAAATATACGCACATCTACAGATTCACAAAGCACCCCTAAAATCAAGTCCACTATCTACCTACTTAGACCACCGCTGACCTGTTATACTACCTCTACTCAAACCACCGCTACATTTGTCCCCAATCTTAAGGCTTGATAACGATCCCTACCCACACCACCCATACATATCCATCCATAACCTTAACCTCTAAAACCTACCTCTACTCAAACCACCCCACATGTGTCCCCAATCCTAAGACTTGATAACGATCTCTACCCAAACCACCCCTAAATCTATCCCTTACCCTAACCTCTAAAACCTACCTCTACTCAAACCAACCCTACATGTGTCCCCATTCCAAAGACTTGATAACGATCCCTACCCAAACCACCCCTAAATCCATCCATACCCCCAACCTCTAAAACCTACCTCTATTCAAACCACCCCTACAGTGTCCCGAATCCTAAGACTTGATAACGATCCCTACCCAAGCCACCCTTAAATCCATTCATAACCTTTAAAACCTACCTCTACTCAAACCACCCATAAATCTCTCCCCACCCCAACCTTTCATACCACCTCTACTCAAATCACCCCTAACTTTGTCCCCATCCCTAACCTTTTTTACTACCTCTATTCAAACCACCACTAACTTTGACCCCAATGTTAACCTATTATACTACCTTTACTCAAACCCCCACAAACTGTGCCCCTAATGCTAACCTTTTATACTACCTCTACTCAAACCACCCCTAAACATGTCCCCAGCCCTAAAACTTGATGACGATCTCTACACAAACCACCCCTAAATCTACCCCCTAACCTCTATAACTTATCTCTACACAGACCACCCCTAAATTTGTCCCAACCCTAACCTTTTGTACTACATCTACCCAAACCACTCCTAATTTTGTCCCCACAACTAACCTTTACTACTACCTCTTCTCAAACCACCCCTAAATCTGTTTCCTACCATAAGACTTGATAACTACCTCAATCATACCACATCTAAATCTATCTATCCACCACATCTACTCAGACATCCCTAAATCTATCTTCAGCCCTTATCTCCAATATCTAGATCTCCCAGAAACCCCCTCAAAATCCATCCTGAACCTAATTCCTTGTATCTACCTTTACTCACATGATTCCTGAATCTACCACCAATTATACTCTCCCCTGAATTCACCCACCTATATTTACCTGAACACAAACCACCAAAACATCTACCTCTGATCAAACAAACAACCTATATGCGATGGTCTTATGTGTCTTATCAGGGACGTGCAGTCAGGGGTGGCAGGGGAGGCAGAGCCTCCCCTGCCATTCCAGTAAATTAATGTGCTCATTGCGCTGTAATGACATGTATTGTGTGTATATTTAATCTGTAAATAAAATGTTATTTATTGAATAAAGTTCTCATACTCAACTGCTCCACGCTCCCTCGCTGCTTCTCTGTCGTCCGCTTTTTTTCCTCTGCACTTTCAGTTTGCCGGCTGCTGTGTGTGTGTGTATTTCACTACACAGACAGCAGTGGCAGCACTGAGCCAGCCTAGCCGACACAATTTGCGCAGCTGAATGCTACACTAATTGCATAGCTCAAGCTGACTTTGCTTCCTGGTTCTACGCTCTTTTGTGCCTCCAGAGGCACTGAGAGCAATTGAAAGCTTGAGCCAATGGGAAAGCTCCATTGGTCTCAAGCAATTCAAAATGCCCCCCATGGGAGGCAGAGCTCCCCATGGATTGATTGACACAGGACAGTCATGTGACTGTCCTCGTCAGTCATGGGGGGGCAGGCAGAGCTCAGCAATCAGCATGTGTGTAATAGCGCCCTCTATTAGTCAGTATTGTAAGCGCATGCTCTTAGAACAGTAAAATAAAGTTTGCATATAGGTTTTTAAAGAGTTGTAATAGCGCCCTATATTAGTCAGTATTGTAAGTGCATGCTCTTAGTACTTTATAATAAAGTTTGCATATAGGTTTTTAAAGAGTTATAATAGCACCCTCTATTAATATTGTTAGTGCATGCTCTTAGAACTGTAAAAGAAAATGCGAACTTTACTTTATAAATAGTGAAACTCTATTCTCCTATATAACGATAATCAAATGCGTAAATTGCGACTGCGTAACCCTGTGTTTATCTGGGTCTGATACTAGCCAGTGCCTCACCAGCCACTGACCTCACCGCACGTCACTGTGTCTTATGGGTACTGGAACGTTGCCGTATGGTACATCTACAGTGGCAAGAAAAAGTATGTGAACCCTTTGGTATTACGTGGAGTTTTGCATGAATTGGTCATAAAATGTGCTCTGATCTTCATCTAAGTCACAACAATTTGAAAAACACAGTCTGCTTAAAATAATAAAACACAAACATTATATGTTTTCATTTGTTTATTGAACAGAACATGTAAACATTCACAGTGCAGGGTGGGGAAAGTATGTGAACCCCTAGCCTAATGACTTCTCCAAGAGCTAATTGAGCCAGGAGTGAGCCAACCTTGAGTCCAATCAGTGTGATATTATTGGATGTGTTGCTGAAAGCTGTCCTGCCCTTTAAAAACACACACCAGTTTTGGGTTTACTGGTTTCAAGGGTTTCAAGAAGCACTGCCTAATGTGAACCATGCCTCGCAGAAAAGAGCTCTCAGAAGACGTACGATCAAGAAGACTTGCATAAAGTTGGAAAGGGTTACAAAAATCATCTCCAAAAGCCTCGATGTTCATGTGTCCACGGTAAGACAGACTGTCTATAAATGTTGAAAGTTCAGCACTGTTGCTACTCTCACTAGGCGTGGTCGTCCTGTAAAGATGACAAGATGCAAGATGCGCAGAATGCTTAATGAGGTAAAGAAGAAGCCTAGAGTGTCAGCTAAAGACTTACAGAAATCTCAGGCACATGATAACATTTTTGTTAACACATCTACAATAAGGAAAACATTAAACAAGAATGGAGTACATGGGAGGACACCACGGAGGAAGCCATTGCTGACCAAAAAGAATATTGCAGCACGTTTGAAGTTTGCAAAAGAGCACCTGGATGTTCCACAGCACTACTGGCAAAATATTCTGTGGACAGATGAAATCAAAATTGAGTGGTTTGGAAAAAAACACACAACACTATGTGTGGAGAAAAAAAGGAACAGCACACCAACATCAAAACCTCATCCCCACTGTAAAACATGGCGGAGGGAGCATCATGGTTTGGGGCTGCTTTGCTGCCTCAGGGCCTGGACGGATTGTTGTCACTGATGGAAAAATGAATTCCAGAGTTTATCAAGACATTTTGCAGGAAAACGTAAGACCATCTGTCCGCCAACTGAAGCTCTGCAGAGGATGGGTGATGCAACAGGACAATGACCCAAAGCATACAAGTAATTCAACAAAAGAATGGCTTCAACAAAACAAAATACGCCTTCTGGAGTGGCCCAGTCAGAGTCCTGACCTCAACCCGATTGAAATGTTGTGGCATGACCTTAAGAGAGCGATTCACACCAGACATCCCAAGAATATTGCTACACTGAAACAGTTTTGTGAAGAGGAGTGGTCCAAAATTACTCCAGATCGTTGTGCAGGTCTGATCTGCAACTACAGGAAACGTTTGGTTGAGGTTATTGCTGCCAAAGGAGGGTCAACCAGTTATTAAGTCCAAAGGTTCACATACTTTTTCCACCCTACACTGTGAATGTTTACATGTTCTGTTCAATAAACACATGAAAACATATAATGTTTGTGTTGTATTATTTTAAGCAGACTGTGTTTTTCAAATTGTTGTGACTTAGATGAAGATCAGAGCACATTTTATGACCAATTCATGCAAAACTCCACGTAATCCCAAAGGGTTCACATACTTTTTCTTGCCACTGTATATTCTCAATATTGTATTGTCATGGAAACTCATTAAATTACTTTCAGCCCTTTTCGGAGAACTGTTTTTGCACTGATAGAAATCAGAGTCCCCCGTACATACAGTAAATATTGAGTAATTTTTCTCGGTAACATTTCCTATGTTTCCCAGAAAAACATCAAAACGCGTCTCCCCACTATACTCCCAATGATTCTGCTCTTAAGACATTTTACAGATGAATAGTATTTCCTGGAAAGCTCTTTACATCCTTGATGACAATAAAAAACACCCACACATAATGTGCAATTTTTACACTATACCAGATTAATCTCATCCAGCCCGATAACGAAGAAGATATTCTGATTTCTCTGCATCCTATAATTTCGATCTTCCAGCTGATCATAGAGAAAAACGTTTCTAAACTGGACAGATGATGGATGAGAGGAAAAATGCAGGTTTGAAGACAAGGATAGATACAGGTATTGAAGGTACACAATTCCCAACATTCCACATGGTCAGAGAGGGACAGTCATATTTAAAGGAATGAAGCTGGAGGCAGGGACAAAGACAATGTTATTCCAAGATTAATTTTTTTAGATGACTTCCCAAATTGTCTGGGTCTTAATGTATGCCAATAAAAATGTCATTTAGAACTGGAGCAAAGTATCTTATTTACAGCGAGTGATTTCTGACAGCATTTTTATAGATTACAGACTCGGTGCTGGGAGGTTTATTACTCTGCCGCTCTGTTATACACCGTAAAACCCCAAAATAAGGAGCAGGCCTGCCCTACAATGACACCCACTCATTCCAAATATATGGAGGAACCCCTAAAAATACATCCCCACTACCTGAATATAAGGAGGAGCTTCTAAAAAGATGCTCACACACCCCAACTATAAGGAGGTGCCCCTAAAAAGACACCCACGCATCCAGAATATATGGAGGAGCCCCTAAAAAGACACCCACACACCCTGAATATATGGAGGAGCCCCTAAAAAGACACCCACACACCCTGACTATATGGAGGAGCCCCTAAAAAGACACCCACACACCCTGAATATATGGAGGAGCCCCTAAAAAGACACCCACACACCCTGACTATATGGAGGAGCCCCTAAAAAGACACCCACACATCCTGAATATATGGAGGAGCCCCTAAAAAGACACCCACACACCCTGACTATATGGAGGAGCCCCTAAAAAGACACCCACACACCCTGAATATATGGAGGAGCCCCTAAAAAGACACCCACACACACCCTGAATATATGGAGAGCCCCTAAAAAGACACCCACACCCTGAATATATGGAGGAGCCCCTAAAAAGACACCCACACACCCTGAATATATGGAGGAACCCCTAAAAAGACACCCGCACACACCTGAATATATGGAGGAGCTCCTAAAAAGACACCCGCACACCCTGAATATATGGAGGAGCCCCTAAAAAGACACCCACACACCCTGAATATATGGAGGAGCCCCTAAAAAGACACCCGCACACCCTGAATATATGGAGGAGCTCCTAAAAAGACACCCACACACCCTGAATATATGGAGGAGCCCCTAAAAAGACACCCGCACACCCTGAATATATGGAGGAGACCCTAAAAAGACACCCCCACACCCTGAATATATGGAGGAACCCCTAAAAAGACCCCCGCACACCCTGAATATATGGAGGAGACCCTAAAAAGACACCCACACACCCTGAATATATGGAGGAGCCCCTAAAAAGACACCCGCACACCCTGAATATATGGAGGAGCCCCTAAAAAGACACCACACACCCTGAATATATGGCGGAGCCCCTAAAAAGACACCCACACACCCTGAATATATGGAGGAACCCCTAAAAAGACCCCCGCACACCCTGAATATATGGAGGAGCCCCTAAAAAGACACCCGCACACCCTGAATATATGGAGGAGCCCCTCAGGTATCAGGGATAGTTGAATGAAGTAATGTGGGGGTGTTTATCACATAATTTCCTTTTTGTCTTTTAAAAGCAGTGAATGGAATATATCGACTAAACAATAGACGTATATAATTCAAGAAAATGCTTTGAGATATCATTTTATAGAAGGGCATTGTTTCTGTGCTTCCTTTAAACCCCCCCCCCCCCCCATTTCTGCCTGAATAGAGTAACACATGAGGCCAGGTTTTCATGGCAGGTGAGTGAGCTTTAACACTTTATGACTCATGCTGAATTCCCTTGGGAATAATACATGAACAATGCTCATTGTGCGGCTGGTATGAGGCACACGGTGTTTTAATTCTTTCCTACATGAGTGTTCCCGTCCGTCACACCGAGAGACCTTGTGAGAACTAGAGAAAAGCAGAATAAGCTGGAGGTGGAGCTTCGCGCTTCGCTAGGTTTGGCCGCTCAGAGCAGCAGTAGTGAGTGTTGTTGCCGTGGTAACGGATGCATGTAGCGGAATGCGGCCTAGCTAGTAGCTGAGAGTGACGTGCTGCGGACATGTACATACCGGGTGAAGGAAGATTGTGTTACCGGGAGCTGGGAAGTTAGAAATGTGTCCTATGCTCCATTAATTCTCCAGATAAATCCTCTCTCTCCCCCGGTACTCGTCCAGACACAGCCCCCCTATTTCTCCAGGTACGCCCCCCCCCCCACATCCCTCTATGTACAACCCCTTATTCCTCCAGGTAAAGTTCCCCCAAATTCTCACAAGGAACAACCCCCCCCCCCTCCCCACCCGTATTCCTTCAGATACAGCCGCTCCATTCCTCCCAAGTACAGCCCCCCCAATTCATTTAGCTACAGCCCCCCATTCCCCCAGATACAGCCCCCTGATATTCCCCCAGATACAGTCCCCCCCGATATTAATCCAGATACACTCCCAATATTAATCCAGATACACCCCCCTGATATTAATCCAGATACACCCCAATATTAATCCAGATACATTCCCCCCGATATTAATCCAGATACACCCCCCACGATATTAATCCAGATACACCCCCCTGATATTAATCCAGATACACCCCCCCTGATATTAATCCAGATACACCTCCCGGCCTGATTCTCCTTCAATATTAATCCAGATACACCCCCCCTGATATTAATCCAGATACACCTCCCGATATTAATCCAGATACACCCCCCCTGATATTAATCCAGATACACCCCCCCTGATATTAATCCAGATACACCCCCTGATATTAATCCAGATACACCTCCCGATATTAATCCAGATACACCCCCCACGATATTAATCCAGATACACCTCCCAATATTAATCCAGATACACCCCCCACGATATTAATCCAGATACACCTCCCTGATATTAATCCAGATACACCTCCCGATATTAATCCAGATACACCCCCCCTGATATTAATCCAGATACACCCCCTGATATTAATCCAGATACACCTCCCGATATTAATCCAGATACACCCCCCACGATATTAATCCAGATACACCTCCCAATATTAATCCAGATACACCCCCCACGATATTAATCCAGATACACCTCCCGATATTAATCCAGATACACCCCCCCAGATATTAATCCAGATACACCTCCCGATATTAATCCAGATACACCCCCCACGATATTAATCCAGATACACCCCCCTGATATTAAT
Source organism: Leptobrachium leishanense (assembly GCA_009667805.1). Classification (NCBI taxonomy): domain Eukaryota; kingdom Metazoa; phylum Chordata; class Amphibia; order Anura; family Megophryidae; genus Leptobrachium; species Leptobrachium leishanense. The sequence continues at coordinate 147,714,415 of CM019069.1, forward strand.
CCAGACACACCTCCCCGATATAATCCAGATACACCCCCTGATATTAATCCAGATACACCTCCCGATATTAATCCAGATACACCCA